>CAHIKZ030003216.1:1830000-1847500 GCA_903632075.3 Acanthosepion pharaonis
GTGTTCATATCCACAATACCCCCTTTTTAGATATGCACTTTCTTTAACCGATAATTTTTCCGACATGGGTTCTCTTCGAACGTTTCAGTCGGATTACAACTTCGCTTACTCTGACGTTATATTTTAATTTTAGGTTTAGGAATAGGTATTTCAGTGGTATCGTAGAGTATGTCTATCGGTAAATTAAATTGTACTGGTTGCTTATTCTGTGCATATCTAGATCTCAACTGATTTATATTTCTCTTATGACGAAAGCGTCCACTTTCGACAATGTCCATCATACTACCAAGGAGATGAATAATTCTTTCTTCCTGACAATCTTCTTTTCCGGCCTTAAAACTTTTAAAGAAAACATTGACGCTGATCTTAAATGATCTGGTAGTTTGAAATTGTCGAATTTTCTTCTTATTCCCTGGTAGTAATTTGTCAAAATTGACCTAATTTTTCTAGCAAACATGAGCTCTTCAAGTGATATTTCCACGGTTTGCATTTGACGTCATTCGATACACGCTCAAAAAATCCCTGTAATGTGGTTTCTCCAACTTCCAAACCTTTATCTTTTCTTAATGCTCTTTTGAAGGTGTCAACAAAATGCCAATTTTATTTTCAGGCCTGAAAGCTTTTGAAGAAAACTTTATCGCTGATCTTAAATAATCTGGTAGGTTGAAACTGTTGAACGTATTCCTTCGCAGTGATTTGTCAAAAATGGATCTAACTTTTCTAGCAAACACGAGCTCTGCAGATGACATTTTCGTCGTGATTGATGTCATTCGATACACGCTCAAAAATCCATGTAATGTCGTTTCTTCACCTTCAAAACCTTTAACTTTTTTTAATACTCTTTTGATGGTGTCAACAAAATGCCAATTTTATTTTCCGGACTGAAAGCTTTTGAAGAAAACTTTATCGCTGATCTTAAATAATCTGGTAGGTTGAAACTGTTGAACGTATTCCTTCGCAGTGATTTGTCAAAAATGAATCTAACTTTTCTAGCAAACACGAGCTCTGCAGGTGACATTTTCGTGGTGATGTTTGCATTTGACGTCATTCGATACACGCTCAAAAAATCCCTATAATGCCGTTTCTTCAGCTTCAAAACCATTAGCTTTTCTTAATGCTCTTTTGAAGGTGTCAATAAACCGTTCCGCTTTACCATTCCACCTCAGATGATAAATCGGTGTTGTCAAATGTTCAATCGCGTAGCTTTTGCAGAATTTTTAAACTCACTAGAAGTAAAGTGAGTTCCATCTGTGGTTTATACTGCATAGTTGTAGTATAAACAACAGGTAGGCGTCTGCAAAAGGGATTAGCAAGACCCCCAAGGTAATGGGCATCCTCGGATACGCGTAGCTGCGCCATTTAGATTATTTGTTGAATTCTCTTTCTCGTTTTCTCCCGGTTGGGGATTGCTAAATGCTTTGGGACCTTGAAAGAACTTCAACACGGAGAATTTTAAGTTATCTATTTTTATTAATATTGGCATGTACTAACCATAGAGTTGGGGGGGGTGACCGCCACTGGGGAGCCATTTCAGACACGAAATACAACACGTCTACGTCGCTTTGACAGTCAAGAAGCAACTCTCTGAAAAACTTTCTCTATCTATCATTCCCAGGTTCGCTCAGCCAATCAAAGTCGACTCCCCTATTATGTCTTACATTTGACCACGAAGGTCAACCTCCGGAAGTCGGACCTGAGATACACTTCCTCCCAAAAATAATACTCTGATAAACTATTATTTAACACATGTAAATATATGTACTAACGAATCAAACACAGCACTTGAAGAAAAACAGGCAGTAATTAAGGATTAAGTTTAGCATTAAAATTATATTGGAAATCGAACGACCTTTTAAAACCTTTTAAAACAATATCCCAGTTAATGTAGGTTATATTGTTTTTAAGCTCATGAGAATAGAAAGAAATACACTTCTCTTTAAAATACGCTAGCTTAACAGAATTTTAATGAATCTTATTTTCTACTGGAAGATTTTAAATGTTTACAAACCGTAACGTTTTTGGTTTGATCGTTGTATATTTGTCATGGGCATCAACTGTCTGCGTTCAGGAAAGAATCCATTTTACATAAGTTGTTTCTCGTGTGGAGAATTGTGCTATATAATTACTTGGCATCGTCCTCACATTTTACTTGGTGTCTCATGCTGTGCCAGTCCCAACGGAAGGACGATCTCATCCTGTCTTCTGCCAGGATGTCTTCACGAAAAGAAACTGTTTTTGTTTCACTTCTGTTTTCGTCCATTCTGTTATCGAAAGCTCAGTACGCGTAATTAAGTAACATTCATATTTCTGGGGTTTTTTTTTGTTCCACTCTAGCTTTCTAAAAACTTTCTAACGCCAATAATTAGCAGGGTTTTGAATTTGCATACCCATAACCTGCAACTTGCAAAGCATAAATTGTTTTCTTTTTTTTTAACCTTGGTTTAAGTAAAATATTTCTTGATACCAATATCTTTACAGCAAATGTCCCAGTGTTTCCTTGTCCGTATCTTTTTTTTAATAAAATGGAGAAGTACTGCATTATCGACGAATCCACGGTCGCTAGGCTACATTTATTTATTACATACGCACACTCGAAGATAACAGAATCAAATAGTTATTTGTGAAGCATATTCATCAAGTTAGTTACCACGTTTAGTTTAGTTCGGTTCAAATCTATAACAGTGAAACAACTTGAAAGGGTCGTACTTACGACAAGATGAGACGAGAGTTTACTAGTAAGCAGGTTCCCTTATGCTATAATTTAGCCTGACACAAGGTTAATATTATAAGGTACCTAGTAAGAATCAAACAACACTGACGAATTCGCCTACGAGGCAAGTTTGCTAATTACAGCGTTATAATAATTTTTTACTGATGTTAGGTTCATCTGGAATAAGGCTACTGTAGTGTAGCGCTGAGTGTGGATTAAATTCATTAAGCCAGTGATATGACCTAAAAGATCAACATATTAGAAAGCCTAGCGCAGTCGAGATCATAGTGTCAGTGTGAACTCCACGATTCGTTCCTTAGTTGCATGTTATGTGCTTCACCAGAGCAACATACGATTTTTGAAATCAGAGTTGTGCTTCTCCTACACTGGTTTTCAATTAAGACTGAAGATCTGTCTGTCCTACTCTTTAACCCATAGCTGGGGAGAAAGAGATGGATCAATATATTTCCTAACGATATCAGCGCATAATTTTGAGCCGCTATCCATTGCACCACCCGAACAACTATTATACTACTGAACATTTTTCATGCAGTATATTTAATAAGTTATTATGTAGGAATTTTGCCTCCGAGTTATTTATTAAGCTTAGTTTCGTCAGGTATAAGGCTACTGTTGTGGGGTTCTCGCTGTGAATCGAATTCCTTACACTCCCGAATTGGCTTACGGGACGAATTTTGTCGGCACCATGTCGTTAACGTAGACGCTCCTTAAAACTTGCTGCCAACGTTCCCAACAAAGCACGTCGCTTAAGCTGATGAATCAAGCTAGGCTTAAGTGTCGGTTTCAAACAATTTGAAACTTTGGTTTTAAGTCATTTACTAAAATTAGTAAGTTTGGAAAGCTTTGGCAATCTCGCACACATACGTCCGTTTGTTTACTATAGCCGCTTCTCCTAAGTAATCATTCAACAAAAATACTGAACAGGTTTATTGCTGGTTAACTTTGGTGATCTTCGGTGCTTTCAGCACAATTTAACCGGAAACGGAGTTCAAAAGGGCTTATACGGCTTTGTGGGGGATTAATTAGTCACCACCTTGCAAACCTTATTCCACAGACGAAACTTTGCAAGCCTTTCATTGCTATATCGTTATTATGACAAATTTTGGGACGAATTACACTCCTTAGGGTCATCAGCTCAAACCCCCACAACTAGGAACCACCATGCCGTGTTCACGGTGACAAATCATCACCATTCCTTTCGTGCTCCTTTGATAAAAAAGCAAGTTCTACTCAGATAACGTCATACCCAAAACTCCCTGAGATAATGCTTCCTCGACAACTACGACCTTGGTTCCTTTAAGTCCAGAGTCAACCAATATATATCCTACTCTTCCTTATAATATTCTCTTATTTTTATCCACCTTACAATTTCACTCAGTAATTTGGTAATCTCACTCTATTTGGAGTGGCTCTTGGGTGAACTATCAGTAAAATAACTAAAAAGCTCCGTTATTTGCTAATAATAAACCCAAACAGCATCTACCTTTGCGAGACGGAAACAAAAAGTTGGAAGTATCAATTCCCTGACCGGAAGTAATGAACTTCCGTTACATTGAAGGATGCTTGATTGAACATCTATCGTTCGCTTCCCTGGTTACCATGGTGCTTAACTTGTATAACCGTGTTTCGGTATTAATAGAAGATCAAAAACACCGAGCACCCAGTGAGGATCGATCAATTTTTCTAATTATGCAAGATGTAAGCGATCAAGACTATCTATACAATTATCTTTGAATTGTCAGACAGTCTTGAAAAAGATAGTAGCCTTTTCTATAATTTGGAATCCAGTTTTCATTATCTTAAATTGATTGCCAACTAAGCTTTGAGAGCCCAGTATGCCCTGCGATTTACATCCACAAGAAGAGGCGGTGAGAAGAGACAAATTCATACTATCTCCAAGAGTATTTTGCGCGAAAGTGAAAGCACTAGACTAGTCTGGAGTTCGAACTCGGTTCGCCGATATCCTTTACACCATCCACATGTCCTCGTCGAAACCATGTGGAGAACGCGCACCAGAACAGACACAAACGAGGACTCGAATCGTGAGCGGACATGTATGTCAAAACCAGTTATATTCGGGTTTTCACCGTTAGCAGCAGAACAGCTTGGCATGTCCAGGTACGGGCCTCGCTGCAATTTGTCCAGATCCGGGTCTTTGTTGGCTGTTTTCTGACAATAAAAACGACGTCAAAACCAGCAGCTGGCGAGACTCTGTTTCTTGTGAAGTCGTTCCCTTGGACATTTCTGTTCCTCAAGTTGTGTGACGCTCACCTTCTGCTGTAGTTTCGAAGGCAGTTTTGTTTTGTTTCCTCTCGTCCCTTTCCCTTCTCTGATGTTACCCTTGTAGTTCTTGGGAGAGCAATCGGTTAGCTATTTCCCCCAAACCCAGCAAACTCTTGCCGTATTTTACAACACCATTCTTAGTAGAGACCAGTTTGCTAAGCATTGCACTAAGACAAAGCATGAAATCAGCTGGGCGGATATAGAAGAATTGTTAAATGTGACAGACACAGTAAACATATAGAAGAAGGTGTTCTAGTCAGTTTTGTTTACGATTAATTTTGTCGCCTTTATTGTTTTGTCTTATTACAACGTTTCGGCTACGTACCTTCCGGCCCTTCTCGATTGTCTGCTGTGTATTGTGATTGCAAATCTCGTGCTGGGAAAGTGCGCTATTCCTCTTTCTGTTACGTAACGTCCAGTGTCTGCGCCTGTATATTCGGAAGCGATGGCCAGAATTTCTCACCTGTGGGAATCTTTTCCAGTTTCTTGCATTCTTGTCGACTTCGATCTTCCAAAAATTAAATGCAACGTCAATTGTCCTCTTCTATCTCCTTTTTTTTTTAGTTTCCTACATTTTCGTGCCTTAGTGACTTTAGCGCCTTGCTTGGAGGAAAATGATTAAAAATCAAAAGAAAGAAAACACCGAATTAACTTGATTTAAAACAATTTGTTAAAAAAATCATAACGAAGCTATTTCGTTCAAAATTGTGTTTCTGAAAAATCCTATAAATCTTTTTTATTCATTCATTTGCGACATGAAATGAAATTCCCTTTTTAAATACCTGTTCATCTCCCCGTTTAAGTGTAGATTGCGTAACACGCTTAGCAGTTCCCTGATATAATCTCAAACAACGCCTGCCATTGCGGGATGAGAACAAAAGGATGCCAGCATCAATTCCCCGACCGGAAGTAGCGAACTTCCGTTATATAACATTACTTTGGGGGATGCACTGATACGCTTGGCTGAACCCTCTCGTGACTCGGTCAACAGGTGTTAACCCCTCTAGTTGCCATGGCGGCTTAAAATGTACAACTGGGTTACATCTCGAATGAACAGAGCAAATTTACTAGCTTTCGTTTCTTAATCACATTCAACAAAATCTTATTTGAAAATATATATTTGAAAATATATTTGAAATATATATATATATATATATATATATATATATGAAATATATATAATCTAAATATATATATATATATATATATATATATATATATGAAATATATATATATTTCAAATATATATATATATATATATATATATATATATATATATATATATATATATATATATATAAAGCATGTCTTGTTAAATAACTTAGACGTATTATTTCTATTTATTTTAGTCTTAATCTTTTCAAGTTCACGAATCGATTGTAATATACGGAAAATTATTCGGGAAAATGAAAGAATTATGATAAAAATAAGTAGACATAATGCTTGTAGTTTATTTAATCAGACATAACTAAAAGAGAATTAGCTGCCTAAATGCTCACAGAAACACGCACGCACGCGCGCACACACACACACACGAACACACACGAATACACGAATATATATATGCTGAACTCTTCGTCTTCATAATGCTGCTAACAAATCTCTGGGGTTTCACAGAACATGGGTGTTTAAATGCAGAGTGCAGAATCAAGGATCGTAACTACTTTTCCACTCTTCCCTTAATTCAAAAGAAATCGTTAAAATTAGGTGGACTCTATTTACTGATTATGTGACTTTTGAAGGCAATTGGTTGCCCTTGATTAGGGGGTTTCACAGTAATGGGAAGTAAACGCATATGCACTTTTCAGATTTTTAATTTGTAATTAAATTTGAAAATCATATAATGTATTTTCTATTAAAGTAAAAGATAAAATTTCAGTGTCTACAGTGCATTTGCTTTTATTTTTTCTTTCTTTCTCCAGGCTTCTCTTACTACCAAAAATTTCGAATTTGGATTCATCTATTCACAATACATTTTGCTAAATTGGGAATATTATGTATGAGAAACTATATTTTGTTTTCACCATCAACCACACAGTAGACTGTCTGAGATTACCAAAGGGGATGGAGTTTTGATTCAGGTCAAGAGAATCAGGAAAAAAAGGACAATATTATTCATTTTGTGGAGACATCTAGTTGACGCATAATTGAAAAAAAAAATCACTTTTCAACAAGACATCGACCGAAAACATTCTTCTAAATCATGTCAAAATTACAGAACAAAAAAAGGAACAAAATTTTGGAAATTATGAATTGACATCTCTCCCATTGAATTAGTATGAGATAAATTGGATAAGAGAATTCAAAGAGAATACATAAACAGTGAGAGTGTGCATTTTTAGTTCTTAAAGAATGCTTGGGAAGGTCTGTTTTCTACTTTTTTTCCAAAAATAGTTGGGAAGAATGACAAGAATTTGTAAAGCAGTAATTAAGGCAGGTGGTGGTTTTATTAACGAAAACAAAATATGATGCTGTTTTATGGCAATTTTTTTTTATAGTTAAGGGCTTATTTTTGTCAAAATATAGTAGACACTGTAGTTACTGAAAATTTATCTTTTACTTTAAAAATAGAAAATATCTCATTTTAATGAAATGCAGGGTGGCCCAACCTTTTTGCCTGTAGTGTTAGTCTTGTAGACTCCCACGTGGATTATAGGAACACAGTTTCACCATTCTAGCGTCGCTACCGTGGTTTCTACAGCAAGTTTGTTTTTAAGGGATAGAGCTACTAACCTCACGCCTAACCGGTTTTGAATTCAGAAATGTCTTCCTGGTTACCAACCAATGCTAGAGAATCTAGTCTGCCTACTATTGACTGGATTCGAAGGGAAGGATTTATACATTTCCAAGGGCAATGGTAATATTAGCCGCTTCCTTGTACAACTTTTGGTTCAAAATTATAAAATCTTTCTCTTAAAATAATTTTTCAGTAAAATAAGTTTCTCAAGTCCAGTAGCTGCTATGCCTCTTTCCAGTGTTGATGGAATTTTCTTTCCTAACCTTTTATTTGATGTGGTGTGGAATGTGAACATCTTGATTATGTCATAATTTTCTGTCGAGTTACATGTGGTATCCATTTTAGTTATTGCTTTTGTTGATAGTCATCGTATGACGTGGTTTCTCTTATTTGGTACAATTCCTTGTTGGTGATTCTGTAGCGCCAGTCCACAAGTTTCGAATAAATGTAGTCTTCACCAAGATCCATAGGCTTCCCTAGCTCAAAGATATTTTAACAATTTATCTTAGAAGGTGGTTGTTATAAAGCAGGCAATTTAGATATTCCTGACAGGGATACACCATTACCAAAGCCAAAGTTCTCCCACATCATCTAGAAAATTCTGCTAATGATGTTGAACTCTATGTCAATCCCACTAAAATTAAATTCATGGGTTTCAACCAACAAGGCTCAATACAAACTATCTCAGGTGAAACAATAAAATTTGTTGAATCTTTTGCGTATCTAGGAAGCGACATAAATTCTACTGAAAAGGATGTGAAAATTTGCATAACTGAGCCGCCTTGAATAAAATGAATATCTGGAAATATGATCTACCAGGCAACCTGAAACGGAGCTTCTTCGCGCCACTGTAGATTTGGTTTTAATGTATGATGTCACTGCTTGGACATTAACTAAACCCTTCAGTCTAAGCTTGATGTAACCTACACTTGGATCCTGAGAGGTATACTTAACATCTCTTGGAGACAACTTCCATTTTGCAGGACACTACTGGCGAGGCAACAAGAACACGTGAGTGATCTACTTCTCCGGACATCTAGTCATGGCGCAAGACGAGCTTGTCACCCAATAATCATCTACATTGACCAGCTATGTTATGACACAGAATGCCAACCTAATGATCTTCCGACCTTAATGCAGGACCGTGAGGGTTGGTGTGATAGACTCATGAATGTCCGAGGTAGATTAACTAAATAAAAAAAAACCCCAAAAACTGTTTGACATCGATCTGACAAGGTTATTTAAAAACATGATTTCAGATTAATTCCTTGGTTTTGTAATAATTTTTTTGTGTTGGGCAAAAGTACTTCTAGCATAGCCTATTCTATGTTTTTTTTTTTTTTAGTGCGAAAGTGAATTTGAACTCGACCCGCAAAATCTCAGTTTCCGTCTCGATAACCACTGCGCTATCATCATATCTTTATTAAAGTACCTTCTTATATTTGCTACATTTGTGCAATTGATTCAGGGTTGCCGAGATGGTAAAGGTGCCGTTTGGTGCGTTCGATTAGAAACGATCTTTTTGAAAAAATCTCTGCATCTCCTTTCAGGAGCAGGAATAGTAGAAGAGCATGAAAAATGACAGTCAGCCATATCATGTCGGATCATTGGTTCACGAATGACCACCGAAGTTAAGCAATGTTGAGCCTGGCCAATAACTAGATGAGTAACCGCTTGGGAATACCAGTTGTAAGCTTAGATATGTAGGTGGTTTGACTTACGTACATATCAAGTCAAATCACTGGTTTTTGTACAATCACCGAAGTTAAGCAATGTCGAACCTGGTTACTACTTAGATGAGTAACCACTTGGGAATACCAGGTGCTGTAAGCTTAAATATGCGGGTGGTTTTGTTTACGTCCATATTGAGTCAAAACACCGGTTCTTGTACGATCATCGAAGTTAAGCAATGTCGAGCCTGGTTGAGTACCTAGATGAGTAACCGCTTGGGAATACCAGAGGCTGTAAGCTTAGATGTGCGGGTGGTTCGGATTACGGCCATATCACGTCGAAACATTGGTTCTCGTACGATCATAGCAGTTAAGCAACGTTAAGCTTGGTCAGTACCTAAATGGGTGACCGCTTGGGAATACAAGCTTGGATGAGTGGGTGGTGTAATGGATAACGGTTTAGAATTGGAAATTGGAAATCCGAGTTCCAATTTCAGTTGGGTTCGTTATATTCCCTTACGAGCAAATATTCTTGGGAAAGTTATGAATACACATCTTTTCTCGTTACGGGTTAATTATTAGAATTTGCATCCGTAAAAATCATTATTATTTCCAAAAAATTCTTACAGTCTAAAAATATTTTCTAGTTTTAAATAACCTGAAAAAAGTTGATAAACCGTAAAATAAATTAATCAATAAAATCGAGTGATATTGTTGGATAACTGTTGATGTAACAAACAAACAAGCCTCACGTTACTAGTTGTTACAACTGCTTCATTCGTTAAGCATTTCGTAGATCCAGTGTTACTTAACTAAGTTCTATGGTGGTAAAAATTTCTGGCTAATCAGAAAAAAAGCAGGTGCTATTAATCTTAATATTATATTGGGGGATATCATCTGCTTAAATATTGAACAGTTGTACATTATTAGTGCTAAAAATCGAGACGCCATCTGTCAACATAGAATGTTGACGGTGTGTTGTCAAGGAAACGAGGGATTTTTACATTCGGATCACTTGCCACTACCTTGAGGCTTGCCGTGACGATTAAGCAATCGCCAAGCTAATCGAAACAGAAGCTTTGCTAAAAGATGATAATATACTTCCGTAAAACAACCCAAAATAAGATGATTATATTAATTAGTCGTAAATCACTCATTTTAAAATATTCACTAATAATAACAATAGACATTCAAGCTATAATTGCCCCAGTTATCATTGGGGAGTTGGGATTTATACCACCAAATTTAAAATCCTACATTAAGAAAATCATAATAAGGCCGTGTATCCAATTGCTTCTTAAGTATTACTTAGCACTGCAAATGTTTTGCGAATGGAGCTGTTTGAGAACGCACGCTTGATGAAGAGCACCAATAATGCACGTGCTCAAGGTGAAAAGGAAAATCGTGCGGCAGAGGTATGATAACAAACTTATTATAATTATGCTTGTCACTCGCTTCGTTTTTTCGCACGACCGTTACGCTCTGCCAATACCTCATAAATAATGAACTATTCCGTTCGATCGCGTGGAAAGAGGGGAAAGAAACTATTCGGTTTCAGTGAGAAAGAAAAAAGAGGATATAGAAGTAGAGTGAGAGAGAATCAGATTAAACTGATAAGTACAGATACTACACTTTGATCTTAGTCAAAAGGCCGAGAAAAGAGGGCGACTGCGATAAAAGCGACATTTTTTAAACATACAGTATAATGGACTATTTCGAAAGAAAAAGAAGGATATATATATATATATATATATATATATATATATATATATATATATATATATATGTGAGAGAGAGGGGGAGAATCAGATTAAACTAATAAGTACAGATAGTACACTTTGATCTTAGCCAAAAGGCCGAGAGAGAGGGCGACCGCGATAAAACGGCATTTTTAAACATACAGTATAATGGACTATTTCGAAAGAAAGAAAGAAAGAAGGGATATATATATATATATATATATATATATATATATATATATATATATATATATATATATATATAGAGAGAGAGAGAGAGGGAGGAGAGAATCATTAAACTAATAAGTACAGATAGTACACTTTGATCTTAGCCAAAAGGCCGAGAAGAGAGGGCGACCGCGATAAAACGGCATTTTCAAACGCAGAAATAATGGAATATTGCGTTTTGATCGCGTGGAAAGAAACTACTTGGTTTAAGTGAGAAAGAAAGAAGAGGATATAGAAGTAGATAGATAGATAGATAGATAGATACATACATACATAGATAGATAGAGATGCTACATTTTGATCTTAGCCAAAAGGCAAAAAAAAAGAGGGGCGGCCGCGATAAAAGTGCCATTTTTCAAACATACAGTATAGAACGACGGAAACCAAGTAAAGCAATCGCCAAAAAATCCAGTTACAATAAATAAAAATATCATCTGCTGAATTATTTTAAAATATTATTAAGACAAATGTGCATAAGCCCGGGTTTGGCTAATAATAATAATAATAATAATAATAGTTGGTTATTCTGACCACAATTGTTTTCTCATTGGGGCGTTGGGTTCTAAACTATGAAATTTAAAATTCTATATTGTGAAAATTAGAATAAAGACGAGTATTCCATCACTTCAGAAGTCTGCGTTGTTTAGTAATGCAAATATTCAGCGAAAAGTGTAATTTATTTGAAGTCATACGGGAACACTCATGATACACGATTTCCGTTTGAAAACTGTGCTGAAAAAGAAAGTTTAATAATAATAATAATACACTTAAAGAAGTGCACGATTTAAGAAAAGAAAAAGAAAAGACAGTATTTAACAATGTTTTTCGACATTATATCTGTCATCATGGAGTTATGTTTAAAAATTGCGTACATGTATAAAAAGTATATAAAAAAAACACAAGTCTTTGTATAAAAGTCGCTTGTTTTGAGGAGTATGGTTGTACTGGTAATCAACGCGACAAAACGAATGAAAAGGAGCCAGCGTGAATAGAATGCAACTGAAATGTAACATGATGGTGATCGTGTTTACCTTTAAATTTTCTGTTATTTGATTAAAAGACTCTCAAATACAGAAATAGATAAGATAAAATTAAATATAAACCAAAATACAATCAGCCATAACCTAAACAAAAAGAAAAACACCACAAGAGTGGAAATAGATAATATATAAAGGATAAGATAGAAAGTAAAATAAATGAGATACGAAATAATGATCTATCGGGAAATGAAATGGAGGAATCTGGCTGCGACATAAACAATTTCACTGATTCAGATTCTGTCACTGATGAAGATGAATCAAACAGAGCAGAATACCTTGAAAACAACAGGGTTGAAATCACTGAATGGAAAAGCCACATCATTTATATAATCAGTAAGTAACTTGAACACAAATGTCAGAAAAAGACAAAAATTCGTATGATAAAGTTCAATAGACACACTGTGCAAACATACAGGGTGACCCCCCCAAAAAACGGGAATTTTTGAAGTGCGTATTGCCAGACATGAGCAAGTGGCAACACTGCCAGACAGTGACCTTGAGCAAGTAAACATTTTGCCATTTAGAATTCAAGAGGAAATTCACAGTATCCCAGCTGAGATGTTGCAGCAGTCAATCAGGAATCTCAACAGCAGATTTCAAGAATGCATTCGTACAGGAGGACGCCATCTACAGGACGTAATTTTTAAAAAATGAAAATTCCGTCATTGTTTTTTAAATGGCACATTTTAAGGTTTCAATTACTATGAATAAAATATTTTTCTTCCATCACTCTTGGTTTTATTGGATTGTTAAAAAGTTCCCGTTTTTTGGGGTCACCCTATATAACGCTGCATTGTAAACACTGTTAACGGACAGGCCCCCGGAAAACATCACAGACGTAAATAATATCATATATACAACAGCTTTAGCAGCTACTGAAAAACATAATGCCAACACAAATAAAAGATTAAGCAATAAACAAAAAGAGTCCACGTAGAAAGCAAAATGAAAGCGAGAAATTGAAGAAATCAGATGAGAATTATCGATACTAGATGAGATTTAAAAAAATTCAAATGTTTCAATACGGAAAAGCAGGAAGATCAAGCGGAAATATAAAATTAAAGCAGCAAATGAAATTTCATTAATCAAGGAAATAGTTAAACATAAAATGTAATTAATGGCACAAAGAAGACGATATGAAAAGCGTTGTAGGTAAGATATTCCAAACAGACCTCAAGAAATTTTACAGAGAAATTGGAAAAGCAATTATAGAAGTCAAAAAGTCACCATCTATTGAAGAAGTGCAAACATTTTGGGAGAATATTTGGAGCAACCAAAAGGAATATAACCCTAATGCAGAGTGGATCAAACAAGAACAAAACAGAATGAAGGATAAACCTGTACAAGGATGGAAAAAATATAACCAAGAAGAATTTTAGGCAAGTTTTAACAAAATCCCAAAATGGAAAATTCCCAGGAAATGATAAAATACTCAACTATCATGTCATCAATCCATAAAACGCTTAGACGAACTTTATCAATGCTAATTTATAACCCCAGTGAAATTCCAGAAAGGATCACTGAAGGTATTACAAATCTCCTAACAAAATTGGGTGAAAGAGATGATCCAAAAATGATAGGTTAATAACATGTCTGTTCATCACATATAAATTGATCACGTCTGTCCTGACAAACTATACTTACTTTTTTCTCGATGAAAACAACATTCTTCCCCTGGAACAGAAGGAATGTCGAAGAGGTTCATATGGCTGAAAAGTTCAACTACTGGTAAATGACATGGTTTTGAAAGACTGCAGGAAAAGGTAGAAATCTCAGCACAGTTTGGATAGATTACCATAAAGACTTTGTTAATGTGCCACACACATGGATCCTTAAGGCTTTGGATATATACAATTTCCTCGGTGATATTAAATTTCCTTAAATATGGTATAGAACTGTGGAAAGCTATATTATATCTAAATCCCACCATAGGCACTGCCACGTCCAATTGTTTGAATATCCGACGAGGAACCTTCCTAAGAGACTTTCTGTCGCCTTCTGTTTTGTCTTCTCTTAATACCTCTTAATAACTATGAATACAAAGTCAAAAAGAAAGTGTTTAATTACCTCTTCTGCATGGATGATATCAAACTCTTTTCCAAAGACGATAATGAGTTGAAAGGTTTCCTCAATAGTGTAAAATGTTTGAGTGATAACATCGGTATGGCTTTCAGATTAGCTAAATATGCAAAAGTAACATTCAAGAAAGGGGGAATTACAGAAACATATCCAATAGATCTAGATTTTGTCACAAAGATTAGAGAACGGGAACTTGAAGACTATAAATACAGAAGAGATGGAATACAGCAAGTTCAAATAAAGGAGGGAGTAAGGAAAGAATACTACAGACATGTGCGTCTGGTGTTAAATACTTAGTTGAATTCATAAAATAAAATATCAGCCCTAAACACTTTGGCTGTCCATGTGGTGCAATGCAGTTTCAACATCCTTAATTGGACCATAAATGACATTAAGTGAATGGATGTCAAAACGAGAAAGCTTGCCACCGCATATACCATCATAACACTGACGTTGATCATCTCTATGTGCTCAGATCCGAAGGACGTAAAGGATTAGTTCAACTAGAAGTATCTTATAAAACCACAACAATCGGTCTTCAAAGATACCTAGAAACGACAGGAGACTGGATGATGATCTGTGTCGAGAACTTAAAAAAAATAAGAAACATTATTCAGTAATAAAGGCAGCCAAGAAATTCAAAAGGGAATTTCAAAGTTCACAGGAAAATATGTAAGGAAGGAAACTGCAAGAAACGGTATTGAACATCACATAGACAGAATAATCAAAGCTAATCGCCCGGACATCAAAGATCAAAGACAACAAAAACAGAAGGTGATTTCTTATTGACACGGCAGTTCCTGCAGATTGTAATGTATCTTTGAAGATCTTCAAAAGATCTTCAAAGATACATTACTATCAAAATACAAGGATCTTGAAGCGGAAATCTATGTGGCACATGAGGGCATCAATAATTCCAGTTGTAGTTGGAGCCCTCGGATTGATTGGAAAATGTCTCAATAAACTCATTAAAGGGATTCCTGGTATTCCATGCCTTAAAGAAATACAAAACATTGTATTCACAAGTACAGATCACACATTACAAAAAGATTTATCTATGTAAAATGTGCGTGATCTTAGGCCAATTCTGACGTTAGATCTCTGGTTGGGACCCGGAAGGAAATGTGTATACAAGAGAAACCCAAAGAAATAATAATAATAATAAGCTGATGTAAACAAACTCCATACACATCAGTATTTACGTAGTGCAAGATTAAAAGCTTAAACTGAAGGTTTTATTCTTGTTGCACAGAACCAATGCTTGCTAACTAGAAATTACCAATAACACATACTGAAAAATTGTTAAACCGAAATGCGGATTCTGTGATAAATAACTAGAAACATTTGATTATCTTTTATCAGGATGCATGGTGTTTGCACCCACTGAATATAAAACTTGGTATGATAGAGTGGTTCATCCGACCTGGAAAATATGCAACTTGTAACCTAGGGTGAATTTGTCGGCATGTGCATCCATTTTTATTTCCAATAGTTTCCAATTTGTTTTTATTTTTCTACACTTATATTTAATTATTCATTCTATTTCTTCATTTCTTATGTTATCGGTTTTTTTTATTTAAAGAGAAAAACTATTTTTGGATTGTAAGTATTTGATGGATATAATAATGAATTTACTGATACAAGTCATACTGTTTAACCCATAACTGGAGGGACAGAAGAGATAGCTTCATACCTTTCCCAATGGTATTTTCGCGTAAGTGAACTGAAACTCGGCTATCCGATTTAAACAGTTTTATGGCTTCAATTATATATATTTTGAACGCAATTGTATGCCTTCAACTACAGATAAAATGTATTGTTGATCATTTTCCTATAAAATGTGTTGTTGACATTTCTACTATAAAATGTATTTTCGACTATTAAAATGTATTGTATATTGTATTTTCTACTATTAAAATAGTATTATTATAAATGGATTGTATATGTATTCTCTACTATTAAAATATACTGTATATTGTTGGTCATTCTACTGTGTATTGTCGGTCTTTTTCATATAAAAAAGAACTGTCAGTATTTTTACTTTAAAAATGTACTTTTATTCTTTCATAGTGTTTTTGATTTGAGGGGGGAGGGTGTCACTATTTGCCGATAGCTGGAACCCAAACAGGTACTACTACTCCAGGTCAAGGCGGACCTGAGAAAAACAGCAATTAAGAGGTGGTTTGAAGCTCCTCAAAATCTCCAATCTCCCTATCAGAGGCCTTGCTGTCGGACGTAGTTTATCGTCATACCCAGGACTGGCAGCATAACGGAATCAATCAATCGAGTTCATATTCCAACTGATAATATTTATGTTAACTTCGCGAATTTAATTTTAGGAAAGATATATGAGCATTTCACCCTGCACTCTTGAGAAAGACAGACTAAAAGAGAGTTAAAGAGAGCGAGATGCAAAGAGAAACAAAAGAGACATGGGGAGAGAGAGAGAGAGAGAGAGAGAGAGAGAGAGAGAAGGGGGAGGGAGAGAGAGTATTGAAAGATTAGTGTTTTGAATTAGGTGTATGTGTTCCTTTAAATATAATAGACTAAGCACTTGAGTATAACATACTGCACTTCTTTGCAAGTGTTCTTTGATAGATGTATTATATATATATATATATATATATATATATATATATATATATATATGCATGTATGTATGTATATTAATCGGTATCACCTAAGCAAGGCATTACAGCCACTAACATGCAAGAGGTTACAGGATGTGGAAGAATTAGGAACAGAAACATTAGCAATGAGTAGAAAGATAAAAGAGAAATCAGGAGGACAGTAGATAGCGATTGACATTGCATTTAAATTTTTGCTGATTAAAGTTGACTGGAAAGCACGGGGCCAAAAGGTAGTCCCACAGACGAGAGGTGCGAGAAAATAAACTGTCAGTATAGATGTTACGGCTACATCTAACTAACTAAACTTTAAACTGGTGGGATCTCAGCACCAAGTCAAAAAGTTTAGTTACCAAAGCGAAGAGC
>CAHIKZ030003216.1:1852500-1877500 GCA_903632075.3 Acanthosepion pharaonis
CGCTCTATCTTTACAAAAGCCGGATCAGATCAAAAATGGAGTATCGCTGCCATATCTGAGCTGATGTTACTCGGTCCTCACTTGCATGTCTTGATAGTGTTCAAGAGCGCCTACGCGGACTTAGGGGTGACTAACTATTGTCCAACCGACAAGCCCCTCCCTGCAGACGAAACGTCGTAATTTCTTTTTCCATGGCAAATGTTCTGATGAACTACATTTCTTAGTTCCACTAGTCTTCACCTTCGCAGCTAAGTTCCGTCGCGTACATGGGGACGAATCATCTCCATTTCCATTGTATTCTGTTAGTAAGGAGAAAGTTCCTTTCGGACAGATTTTCCCCCAAAATTGCTACTTTGTGGAACAGACTCCCGCCAGATGTTTTTTTCTAAAGTGTCCAGGGTTAAATGTAATCTTTCCTCCATAACATCATGAACTGCATTTCTTACCTCCTTTTCTTATGCTCATATAGCAGCATTCAAGAACCCTCTACCTTGAGTGGCTCTCAGGGTGAATATTAGTAAAAGAATATCAAGCCCATTATCAAGCAGCCATGTTAAAAGAAGATAGACACGCCTCTCCTTGGCGCAATGATTAGCAAGCTAGACTAACAATCCATTACAATTTTATCAGCGTAATGCCGAGTTCGATCCTCATAAGGTGACCCACATTGTCAAAGGGCACCACTCTGTCAGTTATTGATCAGCAAGTTAATCACTTGGATGCAGTAGTGAGTTCATCTCTCACATTTCTTATAGCCTTGTGTCAGACTATGCCAGGCTCAGCAATTATATATATATATATATATATATATATATCAATGTGCTCACAGTAGCACGATGTTTAGCAAACAGGTTTCGCAGTCCATCTCGCTCATAAAGTTCGATTATTTATTGGGTTCCCAAAATTGTGGCCTTGTGCCAGACTATGCTCTTCATAGTAAAAGCATAATTCGCTATTGAGTTGTGTTAGTACGCAATCCTCGTAGATTATTATTAGTATTGCGACAAGTTCCATCCTCAGTAAGAATCGTATTACTCTAGCCTTGTGCCACATTAAGTTAACCTTAGCAAAAGATAGATCAATAATTCGGAAGCTGTTCTCTCAGATCATTGTTAGCGCAACAAGTTTGATCCTTCCTGGATACCACGCGACTTTATCCTTGTGCCAGACTAAGCTAATTTTTACAAAGAAACTTATGGAAAATAGATTCAAGAATAAATTCCTCGATATAAGAATTTAATTTAATTTTTTTTTCTAATTTATTATTGGAAGATGCTATTTTGCCTGCCCTGGTAAAATAGACAAATATGCTTTTAAGCTTATTTTACCGGTCTCGGTAAAATAGACCCCCTAGGCTATTTTGCCGGTAAATATTTTTATTATGAAGGCAGGTAATGTTAAAAATAACAACACACATATTTAACACAGAAGTCTATATTTATTTTCCCCATCATCAATTGTTAAGACAATTTAAAATCTTTTCCGCCATCAATTGTTAAAACAAAGTTAAAATAATTTATTCATCATTAATTATTAAAAGAAATATAGAAGTCTCAGGATATTTTAAACTCTTCAGTCATAACAGTCTTTTCAAATCCTAAACTTGCCCCTGGGCATGGTTCTCTTGCCAATATACTTCAGGTGCACAAACTGAAGACAACAGTCACAGACCAAAAAATCCATATTGTTCAAGTCCTGCCTATACAGCTGACACAACCACTGCGCTGGGTGTATATGTTTAATATAATATATTCTTAGTTCTAAAATATATAAATAATTGATATATACCGGCAAAATAGCATTGGACCCGCAAAATAGCCTTGACATCTATTTTACCTGGACTGGCGAAATAGCCTTGGTGTCTATTTTACTGGGACCCACAAAATAGCTTTGACATCTATTTTACCGGGACTGTCAAAAAGCCTTGGTGTCTATTTTACTGGGACGCACAAAATAGCTTTGACATCTATTTTACCGGGACTGGCAAAATAGCCTTGGTGTGTATTTTACTGGGACCCACAAAATAGTCTTGACATCTATTTTACCGGGACTGGCAAAATAGCCTTGGTGTCTATTTTACCGGGACCCACAAAATAGCCTTGACATCTATTTTACCGGGACTGGCAAAATAGCCTTGGTGTCTATTTTACTGGGACTCGCAAAACAGACTTGACATCTATTTTACCGGGACTGGCAAAATAGCTTTTTCGTTTATTATTGATTTTGCGATATTGAAATAAAAATGTTATTTGTTTTATATTTCCGAAGATTAACAATTTCGTATGGGGTGAATCCGGGTGAAGGATGACTGTGTTACGGTAATCGGCTAAATAGGGAGAGAGTGCTTTCTATGTTGTTAGAAAATCAACATTTAAAACTCCCTGATCAACTTATACTCGAATCCTAACATAGGAGCGTTATTTCTGTCACAAGGCATGCCGCTAATTGCTTTTCCGGATAAAATTCGTGGTATATGCTAGCAAACATATTTTAGCCCTTGGCTCATAGGCATACGTATGTGTATGGCGCTCCCCACGTAAAAACAACCTTGTATCACATCACAGACATTGGGAAGATAAAATCTAGATTCTCATATGAACAAACATCAGCTCATAATTACTCTCCATGTTTCATATTTGTTATGGTCCGGTTCCTTGTTCCGCGGTGATAGTCCAAGGTAGAACCAATAAAGAAGAACTTCGAACACGGATATGGAATAACAAATATATATTACAAACAGGAATATATACAGAGAAGTAGAAAGTGTTAGTACGAACAATCAGGTTTAGTAGTAATTGTCTGAACGCGACTCTGTTTCGGACTGCCTCTGACTCGACTGACTGACTCGCTCGCTCTGACTGACAGACGTCTGACGGACCTCGCTCCAGACTTCAGACTGAACAGTATTTAGTCACCCCCACCCACCACGAGGGCATCACGTGGCACAAGGCCGGTTTAACGTGGGATCTCCGAGCCCGTGGGCTCGGCCAAAAATATGCCCTTTGAACCCGTAAAAACGGGTTCAGGGTCGGTTTACCTCTCCGAAAGAGACTCCGCTCTTCGGCGTAGCCTCGTTCGGGTTCCTCCCCGCCCGAAGGCAGAGAGTTCAACCGATCAGCCGGTCAGCCGGTCGCCAGACTTCGGACTGAACTCTCTGCTTCCTCTTGAGGCGTAGTATTTATTACGTATGGAATAGTCCATTATGTTAATATGGGTAAGGTCCCATAACAGTATTCCTTCAGGACGTAGACGTTTACGGTAATCCATAGCTCCCCACCCCCCTGAGCGATTTAAAGGTCCTATTGGCGGCCACAATCTTAACATTAGATATGCAGATGACATAGCGTTGATAGCAGACACAGAAAGGAAATTACAAGAACTCTTAAATAAGGTAGTAAATGAAAACAAGGAGAAAGGACTAAGCATCAATTGCAAGAAGACAGAATGTATGGTTATCAGCAAACAGAACAGCTCAACATACGAATTACAAATTAGATATACCAAAAGCAAGCAAGTACAATTTAAATATCTCGGAAGTGTTTTAACAGATGATGGAAAATGCGACACCGAAATCCGAAAACGCTTTGGGATAGCCAAAGATGCCCTCCAAATGCAAGGCAAAATATTAAGAAACAGGAAAATTTCGTTAGAAACAAAGAAAAGAGTAATGATATGTTATATAATATCAGTCCTCTTTATAAGGCAGGAAATTCTGGACAATCTTATCACAGATTAAGAATCGGCTTCAGATAACAGACATGTGGTTCTACGGAAGGATTTTGATGATACCATGAGCTGAACATGTGAGCAACGACGAAGTTTTAGAGAAAATGAAAACAAAAGGACACTCATACGTAGATTCAGAAAGAGTTGAAATTATTAGGGCACATAATGAGGAAAGAAAGCTTAGGAAATTTGATACTCACAAAACATATTGAAGGCAAGAGAGACAGAAGAAAACAGCGCGTAATCTACCTAACAAGCATGTGTAAATGCCTGGCAAAACAGGGATAAGGCGAGATAGCAAAAAGACAAAACTTTATTAAGATCTACAAAGGACAGGAAGTTGTGGAGAGCTATGATCACCTAAGACCATAGAAGAAGCAGCGCGTTGCCATGATTGTTGTTGGGGATGTTAATAGCTTCTTATTTCTCCACTGGTTATCAATCATGGCTTGAGAATACATCTTGTCTTGTTATTTAATCAATAGATTGAAGAGAAAAATCTAATTGTACATTCTTTTTAATTAGAGCTATAGGAGAAATAACTTACTAATGGAATACGAAGGGAGTGTGGATGATTCACCCTTGTGTATGTGGCACGGTGGGTCCCATTTTTGAAGTTACTGGCTGGTGGGATTGAGGAATGTAGCACGTCATAACTCATACCATGGAAATAGCGATTGGGTAGCGACGGGCTCGCGATATATTGTCTTTGAGAAAGGGTGAACAATAATTCATCACCTGCAAGACCGTGTATACGTTTTGAATTCTATCAAGACATGCTAGTGAGATTTGAGCAACTCCAGCCCACATATAGTAGCAATACTCCATTTTTGATCTGATCTGGCTCTTGTAAAGATAGAGCGTGTCAAGAGGTGTCAGATACTTACTGGAGCCGTACAAAGAACCGACCATTTTTCCAGCATCTTTAGCGATAGGTCGTATATATGAGTTCTATTTGAGGTCTGGGGAGATATTTAGACATGCCTATTTCTTAGCTTCAGTTATTTCTTTGTTTCTTTATTTCAACCTTTCGCTGTTTCATTTTCATATTTCTCTGTTTCTTATCGTTTCTCTCTCGTTTTTCTTTTCCTTTTCCCCCCTATACTTAGTCCAAATACGCCTTCATACACAAAACCAAGATTATATCAAATCAAAATGTCAGACTAGAAAAAAGTTTAGTAAAAAAACGTAATGAATTCTTCTAATCTTAAAAATATATATATATATGAAAATAATACGCACATAAATGAACAAAGAGAACTTTTACAAGCAACGCCAATATTTCTTCCCCACCCGAACTCGTCAGCCATTTTGAGATGTTATAATATTTTGTATTCATTGGCTGTAGCATGTGATTGATGACAGTTTGAAAAACATGGAATGGAAACACGAAATGTCAGAGGAAAAGGCAGGTGGATTTGGGGAGATACAGCAGTATTCTGCGTCACTGTTAATACATTTATAATGCGATGCAAAATGTCACATGAAGCTGCACATTAATAAAAAAATGACTTTGTAAGAAAACAGTAGTTATAAAATGAAGGAAGTTTCACATAGATTCTTTTGTTTCGATTCGCTTATTTTATTTGTAGCAATTCACTATTTCGTAAGTGTTCCTCTATTAATGGACAGACAACTTGTGGGAAAAGAAAGAATATAGAAAGAAATTTCCGAGACTTTTCTTCATGCTTATTCTCCAAGAAATGACATTTACGAAATATTCTTGCGGTTTATTTTACTTGAAATGATATTAAAGAATTATTTATTTGTGATTATTCTCCAAGAAATGATATTTAAGAAATATTTCCTTGGGTTTATTTTCCAGGAAATATGTTATTTTCTTGAAACATTATAAAGTCCTTGGATATAATGCATTGTGATAATAACAATGCAATTTTATTGACTTAAGTTATGCATGGAAATATAAAATTCATTCGTGTATGGCAAATGTGAAAATGTAATTGCATTGATACGAGTTGTGAATGGAGACATTATAAAGTCGTTGGTTGGTTGATTTTGTTTAGCGGCATATCAACTTCTATGGATTATTTAATGCCGAAATCTAAATATTTTGATTGGTTTGGTAGATTTTTGTTTATTGTCATATCAACCTTTATGGGTTATTTAATGCCGAAATTTAAATATTTTGATTGGTTTGGTTTGTTGATTTTGTTTAGCGGCATATCAACACCTCTATGAGTAATTTAATACCGAAATCTAAATATTTTGTGCGTAATTTTATGCTTTCAACCACAGATTTTCTAGATAATTTTATACTTTCAAAGTAAGAGTATGTTTTTTAGATATATATTTTGTAGATCAAAAAAATTATTGTTAATTATTTTCATATAAAAATCTATTTTTATATTTTTAATGTTGCATTGATTGTTATTTTGCTATAAAAATGTATTGTTGGTCATTTTATTATAAATATGTATTGTTGGTCATTTTATTATCAAAATGTACTCTTGATTTTTGTTTGGGGGTTCACTATTTGCCCATAGCTGGGACCCTAACAGGTGTTACCACCTCGGGTCAGGGTTGACTTGGGAACAATAGTTATTATAAGGTGGTTCCACGGTCCTCAAAATCTTCAATCTCCCGATCAGAGGTCTTGCTGCCAGTTTAGTTTATCGTCATATCCAGGACGACATTATAAAATCATTGTGTATAATACTTGGTGATAGTGACAATATAATTGTATTGACCTAAGTTAAGAATGGAAACTTTGTAATACCCTTTTATATAATGGCTGGTAATAATGACAATGTAATTGTATTGACATAAGTTATGAATGGAAACATTATAAAGTCTTGATATAATGCAAGGTGATAATAACAATGTAATTTTCCTGTCCTAAGTTAAGAATGGAAACATTATAATGTCCTTGGATATAATGCATGGTGACAATGACAGTGTAATTGTATTGACCTAAGTTAGGAATGAAAACATTATAAAGTCCTTTGATATAATGCATGGTGATAATGAAAAATTAATTGTATTGACCTAAGTTATGAATAGAAGCAATATAATCCCTTTACATAATCTGTATCAAACATTTGTGATGGAAACTTCAGCTACATAGGACACGTTGATCTGAAAAAGGAAAACTAAAAATAATGATGGAAAATGGATGTTATTTTTGGATTCTTCACGCCCAAATTGTTCAAATTTATCCAAAATATCCCATCCACCATTTAAAAAAATCTAAGCCTGTGTTATTATCCAACAGATTCTTAATAAAGGTAAATTGGGGATTGTAGAAGAGTAACGATTTTCTGGATGATATTTATTCTGTTGAAAAACCAGACCCCTTGTAGTATTACCACGTTATAGAATTATTCGGATTTGATAGTGTGTGGCACTAGTATTAGCAAACTCACATTGAAGGGTTTGGTGTGGGATTTTATATCAGTTTGAAGTGATTAATGTTTCATGACCAGTGATAAGGTATGTGTAAAGAGAATAAAATAATAGAAGAATAAATTAAAACTTTTGAGGTCAAGTGACAACAATCTGGACATTGAGGATTTCCAGTCACGGGTGTATACTAACGGTTCCATTTGGGATTGGCGTGAGTTCGGGACCAACCATTGTTGGGGGGGGGGGCTGACTATATCGCAAAGTAGTACCGGTTTGCCCGTTGTCGGACGAAGGCTGACCGTCGAGATAGTTCCGACGCCGCGCTTTCTAGCTGCCAGATGCCCGTCGTGACGCAGAAATGGGTCTTGGCAGCAGAAAGTAAGAGTCCTCTCTGGTTTAGGGAAAAAGCCGATCTATTAGTCGGATAAATCAAAAGTCGCGGTCAAAAGTTGTCCCTGAATCACTTACCTACCTACCCACCTACCTACCCAGACCGTGTAAAGGAAGCCCTGAATAAACAACGAAATATATTAGAGACAGGGTTTGTGTAGCGTTTATAGTTACTTTTCGTCTCCTTGTGAACATGCAACAAGCTTTTCCTAGTTTTTTTTCGCACCGACACAAATGAGAATAGAGACGCAACATTAGGTAGTATTCCCTGTCTGATCGGTGACAAGCTGTGTGTGTGTGTGTGAGAGAGTGTTGTGGTAGGATCCACCTAATTTGCATAGTGGAGTACCGACCACATAAATATGGTTGGTACCGGGAAGAGAGGGAGGAATCAAGAGATTCAACCAGAGACTCTGCCCGACTGCGACTCAGTCAACACATTCTCCAGGAACGGTCTTACCAGGAATATACAAATATGTAAATATTGTGTACACTTTCTTGTTTCAATACATTTTGTTCTAAGTACCTTTTGTGTTGCATTATTATTCCATGCATTAGTCAAGTTTCAACAGAGAGAGAGAGAGAGAGAGAGAGAGAGAGAGAGATAGAGAGAGAGAGATAGAGAGAGCGCTGTACTCTTTACAGGTGATGAAATTATAGAAACACCATGAGCCACACCATGATATACACCGTAAAACCGCTGATGTAACTTGCCTGATACCTTCACTCGAAAAACAAAACCAATACAAGATAGATAAAAATATCTCTCATTTATTATTTCTGCCACCCGAAAGACATTCCTTTTTTAATCACTAAACAATCTCAGTTCTGTATTAATACGTCTCTACTATCCTCTGTATCTAATCTCCGTTTTCTGGACGGGTATGCCCCGCAAACTAGTGTTTCCTTTTTCCTGCCAGTATTACTTTGAACTCGCATTGATAAAAGGCCACGACGAAAAGACAGTCTAACTTTTGCATTATCTTTCCATGAAGTGATTCATCTTGTAAAATTTTTGTATAATTTTGTGTTATTATTATTGTCAGATTTTCCTCGGCATCCAGCAAGGAGGACGCGATAGTATCCGTGACTCGAGGATCAGCCTAAAGTGTGAGACACCTGACGATTTAAGTGAGCAGGGGCGCAAAGCGGTCATTGAATTTACAGCCAGTTCGTATGCAGTCATGGAAAATGAAGGAAATGTAAGAATCGGGATTAAACGCACCGGCTGTTTAGACATCCCAGCTACCGTTAGGTAAGTACAAACGTTCTCCACTAGGTTGAGTTTTCACTTTTTTTTTTTTTTTTTTGGAAAATCAACATTGCACTCAATGTTAAAACTGGGATGAGTACTGACATCAAAATGATAAGATGATAACTATTAACATGATAACATGATAGGTACATGATAAGTACTAACATCTAAATGATAAGTACTGACATGATAACATAATAAGTACATGATAAGTACTGATACCTAAATGATAATAGGATAAGTACTGCCACGATAGCATGATAAGTACATGATAAATACTGACATCTAATAATAATATGATAAGTACTGACATGATAACATGATAAGTACATGATAAGTACTGACATCTAAATGATAACATGATAAGTACTGACATCTAAATGATAACATAAGTACTGACATGATAACATGATAAGTACATGATAAGTACTAATATCTAAATAATAACATGATAAGTACTGACATCTAAATGATGACATGATAAGTACTGACATGATAACAACATAAGTACATGATAAGTAGTGACATCTAAATGATAGCATAAGTACTGACATGATAATATGATAAGTACATGATAAGTACTCACATCAAAAATTAGTTTCATATATTTTACCAAATTTTGAGCATTTAGTTTTAAATATCGTCTGAAAAATATATAGAAATACCTAATTTCCGAAGGTTTTTGCTTACAAACTGACATCAAAATTTTACTCTTTCAAAAGTAAATAAATCCAAATAAAGTTGATATCTTTTGTATAAGATACATTGATTGAAAAAATTATTTAAACCAGAATTTTCGTTATGAAACTCCACAAGCAAAATATACATTGCATTTGTTGGCTCATAGTAAATACAAACATTAGATAAAAGTGTATATAACACCATAATACTGCTGGGAACAAATTATAAGATAAAATATTTTAATTTTGCATTGTTTATTGAAAATCACACTAAAACTCTTGCACTGTATAACATATTACATCATAATATAGCTAACTTGTTCAGTATAATTTCCCTTTGAGGTAAATGAAGGTCTTATTTGATGACACAATGATTAAGTAATAATGTTCGTGTGCCATGCATCTTGTTCATGTAAAATTTGTAATGTTGCAGTAAATTATAAATTTTATAAGGCTGTGTAATAAGGCTTTCCCAGATCACCGGAATTAAATTCCAACGCTACGATTTTGAAGTTAAACTTAATCTTTAAACTCGTTTTCTCAAAACTGGTTAACGATTTATAAAAACTTTTGTATTACTATTTATTATGTTAAAGCACAACTTTCAAATTGTGGGCAATATCACAGCCACAAAATCGGCATGCCGTATTGCCCACAACTTTTTTTTAGTCTTGCTGTCACCTCTGTGAGTGTGTATGCATGATTGACTGTTTATTTCTGCACATCTCTTGTTGAACATCGGGCCGCAAACATCATCTTTCTAATGGATGTGATTCCTTCGTCATACGCTTATCGCTAGTCTAGCTCTAATTTCATGACAAATGGCCAGACAAGCTCCATTCTGAAGTGTCAGCAGTCAAGAACTTTACAGCCCAAATCTGTCTTGTTACTTCCACAGAGTTGAATCACCCTTATTTCCTATGTACTCCTTTACCTATTAGGGCGTTCCACTCCGAAAGCGTTCTTAATTTATTCCAGTCTCGGGTCAATCGTTATCTGTCCGTAATATCCTTGTGCTATTTACATCCTAACAGCTCCTCTTACGTTCATATGACATATCTAATCCAATAATCCTTTACTTTGAGATGCTCTTGGGTCTTGTACTCGGTGAATTTTAAAAATAAATTAACATTTTACGTGGTGGGAGAAGATAAGAGAAGAATTCATGAAAAAAGAGCACCTAGTTGCAATTTTTTTTTTTGGAAAAGGCATATGATACCACCTGGAAGTATGAAATTATGAGAGACCTTCGAGAACTAGGACTGAAAGGCAGAATGCTACTCAAAACTTTCTAGAAAATCGAAACTTTAAAGTACGCATGGGAAGCACTCTCTCTGACTTAAAGGAGCTGGAAAACGATGCGCCCCCAGGAAGCATCTTGCCATTAACTCTTTTTAATATAAAAAATAATAACATTATTAAAAGCGTCGATTCTGGAAATGATTGCTCACTGAACGTGGATGATTTTTAATATGTTGCCGATGAAAACATATGCACCCCATAGAGCACAAATTGCAACTGTGTTTAAATAAGCAAAAAATAAATAAATTGTTTTCGATTTTACCAAACCAAAACGTAGTGTGTGCATTTCTGCAACCTCCATAAAATGCACAATGATCCATGTTTAGCGCTGAATGGAAAGGAAATAGCAATAACGAATAAATATAATTTGGTTTGTTTTATGGCATATCGACCTCAATGGATTAATAATGCCGACAAGATTTTTATTGCTGGTAATATTTTTTTTCTAAAAATGTATTGCTTATTATATTTTTTCTTCAAAACTAAATTGCTGGCAATATTTTTTTACAAAAATGTCTTGATGCAATTAAAACCTATTTTTAAACTTTCATAGTGTTTTGACCCCAGTTTGGGGATTGACTATTTGCCCATAGCTAGGAACCTAACAGTTGCTACCAACCCAGGTCAGGGTAGATCTGGGAACACCAGCAATTAAGAGGTGGTTCGTTCCCTGCTCCTCAAACCCACGTTTCTGGGCATTATATTTAATAAGAAATTGTCTTTCATCTCCCATATAAAATACTTAAGACAAAAATTTAACAAGGCAATCAACCTACTCAGAATTATAGCCTACACTGATTGGGGAGCTGATAAAAAATCAGTTTTAAAAATTTACGGAACAATTGTCAGATCCAAACTTGACGATGGTTGTTTCATCTATGGTGCCGCAAGACATTCATACTTCAAAAATTAGAAACAATTCATCACCAAAAACAAAACAAAAAAAAAGCTGTCATATTGCTGTACCGTTATTATAGGGCCAGAAATAAAGACACAAAGAGAGGAATTGAGTTAAACAAATATATTAACAGAAACAGTAATACAAACATATACAAACGAGAGTGTTACAGCAAGAATGTTCGGTCCGAATGTTAGAGCTGACTGCTGGAAACTTCACTCTCTAAAAGGTAGGACCTGCTCCTATTTATAGCTGGTAGACTCCATGCTTGCGTGGGTAAATTACCATAACACATATAAGAAGAAAATGACTAACTACCAACACCGAGGTTCAAGCGTGACATTCTGGACTTACGAATATGTTTCCGCCACGTGTATAAATAGCGATGTCAGGCAACTGACTGCGGTGATTATTCAGCGACTATTGAGTGGAACTATCCAGTCGAATTAGTGTGAATTACTGTGCGTCGATGATTTGGGTTTTGATTTAGGATTTACCGGATGTTAAGCCGAACCGCGCGACTAACAAGGTATTCACTGAAATGGTTAATTATCTTTGGTTGACTTTTATTTCTATGTTCTTGTTAAGTATTTATTTGCGGCTGTAATTAAATACTGTTTTATCTTAACATTAAAGTCTTCAGTTGTACTTATTTATTAATGACTGTACGTCACAAAACGAACAACAAAAAAAAAAAAAACGGTGTGTCAAAAGGACGGTTTTTTCCTTAAGATCGTTATTACGACATAATCCCACGGCAATTTTTATTGCTTTAAAATGTTATTTTTAGCGATTTAATAAAACCCCAAAACTGGATTTATGCATTCCCTTTTTTTTGTAAAGAATTGACAAGAAAAGTATTAAACACTTTTCTTGTAAATAAACAGTGTAACAATTACGTAGTGTTTAACATTTTTGCTGTCATTTCTCGAGAAATAAGTATAACTCCAAATGCAAACTTTTTAGTGAATTTATGTTGCGAAAACAAATGAAAAAGAAGAAAGAATTTTTTTCAAAATTACAATTACTCGTAGTCATGTGTTTATTTAAATTTTCTTTTTCTCTTTTTCACAGACATTTTTTATGAATTAAAACATTTTCGTAGGTATTTCTTTATAATATGGTAAATGATAAATATTGCATTGCAGTTGGCTCACATGTTTTTAAAATCTTAACCTATCTAATCCTATTGAGGATGAAAAGCCTTTACAAAGAACCGTATACCCAACCCTAAACAGGGAACGAGGATAAACTTCTACTCCAGTTTAAAAGATCTGGGTCGCGTGTGAACTGTATGATAGAAAAACCTCCTCCTATTGAAGAGAAAAATAAATAAATCCGAATATAAATAAAATTTCAGAGTTCAGACGGAGACATTAGAACTATAGTTGAAGTTGTAGATGAAATACTATTTCTTTCTGTTTCTTTCATTTTTAACTACAAGACTGAGAAAAAAATACTTGACAAATTTTAACATATGTACCCAGAAAAAAACTGTCCCTAAAAAGGATAGTTTTTTTTTCTCTTGACTTTATTACTTATAAACTCACTTGATAATTTTTGGTTTAAAAAGTCATTTTTAGAATTTCATTAAAGTCCTGATATCTGAAACTGGATTATACTTCTTTTTTACTTTTCTTTTTTTATTTAAAAAAAAAATGTTAAACACTATTCTTGTAAATAAACAGTTTAATAGTGTAGCATTTTTGTTATCAGGTGGAGTGGTATAAATCCAGATTCCTGCCATCTATTTTAGTGAATTGATATGGCAAAAGCAAATGAAAGACATGCCCGAAAAATGCATTTTTTCAAAATTTATAATTAGTTATGGGCTTATTAAAACTTTCTTTTCTTCTGGACATTTTCTTTTCTTCTTTATAAATATATGAATAAAAAAAAATTGTATAAAAAAAATGTCTTTATAGTTATTTCTTTATAATATGGTAATAAATAAATATTGCCTTGTAGTTGGTTCACATATTTTTTATAAACTTGTAAATATGAAATTATTCTTGTAAATAAACAATCTAATAAAAGAGAAGGAGAAAAAAAGAATGCATAAATCTAGTTTTATGTGTTAGGATTTTAATAAAATTCTAAAAATAACTTTTTAAAAACAGTAAAAATTGTCGAGCGGGTACACAATAATAGCGATGTCAAGAGAAAACCCGTCTTTTTGACATATTGTTTTATTCCGAGTACGAATGTTAAACTTTACCCACTACTACAGGAAACATTTATGTATCTTGTGATATATCAAGTATCACATGTGCGTCCAATACATAGAAATGTATTATTCACAAGGCAATATAATTCCTATGGTAATATGAACATGACACAGTAATTCAACGTAAAGCAATATAATTTCACTGGTAATATGAACATGACACAGTAATTCAACGTAAAGCAATATAATTTCACTGGTAATATGAACATGATACAGTAATTCAACGTAAAGCAATATAATTTCACTGGTAATATGAACATGACACAGTAATTCAACGTAAAGCAATATAATTTCTCTGGTAATATGAACATGACACAGTAATTCAACGTAAAGCAATATAATTTCTCTGGTAATATGAACATGACACAGTAATTCAACGTAAAGCAATATAATTTCACTGGTAATATGAACATAACACAGTAATTCAACGTAAAGCAATATAATTCCTATGGTAATATGAACATGACACAGTAATTCAACGTAAAGCAATATAATTTCACTGGTAATATGAACATGACACAGTAATTCAACGTAAAGCAATATAATTTCACTGGTAATAAACCCTGACGGTAATGCTCCCCTCTCGATTTCTGGCTTTTGTCCCGCTACGCAATCTCTGCCCTCTTGGCAACTCTGATCACGACGTATTGTCTATTAACACCTTCTTCCACTCCCTCTCCAGCCAAGAACCTCCAACTAACAGACTATGTTTCTGTTATCAACGCGCAGACTTGGACTCGTTCCGTGATTTCCTTTGCGACGTCCCTTGGAATGTAGTTTTTAATCACCCCGTTCAAAAATATGCGTCTGAGGTCTCCTGCTGGGTAAAAGATGGCATCGAGACTTTCATCCCAGCAAGAAAATTGGCAGTTGAATCGCGTTCATCTCCTTGGTTCTCAGCTGCTTGATCAGCTGCTGTAGCCCATAGGAATCACTTCTTCCGTCTGTACCGGAGCGACGTGTCTGATTGCAACAGACGTCTCTTTGTCTCTGCTCGTAATGAGTGCAAGCGTGTCCTCAACGAAGCAGTTACTATTTGATGATAGAATGAAACAACCTATTGCATCACGCAAGTTTGCTTCTAAAGATTATTGGCATCTCTGCAAGAGTGTGCTGAACAACAACAAATTTACAATCCCTCCTCTACCCAATCAATTCGAAGTCCTAACTTCCACAGCTAAGGCTGAATGCTTTGCTCGGAAATTCTCATCCAACTCAACATCGTCCGGAGTATCCCTACATCCTGATTTTCCGCCTAGAACTGAGGCTCTATTGAGTGAGATGAGCATAACCCCGTCGAAGGTATTGGACATAATCTCTAAATTAGACTCTCATAAAGCAAGTGGTTACGACTGAATATCAGCTGTAATCCTAAAGAAATGTGCTCCTGATCTGGTTCTAGTTCTCTCCAAACTACATAACTATTGCCTCGCTGAAATCTTCCTTTGTTGTCCCTGTCTTTAAGAACTCTGGAGACCTTTCTGACCCATCTAGCTACTGTCATATCAGTCTCCTACCATTCTTCGGAAAATTCTTTGAGGGTTTAATCAATGATGAAGTTGTTAAGCATCATAACTCGCATGATTTACACTCTGACAAACAATATGGTTTCCACTTTTCCCGATCAACCACTGACGTGCTTACGGCCATACCTGAATTTGTATGTCTAGCTCTTGATAATAACGGTGAAGCTCGAGCTGTGGCTCTAGATATCTCTAAGATGCTTGATAGGGTTTGGCATGCCAGCCTTCTATGTAAGTTTCAGGGATACGGTATTACAGGACGATTATTTGATTTAATCCAATCATTCCTGTCAAACCGTGAAATGAAGGTCATCCTAAATGGGTTCACCTCCAGTTCCTTTCATACAAATGCAAGTGTTTTCCAAGGCTCTATCCTGGGTCCTACACTGTTTCTGATCTTCATCAACGATCTTCCTGATGTCACCAGTTCTCCAGTAGGCATCTACGAAGACGACATTACCATTGACTACTGTCTCATTAGTAAATCTGGCATTGCTGACAAAGTTAACCAGGCCGCTGGTCTCGAAAAGGACATCCAATTTGTGGTTGACTGAGGCTAGAAATGGCTTGGAAACTTTAATGCCTCCAAAACGAAACTGCTCTCATTTACCCACCAGAGAGAAACCTCCCTGTCTCTTATCAACGTGGCTGATGCTCAACTTCACGAAAGCGTCTCACTGCGCCTTCTTGGTCTCACGTTTTACACTGACCTGAGGTGGAACAACTACATTGAATCAATAGTTACATCTACCGCAAGGAAAGCTGGTTCTCTGTGTCGTGCCAGACGGTTTATCTCATCTGAGTCCATCCTTCAAATCTGCAAATTTATCATTCGTCCTTGCATTGAATAATGTTGCCATATATATGCACTGGGGTCCCCGCTGTTCATCTGGAGGTTTCCGACAAAATCAAAGGCGGATATGCAATGTGACCTGGCATCCCAACTCCAGTCATTTTCTCACAGACGTGATGTGGCTTCCCTCTGTCTTTTCTGCAAATATTTTCATGGCAACTGCTCTGAGTAGCTATTTTGATTGGAGCCCCAACTGCATGAATTTAAGCGTGCTACTAGGTTGGCATCTCGGTTCTACCCTTTTTATTGTCGAAACAGTTAAATGTAAGCGCCTCTTACTCCAACAGCTTTTTCTCCCACACTTCCCGACAGTAGAACTCCCTTCCTATTACTTGCTTCCCTGATAACTATAATCTTCAAAACTACAAAAATATAATGTCAATCGACACCTGATGCCTTGATCTTGATCCTCATCCTTCTCTTTATCCTTTCCTCAAACACCCATCTTAGTAAAGATGGGTGTTTGAGGAAAGGATAAAGAGAAGGATGAGGATCAAGATCAAGGCATCAGGTGTCGATTGACATTATATTTTTGTAGTTTTGAAGATTATAGTTATCAGTGGCACTCCCGCGTGGCTTGGGGTGAAATGCTTAAAAAATATATATAAACCTGGCACCATAATTCGACGTAAGGCAACATAATTCCTATGGTAATATACTTGTTGTTTAACCTTGATTTGTACAAATGTTTTTAAGCGACACGTTGCATTAGAGAAGAAAAAGAAAAAGACGCAAACTACAAAACCAAGGTTGCCATTTCACGTCATACATTGAATAAATTTAATCTGTTTTCTAAGTAGTTTTATGTAGTAATGCTTAATCTCAATTCCCCAACGCTGTCTCCGAGAGGGTTGGGATTCCCAGAATTTCTCAGCATGTGCACCCCTTTGAAATCAAAGAGGCTTACACTCATGCGAATGGATGACGGTCAAAAACCCTGGAACATTCAGCACGGAGAAAGGTTCAGTGAAAGCGCCCCGTAGGCATACCACCAAATACACTCAGTCAGTTATGTTCCATGCGTGATACACGCATAGGCGATCATGTATCTTTTGTTACATGACTGACGAGGCAGATTTTTTTCGCGCAGTAGGTTGCCACTTCTTTCTGCGGTAGATCATCCATAAAACCCGGTCAGTCCTGCTAATTTAAAAAAAATTTTTTCTCTCTCTCCGTTTCTTATATAGCTGGGGGTGTAAGAAGAGGATTCATACCTTTCCCAAGGGTATTAGCACGTAAGTGAATGCAATGGATTCGAGTGGAATTCGAACTCGGCTCTCCGATTCCTCAGTCCGAGCCGCTATTCATTGTTCCACCTTGCCAAATACACTACAAAGATAAAAAGTGACCTGAGGACTCTATGCATCACGCCATACGCGTGGTAGCCTAGAAGCGTACAAGGCCCTAGAGTCACACGAGGTAGAGGGTTATAGAGTAAGAAGCGGAGTTTATGCGGATATGTGTGGAAGATAACGGTTAACCCTAGACAAGATCAGGTTAAGATTGTAGTGATCGGGAAATCATCCTCTTGCGAGTCAGATTCACAAAGCAGTGGTTCGTGGAAATATGCTACTCGAATGGAACTTACTTTTATCCAATAAAATACGAAGAGAATTTTATTTGTAGCAATTCAATATTTCGTAAGTGTTCCTCTATTAATGGACAGACAACTTGTGGGAAAAGAAAGAATATAGAAAGAAATTTCCGAGACTTTTCTTCATGCTTATTCTCCAAGAAATGACATTTACGAAATATTCTTGCGGTTTATTTTACTTGAAATGATATTAAAGAATTATTTATTTGTGATTATTCTCCAAGAAATGATATTTAAGAAATATTTCCTTGGGTTTATTTTCCAGGAAATATGTTATTTTCTTGAAACATTATAAAGTCCTTGGATATAATGCATTGTGATAATAACAATGCAATTTTATTGACTTAAGTTATGCATGGAAATATAAAATTCATTCGTGTATGGCAAATGTGAAAATGTAATTGCATTGATACGAGTTGTGAATGGAGACATTATAAAGTCGTTGGTTGGTTGATTTTGTTTAGCGGCATATCAACTTCTATGGATTATTTAATGCCGAAATCTAAATATTTTGATTGGTTTGGTAGATTTTGTTTATTGTCATATCAACCTTTATGGGTTATTTAATGCCGAAATTTAAATATTTTGATTGGTTTGGTTTGTTGATTTTGTTTAGCGGCATATCAACACCTCTATGAGTAATTTAATACCGAAATCTAAATATTTTGTGCGTAATTTTATGCTTTCAACCACAGATTTTCTAGATAATTTTATACTTTCAAAGTAAGAGTATGTTTTTTAGATATATATTTTGTAGATCAAAAAAATTATTGTTAATTATTTTAATATAAAAATCTATATATTTTTTAGTGTTGCATTGATTATTATTTTGCTATAAAAATGTATTGTTGGTCATTTTATTATAAAAATGTATTGTTGGTCATTTTACTATAAATATATATTGTTGGTCATTTTATTATAAAAATGTATTGTTGTTCATTTTATTATAAAAATGTCTTGTTGGTCATTTTACTATAAATATGTATTGTTGGTCATTTTATTATAAAAATGTCTTGTTGGTCGTTTTACTATAAATATGTATTGTTGGTCATTTTATTATGAATATGTATTGTTGGTCATTTTACTATAAAAATGTAATCTTGACTTTTGTTGTGGGGTTCACTATTTGTTATATGTTATTTTCTCGAAACATTATAAAGTTCTTGAATATAATGCATTGTTATAATAACAATGCAATTTTATTGACCTAATTTATGCATGAAAATATAAAATTCATTCATAAAATAAAAGTGGTTCGGTACAATGTGGAGGGGGGTATTGCGCATCCTAGCCGTTAAGGTTTGAACTGGCGGAACCATGGGATAAAGTTCATCCGATCACTTTACATGGAAAGAGCGATAGAGCAGTGAGAGGCTTGCCACATCCCATCTATGAGGGAGGGGTTGCAGGTTGGGAAATAATTTGTTACCCACAAGTAAGCGGAGGCGTTTTTGGACTCTATTGAAACTGGAAAACGAAGAGTGGGCAGCTCATGCTCATATATGGCAACTATTTTAGGCTTCACCTGACTCTTGTAAAGTTAGGGGAGAACAGGAGGAGTCAGTACAGGGGACCGACCATTTTTCCTGCATCTTTAGCGATGGATCGTATGTACGAACTCTACCCGAGGATTAGGTGGAGTTTAAGACCCAATTAGATAAGATAGATGACATTGTGTAAGGTATCCAAGGGAGAGGTGAACATATTAAAACATAACAGTAGAGAGTATCACTAAAATTTCTCTCTTTCTCTCTCTCTCTTTTCTCGCTCTTTTACTTTCTTTCTCTCTCTCTCTTTCTCTTTTACTCTCTCTCTTTCTTATATCTCTTCAGCACATATTTTACTAAAGTTTGCTCTATAAGACCCTAGAGCCACTCAAGGCAGAGCGTTACTGAAGGGGGTTGTCTTATGAGCAGTAAGAGGGGAAGGTAAGACTGCAGTTTATTATGATAGGCGGGAAAGATAACGGTTAACCTTAGAATTCAAGAGGTTAAGATTGTAGTGGTCGGGAAACAACCTCTCGGGAGTCGATTCCACTATGTGGTTGTTTACGGGAAAAAAATGTTCGAGTGGAACTTCCTCCTTACAAATGGAATACGGAGGGAATCAGTATGATACGAATCTGTGTACGTGGCATGGCCGGACCTAGCTGTGAAGATCAGAAATGGTGGAACTACGTAACATATCGTCGATATTTCGCCTGTAGGTAAAGGGATATAATTTGGAAAATAATCCATCACCACAAGGCCGCATAGACACTTTTAAACTATATCCAAACTGTAAAGTGAATATTAGGTAGCTCCAACTCAAGTATGACAGAAATATTCTATACATAGATGATCACGGTTCTCCACAGCTTCCTTTCTTTTGCTTAAACTTTGCAAGTAAGTTACCCCATGCCCTCATCTGTTTCTTTAGGTTTTGACGTGACTTTTGTGTAGGTACCTCCACGAATTTTGTATACGTAAGGTTTAAAATGAATTTTTAAAAATGAAAAATATTTCCTGAAGCTTTTAATTTAGCTTTAAATGAAAGCTAAAAGATTAAATTTACTATACCCAAGAAGCAAAATACTTTGGTGTATTCCAGGCATAGAAGAAGGAACTTACTGGAAAGTAATTGAAACTCACCTGAAGCGAGCTGAATGTATAATGCTCCTCAAGCCAATGACGCTTCCAGCGAGCTTCTCTACGGCATATGACTTCACTGAATTTTGATGTGTTCCTCTCGAATTTATATTTAAACTGGGGTCATCAGGAGAGAATGTGCACCGTTTCGGGACCTTCCTCTCAGCGGTTTTAGTTGCACACCGCCCCCAAAACAAAACTTCTTTCTTTTTATGTGCCATGTCATTTCGGGACGTAGGCGATCATGGCTCTCCCCCTCCCTCTATCCCTTGCAGTTCTCAGCAAGCTCTTTCCCTCTACTCTCTCCCCCAGACCACGTTCTGCCATCCACCTGCTCAAGCTCATCAGGTATGTCACGCGCTGCTTTCCCTTGTCTCTCTTTCCTTCTATTTGATCCGTGAGTATCAGATTCTCCAGGCTCTCCTTCCTCATTATGAGTACCAGAAACTTCAGCTGCCTCTTTCTGATGTTAAGTATAAGTCTTCTTGTTTGTAACCTAAGACCTCATCGTTGCTCACACGCTCGGTCCATGATATCCTTAGCATCCTTCTGTAGGACTACATCTCCGTCGCCTCGAGTTTCTTCATCTTTGAGGAAATCGTCCGCTGCCGTAAAAACGAACAGATGTCACGTAACAGCTCAGTATTCTTTTCTTTGTTACCGAAGAAATCCTCCTATCTACCAATACTCTGCCCAGCTTTTGGAATGCGTCCTTGGCCATCCCAATACGTCTACGGATCTCGGTGTCGCACTTAACATCTTTTGTTTAGACGCTTCTCAAATATTTAAACTTCTGCGTCTGTTTGATTCTAGTGTTCCCGACCTGCAAAAAATTCTACATCTATATACATATATAAAAACAAATCGAAATTCTTTTAAAAATAGTCATGGTCTTCAGATTGTTATAAGCTGTAAAATATATTATTAGTACATATAGTTCTGCTTAATAATATTCCCTAAGAATTATCTCATTGAAACTGAACTTTAAAAGATTCAAAAATTTTACAAATTATTCAATTTTAAATTGTAAAAAATTGTAAAAAATGAAAACGAATCTTGTAAAAATTCATTTTTCATCGAATTTTTTTTCCTCGGACAATATTGTCTTTAATATATATTATTCATAAATGCAATTAAAAGCTTCTCTAATTAAATAATTAAATAATAATTAAATTAATTTTCGTAAATTTAATTTCGCCGTTACACATTTGAACTAGTTTATCTACAACACTTGTATATCGTTATAATGGGGCCTCACATCAGTGAGGGGGGTGCAACTGAAACCGTTGAGAGGAAGGCCCCGAAACGGTGCACATTCTCTCCTAATGACCCCAATTTAATGACCCCAAATTCGAGAGGAACACATCAAAATTCAGTGAGGTCATATGCCGTAGAGAAGCTCGGTGGAAGTGTCATTGGCATGAGGAGCATTATACATTCAGCTCGCTTCAGGAGTTTCAATTACTTTCCAGTAATTTACTTCTTCAGGCCTTGCGTTTTTTGTTTTTTTTTTTTTTATTCAGAACAGATTTTCGGCAAGACCTGTTCCGATTTTGCAAAAAAAAAAAAATTAAAAAAAATGACATCAGTGATTTAAATTCTTCAAAACATTCTGCTTTTATCTAAGGTCGTCACTAAAAATTATCTTGATGAATTTCTCAACATTTCATAAAATTAAGTAATAGGGAGAAACACATGTAAAATAAAAATATTTTTACCAAGATTTAAAATTTAAAAATAATTATAAAATATTAGAAAAAAAATTATTTCATTCGTTTGTGAATAAGTCCTGAAAATTTAATTAAAATTCGACATTTATTTGATTTTTGCAAGGATTTCCAAATTAATGTCTGTCCCCACAAAAAAAAGACCAAAATTTGTTACACTAAAAGTTAGTATAACTGCTGATGCAAGAAAAACGAATTTTTTATTAGACATTTCGAATGTTCTAAAAAAGAATAAAAAAATTAATTAAATAATTAAAAAAAAATACTTTGATCCTTCCTCTTAATAGTAACATAATTTTCACGATAAAAAAACTGTTTTTTATTAAGTTTGGAGCATGTTTTCATCACGGTATGCTGATTTTTAGAGATCTCGTGGAGGTACCTACTTTTGAGTGTTAAATTACCCAAGCCTTCTTTCCTTATTATATTTCCCAACTATCTCCTTTTGACAGTTTCTTTTAGTCATGATTCCATTTGAAAAGCGACAGAAGGACGCATTAGCGATGAAACTCTTGAAAACTGAACCGTTTCATCTGCGACATTACGGCAAATTGTCATGGCTCACTGGTAGCTACACTTCGTCTATTGTGCACTTGCTCTGCTGCCCAATCGTGCAACCACCCACAATCACGTGCATTTCGGTTACTGCAACAGATGCACAACACAAACGCATTTATTAATAAGGAAAAGAAAAGAAAGACTCTATTCAGCACCGACTCCCACATTACACTTGTGAGCACAAGAAAGTCGTACATTGCCCCAGATAAATGTGCAAACCGATAATGACGCCTTGAGCACACCTAATTATATGAGTGTTATATTTTATTAATGAAGCTCTCTTAGTAGGTGAATGGGTTCCTAGGTAACATTGTTTTGTTATGTTTTTTTTATTCATTTATTTATTTTTCTTATTTTTTCGAAGTGTCCAATACTCATTAATCACTAGACGAGAGGGCGAAGAAAAATTATCGTCCCGACCAAAAAGTACTTGACAAAAAAGAAAACAAAAAAAATTAATTTTTAGTCAAATTTTAGGATGAGGATTGTACCGAGGATTTTTCATCACCTTCTCATATGTGTTTGTTGATCTGTGTGTGTGTCTGTTTGTGTTTGTGTGTCTGTGTGTGTATGTGTACATACACATTTGTGCTGATCAGTATGTCTCTGAGTGCAGGTTCGTTTATTTGTGCGCGCACGCGCATGTGTGTTACTATTATACATACAAAAGATTTGGGGAGAAAGAATTTAAAATTCAGAATTTAAATTTCCAAATCTTCAGCGTTTCCTCGGTACTAATTATAAACGAAACTCGCTATATATCATTTGTTGATAAATTCATATTTTGCCTATTAAGATCTACGGTAGAAAAGAATCTTTTATCCGTTACTTAACTTTTATTACAGTGTATTGTTAGAAGTGATCTATTTTATACCCAGCTGGTCGATCAGAAAAAGCGTTCAATTAGAATGGAGCAAAAACAGCATCATGTTTAGATGTAACAGAGTCTATTTTCTTCAATTACTTTAAAGTACTTTCATTAAAAAAACATTCTGAATTAATGCAGTTACTGATATAACAGAAGTAGTCTGTATTTATTCAATTGAAGTTAGCTGAGGAAATGAAGAGATAAAAAAAGGCAACTTAAAGACCCACTACAGACCACATTTATTTGGGAGCTTATGAAATTCAATTTGTCAATGTGCTACCAGGGATGTAAAAGAGGATACATTTATAAAGCAATTGTTAAGTTTGTTGAAAATTGGTTAAAAGATTCACGAAAAATAAGAAAGAAAGCAGCAAAAATTGCGATTATTCGTTATGTACGCGGTTTTTACTATATGAGTGGACTCAATTATCAAGTTAAATGACTGTTAAACAATCAACTTATTGTTGGCTACAATTGAGTGAAGTTTGTATTAGATTACTTGAGGGAGTTTTTACTTTAAAATTTGTGTTGAAATCAATTTTTCGTTTTTCGCGGTTTTTCGCTAAACTCTGTGGCGTAGAAATAAAAATGAGGTATCATTGAGCTCGTCATGATGTAAGTAACCTACATACCGAGTTTGAACGAAATCGGAGGAAAAAAGTTGAATTTATCGATTTTTGAGCGGTTTCATCGATTTTCAAAAAATATCGATTACGCTAAAAACCTATCGCTTACATTGTAAAAAATATATTCCAAGGTTGGTCAAAATCGATTGGATTGATCTCGAGTGAAAAGGCAGATAGACAGAAAGACACACAGACATCCTCTGTTATATATATATAGATTATTGTTGCTAATCTATTATTATGAATAATTTACAATAAGAATTTATCATAGTTATATATACATACATACATACATACATATATATATATATACACACACACACACACACACACACACACACACACACACACACACATATATATATATATATATATATATATATATATATATATATATATATAATAAAATAATAGTATTTATAGTTTTCGGTTTTGGGTATCCGCTGAAGGTCTTGGAACTTATTCTTAGCGGATAAAAGGAGACTAATTCGCAAAATGTTCTGCATTTAAAAATTCACTTAGTTATGTTTACGTTGATTAGTATGTGCGTGTGTGTGTTTGCGTGTATGCGTGAGTGCATAGGTGTGTATATGCGTATTTGTGCGTGTATACGTACGTGTGTTTATAGTTTTTAAACTGTGTATAGTGATGCACGAAATCCAGCCTGAAATCCAACGGGGAAATTCGAATAGATTTATCAATTTGCTCATCTATCAAATTGCTCAGCATTCCCCAGGTCTTGCGTGACATTTCCTGAAACTCTCAAAATCACTTCTCCAAGAA
>CAHIKZ030003216.1:1882500-1967500 GCA_903632075.3 Acanthosepion pharaonis
TTCAGAGTCGAGACATGTGATGGAACCGCAGAGGCCGAGAGTGATTACAAGCCAGTCAAACAAACGTTGGCGTTTGCCCCAAATGAGACAAACAAAGAGGTTAACGTGGAAATCATTGATGACGACGTGTGGGAACCAGACGAGTTCTTTTATGTGAAACTCTACGTCGAAGAAGAAACTGAACGAGTCGTCCTCGGCAAGATCGCCATTAATATGGTCACAATCATTAACGACGACGGTCAGTTAGAAATTATTTTCTTCACTACATTCATTTTTTTTTTTTTTGATTTGTGGGTCTTTTGTTAACGATTGTATTGTATTGCCATAAATTCTAAATTAATTCATTTGTCGCACGTCAATATATACATCTACATACAGCAGTCGTTTCCAAACATTTTTCTCTGGGTCGCATTTTCAGAATGACAATTTGCTGGCAGCCTACCAAGGGGAAGTCCCGGTGAAAATCCCCAAGCAGCCCTATGGCACAAAATTTCCAGAGAGAGGGTTAAAGGGAGATAACTGTGAATTCGAAGTCAGAACATTATCATTGATAACTCTCTCCTACAATTTGCAGAGCCTAGTTACTTAATATTTGATATAATGCAAAAATATCGCAATTATAAAATTGGTCAATAATTATTTATAACTATTTATATTGGGACAAGTAATCCCTAATAATATTTTAAATTTTGAAATCATATTTATTTTTGTCATATGAGATTTTTGAAACGGTTTCTATATCTTTCATTGTCTCTCAATCATTCCGCCTCACCTGCTATCCTCTTCCGCCTCACCAGCTATCCTCGCCCGCCTCACCTGCTATCCTCGCCCGCCTCACCTGCTATCCTTGCCCGCCGTACCGTTTAGGAACCACTGACGTATAGGATACGAACATTTCGAATCGGCACTGGTGATGTTCCTGTGAGCGGCTTGCAGAAGTTTTTTAAGAAACCAGTAGTTGAAAATTATTAATATTTTTGAACTAATAAAATCTCATTAATTAAACCAATCATGGCATCAAAAGAGTTGTAAAATTCTATGTTCATGTGTCTCACACACTGTGCATTATATATATATATATATATATATATATATATATATATATATATATATATCTCCGCCCACTCGTCAGGGGATATGTTTAGAAAAGATAGCAAAGAGACAAAATTTATTAAGAGCAACTGTTGCATAGATCCTACTTTTGGGGTTCTCTTAGTCACTGCGCCAATTTGAGTTGCATAGTGTTGTGGGCACTGGCCGAGTCCACTTGTATAAAGAAGGTGTGGACCTCTTAACACATAGCCACTTTGTATTGGGGCGACTGTCTTGATTCACTTACATGGTTTTCTTCTTTCTCGGGCGCTGATCGCAATTTTTTTTTGTTCGGAGATAAATAAGAACGTCAACAAAAGGAATTTTAACTTGACTATTCTATTCAACACGTCGACGTGTAAATTTCTAACTAGCCAGTGGGGTCGCCCTCTCACCCCGACTGGGGAGCATGTTCCCAGAAAAGAAATAACACGTCTACATTCCTCGACGTGTAAAACTCACTGAAATCCCAGCCAGGAAGTCAGAGGAGAAATACAATTCTCAAAAAATAAAAGTCTTCTAGACTATTATTTAACACAGAAAAAGAGAGGAAATTGTGGAGAGCCATGATTTTTAATGTCCTAAAGGGACTCGGCACATAGAAGAAGAGGAAGAAGAAGAAGGAGAATGTTCAATGAATAAAAGGTTCGCGAGTCACTTACAGTTACAAAATGTCGTGTGTGGTATGAACGTAAGAGGGAGAAGTAGGAAATTAAGATTATAAGGATACGGAGGATATATAACGATTGACTCTTGAAGAGTTTAAGATTATGTCCAGTTTCTAATTTATCCTCTATATCCTCATACACTGTCTCCAATTAAGCTTTCGTTAAAACTGTCATTGCTCTGTTCTAATAGAAGCAAATGCGGAACAGAAAAGTTACTCCCTTGCAGGACGAGGACAGCATAACGCATAAACATTTCGCAAGAGTGATTTCAGGAGATTAGAAAAAGACGAATATGAAATCATTACACGTCCAGCTTGCAAGAAAACAAAACGAAGGACATACAGAGAAAATAATCTGCAAGCAACAATCCTGTGACTGGAATGAAGGACTTGGGAATGATAACATCATACTTATTACTAGAATAACCAGTGATGGATTTCACGATTTTGCTATATATATATATATATATATATATATATATATATATATATATATATATATATATATATATAATATATATATATATATATATATATATATATATATATAATCATAATATATATATATATATATGTAATCATATATATATATATATATATATATATATATATATATATATATAAAGAGAAAGAACAGTAAGGTATAAAATCCGGTGTTCCTATTAATATTTTTATTTTTACAAAACAGTGCTCAATGCAAATCTACAGAACATAAATATTATAAATTTACTAATTTAAAAATATGGTTCCATGGCTACACAGGAATTACCATGTTTCAAAAACAGAAACTAAAAACTTCAAATTCAGTTATAGAATTGAATTAAAGTCCCTAGTCCTTTTTATTTTCAAGCGAATTTTGGAATAATTTATTTTGAAATTTACTGAATTTTATAAGCACATACATTCATAATATTAGTTTCTAAGGATACCGGGAAATCCAGGCATTTTAACAAGGGGCGGTAAAGTATTCATTTTTACTGACAACTATTGTATCAAAATATGAGTTACTTTCGAAAAGAGGTTAAGTCAAGGTAGAGTAGAGTGCTTTTTCCAACGAATGATGACATCCGTTCAACGCATGTCGTCTGGTCTTTTACAACGACAAAAAGTATTTCGACACTTTTGTTTCGCACTTTTTTGTTTCATAATATATATATATATATATATATATATATATATATATATATATATATATATATTCTGATTATATGTTATTTTTTATAGGTACAATTAATTTAAGTAAACGCTCTATTTTTTATTAAGCTGTCGGAGAACGCATATTTTCTCGAACATTCAATTAATACTGTTTAATTAAAAACGGAGCATTTACTTAAATAAATTGTATCTATAAAAATAACGTATAAACAGAAAATATATTAAATAATTTATATATATATATATATATATATATATATATATATATATATATACACACGTTGGTTTCTCCAACAAAGGATACGCAGATTTGAACCCTGTCAGAAAGCTTATTTTCTTGAATGCGTAGGCGTAATAGACACGGTTTAGAATAAAAAGACGGGACGTCTATTTAAAACACGAGTATCTACTAAAATCAGCGTTTGAAGTAATAAAAATATCCGATTAAAAATAAATCTATTAGTCCCTTTGAAATATATGTTTATATATATATATATCTATATATAAAAGTGAACATTGAAGTCAGTACTCAGAGGCGACAGGTTGTTTCATGCTAGACGTAATCAAGCACTCCACACAAAATATTTTATAAAAAACACCGTAAAAATCAGCTACAGTTGCACTGAGAACATGGCTCAAATAATAAAAAAGCACAACAGGAAAACTATCAACAAACCACCCGAACAAATTAAACCCACGTGTAACTATAGAATAAAGAATGAATGTCCCTTATACGATAATTGCTTACAAAACATCGTAATATACCAAGCCACGGTAAAATCACCAGATAATGAAGAAAAAGTATACATAGGAGTAACTGAAGGACCCTGGAAACAAAGAAACTATGCACAAAAAACATCTTTCATAAATAGTAAATACGCGAACAGCACAATGCTTTCTCTAGTATATCTGGGAAATTAAAAACAAAACGCAAATCACACCAAAAATATCATGGAAAATAAGGAAAAGATCATCACCCTACAACAATTAATCCAAAACCTGCAAACTTTGCTTAGAAGAAAAAAAACAGCTATCATTACCTTCCCAGACCAAAATAAATTACTAAATAAACAATCTGAGCTCATCTCAAAATGCAGATATGAAAACACATTTTTACTATGTTACTTAAAACTCGAAAACTGAAAAGAATAAACAAAAATAAGCAAAATAATATAAAAAACAAGTAAAATATATTAATCCAAGTAAATAATAAACAAATTAACAAACCACTCCTGTTAGAATAGATGAAATAGAATAAATAAAAATAAATACATAAATACATAAAAAACAAGTAAAAATAATCAATCCATATAAATAAATAATGTAAACAATAAACAAATTAACAAACCAATCCCGCCAAAATGACCGTTAGAATAGAATACAACAATCAATCCAAAAATTGGACAAATGAGAAAATAGCTATAACTGCTATATAACGATAAAATTACTACGTTACTCAAAAATCGAAAACCGAATAGAGTAAATAAAATTTATAAAATATAAAAAATAAGCAAATAAGTAAGAAAAACAAGTATAAATTAATCCCAATAAATAAATGAACAAAGTAACAAATCGTTCCCGCTAAAATAACCGTTAGAACAAATAAAAATAAACATAAATAAGCAAAAGCAAGTAAAAATAATCAATCCAAATAAATAAAATAATATTCAAATTAAAAACTGTCCCCCGCCAAAATAACAGCATAGACTACGGCAATCAATCCAAAAATTAGACGAATAAATAGCTTCAATTATCTTCCCAGACCAAAACAAATTATTAAATAAGCGACCTAAGCAAATACCCATCACAATTTTTTTACTACGTTAATAAAACATCGAAAACCGAAAAGGATGAATAAATATATAAAATAAAAATAAAAAGCAAGTAAAATAAATTAACCTAAATAAATAAATAAACAAGCCACTCCCGCCAAAATAACCGCCAGAATGGATTACCCACAATGCACCACTGACCCATATATATAAATAGTCGAGAAAAAATCCAACACTCGTGGCCTGATGATTGTGTCTAGCATGAAACAGCCTGTCGCCTCTGAGTGTTGATTTCAATGTTCACTTTTATATTTATATTTACATATTGATATGATATTGAGCACTTTATCTTATAAATATAGCACAACTATATTTCTTCATATACATATATATATATATATATATATATATGTATATTGTAAATGTCGTCAGTAATTTTGCATTTGTTGACCCTAGAAATTACTTCTTTTCTTTTGTTACGTTGTTACGTGTTCCTTCAGTAAGTAGGTGATCATAGCTCTCCACAACTTCCTATTCTTCATGGTTCTAAGAACTTTTTATTCCTTACTATCCATACCAGTCTCTGTTCTGTCATCCATTTATTCAAGGGGTTGAAATTTCAGGGATATGTAATGAAGAATAGAGTCTTAGAGAATTTTACACACACAGGAAATACTGAGTAAGACATCCAGTGCTTATATAAAGAAGAGCCTTCCTTGATCGACAATTGGCGTGACAATCTTTTAAACCAATGTTTGCAGGTTTGTTCCTCATGATGAAATGTATGACTGTCGTATTGTGCCGTAGGCCGCTTCTTTCATCAAATATGTCCGAAACGCAAACACCCGTATTTCAAAGCGCACACACAGACAAACCGAATGTCAAGGGTCGATGGAAGTGGCAAAACATTAAGTTGTTATCAGTTGCTATTGATCAACTGACTGCAAATCTAACTTGTTTCTTGCTTGGCCCAGGTGGACCGTCTCATCATAACACAGGTTTATTTGTACACCTGACAGGTGGATGAGAAAAAAAATATTCCGGTGTATTTTTACTACATCTAAATTGGATGCCCTGATCAACATTGTCAGGCAAACTGAAGCTATCATAACAAAATTCTACTCAATTCACACCGTCATTGTTTTTAACCTCTGTGTTTTGCCATGTTTCCACGTATATAATTTGCTGTTATTGTTGTCCCAACGTCCTTCCATACTTTTTAGAGACACGTTTACATTTATTTTATTGAAAATCCGAAGATCTAAGAACACATGTCCTTGCTGGACCAATTAATGCTTTATATTTAATTTCTTTACAGAAGGAACTTTGTGTAAAAAAATATTTGCTATTTATTAGGCTTTATTATTTATTAAGTATTTATTAAATATTTATTACGTATTTTATTATGTATTTTTATTAACTATTTATCAAGTATTTATTAAATATTTATCAACAATTTAAGTGTTTATCACATGTTTATCAAGTATTTATTAAGTATTTTATCAACTATCCTATTTTATTATGTATTAAGTATTTGTTAAGTATTTTTATCAAGTATTTATCAAGTATTTATTGAGCGTTATTAAGCATTTATTAAGTATTTTATTAAGTATCTTATTAAGTATTTTATTATGTATTAAGTATTTATTAACCTTAAATCAGTCCGATATAAAGATCTATTTGAACTGCTAGGGAAACTTGATTTATTTTGGAAAGATAGTAGAATAATACAGGAAATCTGATTGCATGCAGATAGGAAATTAATTCAGGATATACACAAAAATAGAAAAGGGTCGTAAGGCAAGGATGCGTCTTTTCCCCGGACTTATTCTACCTTTACAACGAGGCAATCCTAAGAGAACTAGAAAACCTACCAGAATTTATTATTGACGGGAAATAACTTAAGAACATAATATACGCATATGACTCCGTGTTGATGGTAGACGCAAAAAGAAAATATCATAAAAGAAAGCAAGAAGAAAGGACTAACCATCAAGTGTAAGACGACATAGTGGATTGTTGCTAAAAAGGAAAAAAAAGTCCAAGATGCGAGCTACGAATTGGAGACATCAACACCCAACAGATACATAAATTTAAGTAAACTAGTTAGTGTAGCAACAGACGATTGGAACTGTGACGCAGAAATTCGAACGCGCATCAGAATGGCGAAGAATGCGTTACAGAAACTAATAAAAATAGTAAATTACGAGTTTTCATTGAAAAAAAGATCAGTGCTCAACTGTTATGTAATATCAATCGTCCTATGTCCCAGTAAATATACGACAATTTCCTCGCAGATGTAGAGTAAACTTGAAACAACAGAGATGTAGTTCTACAGAAGGACGCTGAGAATACCATGGGCAGAAAGTATGAGCAAAAGATGTTTTAAAGAAATTAGGTTTAATTGATTGATTTGTTTTTGTCATATAGGAAGAAAATGAGTAACTGCTGACACAGAGATTCGAGCGTGATATTCTGGACTTATCAATATATGTCTTTCGCCAGGAGTATAAATAGAAGTGTCAGGCTACTGATTGCAGTGATTATTGAGGGACTATTGAGTGGAACTATCCAGTCGAATTAGTGTGAATTATTGTGCGTTGATGATCTGGATTTTGATTTAGGATTTACCGGACGTTAAGCCGAGCCGCGCTACTAACAAGGTATTAACTGTTATGGTTAATTATTTTGGTTGACTTTTACTTCATTGTTCTTGTTAGTTATTTATTCGCGGTTGTAATACTGTTTTATCTTAACATTGAAGTCTTGAGTTATACTTAATTATTAACGGCCACCGTACGTCACAAAAGTTTTCTTATGGCGTATCAACTCATTGCAGCTTATTTAAAACCAGAAAATATTTTTAGATTGTAAGAATTTTTTGGGTAGATAATACTTATGCAAGTCCTACTAATTAACTCATAGCTGGGGTAAGAGATGGATTCATACCTTTCCCAAGAGTATTTTCATGTAAGTGAACATAACTAACTGGAATTGGAACTCGACTCTCCGATTTAAAATTGCGTGCCGTTATCCATCACACTAGCAGCACACCGAAGCTTGCAGCACCTGGCATTCCCAAGCGGTTAACCATCTACATACTGATCAAGTTGGGTGTTGCTTAACTTCGGTGGTTGTGCGAGAACCGTTGTTTCAACATGATATGGCCGTAAGCCAGAAATTGGGTTTGAGAAGGACACTTTGCCTCGGATAACAAAGAGAAAGTTGAAACTTCCGGGACATGAGGACGGAAGACTTGGAAAATTTGACCCTCACAGGACATACTGAAAGCAAGAAGTACGAAAGGAAACAGTGAGTAAGCAACTGAACAAGTTTGACTAAATAGATGGCGGAACAGAGTGGGGGATATAACAAAGGAAAAAAACTTGCTACGAAGGAACAGGAAATTGTGGAGAGCCATAATCGCCCACGTCCTGAAAGGAAACGGCACACATAAGAGTGGTAAAAGGGTACAGTAGTAGAGCACCCAAGGATCGAACACATTTCTTTAGTTAATGCTATACACAACTAATTTGCAAATCATCGCGAAACGGCTATAGTTGTTATTCGAATTAATTTAGTCTGGCATAAGGCTACAACAGTAGAGCTTAGCCTGATAAAAGAATATTTACTAATGTATGTGGGTCAGGGGAAAGCATCGAATGGTCTATATAACGAGCATTAAGAAAGATAGTAAAAAGATAAACCTTATTAAGGAAGTCTACTCAAACACGTGTAACCACGTAGTGTATAACCACTATATATATATATATATATATATATATATATATATATATATATATATATGCGTGTGTGTATGTGTGTGTATGCATAGACAGTTCGGATATAGAATCAATCATGTTTGATGATCGCTTAAGGCGAGGAATAGATAATGAGAACATAGAAATCAACACTGCATGGCCTGAAGATTGCGTTCAAGCATGAAACAGACTGCTACCATTCGGTGCTAATCTCTCTCTCTCTCTCGTTATATATATATATATAGAGAGAGAGATATAGAAAGAGAGAGAGAGAGAGAAAGAGGGAGAGATAGTTGATAGAGTCCTAAAAAGAATCTGCAATGTTACTGGTCATGACTTTGCATCTCGACTTCAGTAACCTCCCACCGTCGTAATCTAACTTCCCATGCCAATTCTATAAATACTTTCATGTAAATTGTTTTGTACACTCATCTATGGTACCTTGACTCTATGGATTTAAGCGCATTATTAGATTGTCGGTTGTATCTCATCATATTACAGTCGAGAGAGCTATTAACTTCTATGCTAACAGTTTCTTCTATCACAATTCTCGCTTGTGGAACTCTCTCCCAGCTTATCGAGTCAAGTTCGATCTTCACGATCATTTAAATGCAATATCAACAGTTACTTGCTGTCCTCTTAATTCTGTTCTTTTATTGTTCTCGTTCCTTAATAATGCTTTTCTTATATTCTTTCACACTCAGTAACTCCCCCGCGTGATAGTGGTTCTGTTGTTTTGATTGGGATGAAAGAATTTGATATGTCTCAGAAAGGGATATATTTGTTCGAAGTAGCAAAGTTGTTGTTGACTACTGTAACCGAGTAGAACAATCTAGCAGGCAACCGTAATGTACTGGTCCTCGTCGTAATTGGTAGGCAACAGGCGAAGACAATAGGCGTCACCCATGTACCTCCACATCAGTCTGTATTTATTCTTATTATTCTTCCCCTTTAATGAAATCTTGCTGATTACTTGTCAATGACGGAGAGGGTATAGTAAGCGAGAGAAACACCCCTATATTTAGCATCTTGACATCAAGAAACTCCTTTTCAGCCAGGAAATATCGCATTCTCGCAAGTTGCTGATTCGTCAATTCACGAACCGATGAAAAACAACGCCTCTTTTATTTTATTTGCGGGATTTGTGACTGACTACTGATCATGTCAAATATATTGTATTTCAGAAATACGTTATATTTCCAATAACCTTTGTAAATGTTTATTAGTCAGGATATTTTTTCTTCCTCTTAATCTTTATCCTTAAAATATTTTACTTCATCTTACGATCTTCACAATATTACTGAAATGTCAAATAACCCGCTATAGAATTTTTATAGATATCTTCTTAACAAACCACTTGTGAAAACAAAGGCCTTAACCGAAACTGTTCGAATTTTAGATAATCAACAGATGCCTAGGGCCACTCGTTTCAGGAGATTGCGAAGTCTGATCATCAACAAAAATTAAAATTGCATAACGAAAACATTGTTCTTACTTTGAGATCCATGCACTCCATCACATGCCATTACAATTTTGTGCAAACAAAGTTATGAAAGACATTTCACTTTGGCTTTTATACAATAGAAATTTGTCCAGAAATGTAATGTTAGCGAGCAATGTTCGAAAAGACAGAATTGTCAAAATCAACATTCAAGGAATACATACATAAAATTTGCATGAATTTTAAAACTGTGTTGTCGTTTAATCAAAATACAAACATCTTGGAAAATATATTTCTTACTCATTGCCGACGCGTTTCGTCACTCCTGCTTTATGAAGGCAAGTTTAAAAGTGAAATGTTTTTAGTTTCATTAAATTCAAAACGCTCCTGTGTAAGCCACATTCTGGATATTGGCAACTTTTTTTTTTTTACTAAGAATTTGTTTTACTAAGAATTTGTTTTAGTTTTTCATGTCGACATATTGTTAAATTTCTCAGAATAATTTTGAAGGTAAGACAATTTGGATAAAAAGAAGTCAAAAAAATAAAAAAATAAGAAAAACAATTACCAATATCCAGAACGAGGCGTAAACAGTAGTGTTTTGAATTTAATGTAACTAAAAACATTTCGCTTTTCAACTTGTCTTGATAAAGTCGGATTAACGAAACACGTCGGCAATGACTAAAAAATATATTTTCAAATTGTCTTCTTTTTATCCAAATTGTCTTATCTTCAGAATTATTCTGAAATATTTAATATATATATATATATATATATATATATATATATATATATATATATATATATATATATATTTAGTTTATGAAAAACTAGGTAATCCGTATGGGTAAACCTAAGGAAGATAAAATCCAGAGAGCTCAATGTAAATCCAGAGCAAATAATTTAAATAAAAACAGACCACTTTAAGGTTCCATGTAATAAATTATTTCACCACAGCCCTTTTAAAGGTCTGCGGATCATCAGACTTTATTTCCAAACAAAAAATGAAAAGAAAATTTAACACATTTTTGACGAGCCGTATTAAACATATGTAAATTAACGAAGTGAGGAAGTGAGGGGGTAGTGAGAAGACATGAGTGAGTTAGCAGATATTGACACATTTTAACGGTTAACTTAACGGAAGTTATATATTGATATTGAAGGGGTAGAGAAGAAAAAAACCCATAGAGAGAAAAAGAGAGAAGGAAGTTATGAGAGAAGGTGTCACTAATTTTCTTTGTAAAAAAAGGCTAGAAACAGATGCTGATATTTTGTTTTACTTTGAAAGTGTTATTTTCGAAGTTCATAAAGATTATAATGTTTGATATAAATTTGAATGTCTCTAAACTGTCTACAAATAATTTAATTTGATGTTTGTTAATGATTTAATTTTTTTTTTAATTTTGGGGATTTTCTATGAATTAGTCGATTAGAAAAATATTCATAGAAAGTACATTAAAAGAATAAAATTTTATTTTAAAATATAAGTTTACTTCTAGTAATCTTTATATATATATATATATATATATATATATATATATATATATATATATATATATATATATATATATATCTTGACTGTGTTTTGAAAAATGTAAACATTATATAAATACATACATGCAACAAACTATTTCTTATTTAACAGTTAAAATATTTAATCCTTGAAAATGGCTAAATGTATAGCCGAAAGCGCTTGGCTAAAAAGAACATTCGGACAGTTTTTATATAATTTATCATCTGAAAAAATCATTAGATCGAAACTAAATAAAAGCACCTTGTCTGTCATATTCAATGAAATGTGCATGAAAGAAGGATCGCTGCATTAATACACACACATACACGCACACACACACATATATATATAATTAAGTAATTCATTGAGTCTAGAAGAAACCTCAACACAATGCAGAAAGCACTGGACAGCCGTTTCGTCCTATATTTGGGACTCATCAGCAGTGCGCATCCACTACTGAGAATTGAAACCCGGACAGTTACGTTATTGGGTAAACGTAATACCAACTGTACTAACGGGCCGAAGAGGTAACGAATTAGACTCGTAATTGCGCCACTCAATCACATATTCCGTGGTGGAACTCATCCGAGTTTCACTTACCCATAGAACTGTGTCCCCACGAGCCACGACTACTATCCCCAAGCCGCTCCATCCAGAGGCCCGTTGGCTTGAAGATGGTTTCCCAAGATAAAGGAAATATAGATTCCATTCTTGTTGAGAGACACAATTTCTTTAATAAGACTTTCGCTTTCTAGGTCAGTGCATATTACTTTGACTGTTAATAAACAAACAAAAAAAATAAAATAAAATAAATAAAATAAAGAATCAAGGATGTCTACTCAAACACGTGTACACACTAAATTCAGGATTTAGACTCATAAAAATAATATCGGATTAAAAATTACGGCATATATGTGTGTTTGTGTGTTTCTGTGTAAAAAGTGTACTGTTCGTTCTCTCCTAGACCAGTTGCCATCCATGGCTATAGAACCTAGTCTGCCCTGCTATTTACCGATAACCTTTAGAGAAAAAGAGGTTTCATACCTTTCCCAAGAGAATTAGCACGTAAAAGAATGTAATGGATTCGACTGGAATCTCCGATTCCTCAATCCGAGCCGCTATCAATTACTCCACCGGGCCTATATATATTAATATACATTTTTTTCCTCACCAGTAGCACATCACGGAGTTTCATGCACAATGCAAAGTTTAGGTGCTGTACTGTGCAATATATATATATATATATATATATATATATATATATGTGTGTGTGTGTGTGTGTTAGGCGTGGCTGTGTGTGCCTAAAAAGTATAGACAACGAAAAAGTGCTCAATAATATCCTTCCATTTGCCTGAGGAGACCTTACGGTCGAAACCCGGGTTGCGAGGTTGGTTAGCATTTTAGCCTTTTCTAATATATATATATATTAGCATTTTAGCCTTTTATATATATATATATATATATATATATATATATATATATATATATATATATATATATATATAGTAACCTCTCGGCTGTCAATGTGACTTGCCCTGGATAGAAATAACTGGAGATATTTGTGTCAGGGTTTATATCAGAAATTTCGAAATCAGTCGTATTGACCGGTTAAGAAACGAAAGACAACGGCGAAAAGCGTCATCAAATATTCATGTAGTTCACTGTTGAAGATTTTCAGATGCAGGCTAATACAAACAATCACAGTTGGGATTGAAATTAGTTCTGGATCACCCATTTACGGGCACGTAACTGTTCCTCGGGGTAGTTCCGGGTCTCTCGCTAACAGATCCAGGTTTTCCATCCGTAGAAGTAGTTCTGGACCGACCGAAGGCGGAGAAAGACTCTCGATCGAGAGAAAGTTCCGAAACCACGCGTTGTAGAGATTGTAGTGTGGTAGGAAGGAGCAGAATTCTTTTTGGTGAAAGATAAAAACTGGTCTGTTAGACTGACATGTCAGAGGTTGTCCTGAATATCACTTACCTTCCCACGCTGACCTTACAAATAAATCTCTAAAATAAACAACTGAATATGTGCGAACAGGATTCGTGTTTTTTTTTTTTTCATTTCTTGCCGTGTCGTTTCTATTTCACTTTTCGTTTTCCTTGTGAACGTACAGCGTACATTTCCCTGTCTTTGTGCACACCGACGCGGACGAACATAGAGACGCAACGTGGGGTCATGTGTCCGGTCGATGAAAAACCGAAAGAGGATGTCGGTGTCCGTTTACAATGTTGAAGCACCTTCAACATCGTTTGTGAATTTAAACTCCAATGACTTAAATATTGTCTGAGTCAGACGACATGAAATTTAAAAGATATCTACATAAAGGACGCTTACTATAGAAACTTAATCCAGTACATTTTAGCGAATGAATTCGATTCTAACTATGTGCTCAAACAATTAGGGTTCTGTGTTAGACAAGTCAAAACTCCTCTGTTTAAGCGCCACGACATGTTCCTGCCATTAAAATATTTTCGAACTGGCAAGAATCCTTCTTGTTATCGTCTTCTCTTATGTGCCATTGTATCATGTATCTTTGTAGCATTCTGTATGTGAAGTAGAGAATAAATTAATTTTAGGGATTAGCGAAAAAAAAAAAAAGAATCTCCTAACTAGTAGACAGTCCCATGTGTTGTTCGAGATGTGTTTTTGAAATACAATATATAAATATCTCATACTCTGGAGTTCAGAGAAGTCGCACACATGTGAAAATCCTCACTGAAGGAAATATAAACAAAAAAATTACTCCTTGCTGCTGGTGCCATATGTGATCCAGTACAATCTGTTGCATGTTCTTTACGAAAAAAAAAAAAAAGAAAAAAAAAGATGGATATCACCAAATAACTACCTTATAAGGTTATAAAGGATTAAGTGTCGGTGTCCCGATGGGCTAATCGGCTTTGGAATTATGTAACATATATGTTAAGTAGAGAAGAATATGTTAATTTTAGGGATTAGGGAAAGAAAAAACGTATCTTCTAACTAGTAGGTGGCCCTGTGTGTTGTTGAAGATGTGTTGTGTTTTTTTTTGTTTTTTTTTGTTTTTTTTTTGATAAAATATATAAATATCTGATACGCTGTAGTTTAGAAAATTCGCCAACGTGCAAAAATCCTCGCATGAGGAAAGATAGTAAACAAATAAATAATACAGGGTCAGCTAATGCTCGCACTTAGGCATCATCTTACAAGACCCAATTCGAGGATTAGCATCGGCCGTCATAAAAAAGAAAAAAAGATGGATATTGCGGGTTAGAGTGTCTTTTCATTCCACCTTGAATTAAAGAATTAGCAATTAGCGAGAGAGTGACGGATTACTTTTGAAATTTTTTGAAAAGTTTCTTATTGGTATATTTGAAACTTTTGAAGAATGTCTTATTGGTATTCTTTGGATTTCTGTTCGACAACAGTATCTTTCAGTTAAAACTTTAAATATTTTTCTCCACTTTTTCTAATTCATTGCAATTGTGATTTTCTCATGTTACTAACATTAAAAGGCAAAAGAAGGTCTTCTGTGCAGTGAAGTGGAAACGACAGTCTGTCTCAAGTTCATCCTCACATAGGAAGCATAATTAAGAATCATCATTAGCATGTTCTTCATTGATATGTGGAATCAGATCAGTGATTACTCCTTGTTGTTGGTAACCCAATACATGGGATAACATTAACAGTGTGTGTGAGTGAGTGAGTGAGTGAGAGAGAGAGAGAGAGAGAGAGAGAGAGAGAGAGAGAGAGTGAGTTTAAAGTCGAGGAGAATAAGGTAATTTTAGGGATTAGAGAAAGCAAAAAAAGGAATCTCCTAACTAGAAAGTGGCCCTGTTAGAGATATGGTGTATTTCTATAATACGTTACATAAATATTTAATGACCTGGAGTTCAGAACTTTTGCCAACAAGTAAAAATCCATTTTTAATTAAAAATCATTCAACATTTTAAGAAGAAAAAAACCAAGTTGATGTTAAAAATTGCCGGAAAACATTGTTGATTTATATAAAATGAAATATAGATGTATTGCAAATTGAATTGCAATTGTCACATGAGGCCGAAGGGGAAGTTTTTTTTTTTTTTAAGCGTTTCACCCCAAGCAAGGCGGGAAGCCACTAGAACGCAAGGGGTTAAGTGGGGGGGGGGGAGGCTGGTCTATATTAAGAACCTAAACCAAATTAAATCCGATTCATGACCCATTTATCCATTACAATTTACTCATTCACAACAAGAACTTATCCTCGCCATTCAATCTCTCATACACCACAATACCACATACTCAAAAGGATTCTACAAACACACGCATGACATACAAATTTAATGATATAACAAATGTCCTTAAGATGGAATGATCTATTATGACGTGTCTCTAATTCATATTAAGATATAATATATTTATTGTGGCCAGTCGTATTTTCTGTGTGGTAGCCAGGTCCTGCAAACATTTTTATTTTTTTATTTTGAAAGTTTGGTTGTACTTTATTTTCGTTATTGGGTTCATCCCCTCCCAACTCATTTCATGCCATATATTTTTGTAACAAAAAAAATTGTATATTATCAAATTTTCGTGTCATGAATATTTTTAGCAGGATCCCTGTGAATATGCGGTATCGTGGTATATGTTGGATCGAATAGTGATGGATAAGTTCTTGTGGTGATAGAGTAAATTGTAATGAATGAATGGGTCGTAAATCAGATTAGCTAGGTTTAGGATTGTCAGTGTTAACCAGCTCCACACCACTTCCCCTTCGGCTTTGTCCGAAAATTTTAATTATATTGCAATAAGTAATCATTGCATTTATTTTCAATTTTTCTAGTTGAATTGTTCACCTATATTGCATATGATCCATTATTGTACATAATTAGGTTACAATAAAAATTTGTATTTTATATGAATACTACCTTTTGAAAACTGAAATGTAGTAGAGTGGGGGGGGTGCAATCATAGATTCGTGGAGAGGGGCACGCGACCCTACCACCGGCCCTGAATGGGACAATGTTTATTAAGTATCATGATTATTTTTATTGGTATTAAATGGACCAAAACAGACTTCATACACGTGCTGATATTGCTTTCACCTGAAATTCTCTTCGATTAACTCTGGATGAGTGTAGAAAAAAAAAAAAAAAGAAAAAAGGGAAAGGAAAAAAAGAAGAAATTCAATACATCGGAATAGGCAAGGAATTATTTTTGATTGTTACATTATCTGCTATCTCTTTCGTCAATTATTCACATTATAATTCCTGTAAATGACGGGTCGCCGAAATGAAAATTTGTTCCCAGTGGGAAGGTAGCCAGTGGAAATTGCCATATTTATTGTTTCGCTTGACCGGCGACGAATAGTTTAGCCGGGTCATTCGAAAACCAGGTCTAAGGATGAGACCAGGTTGGGGATCATTGGTCATTTGTCGCTCCAATGCTTGTGTTCTTAAATCGTTACTTAATTGGACGAACCTGTTTGAGTCAGCTGATGTGGCAAGGATTGAGGGTGAAGTATAGAGAAATAGACAGCGGCAGGATGCGAGGAGAGTGTGGGAGAGGCAAAAGGTTTGGGATGAATTAAAAATTGATCGTCATTTCCTAGCGCGACGCAAACCTGATCACGTCTTGTTGGTCAGTGATGAAGTGTATCGATAACAGTCTGCCATGTTTGTGAAATGCGAAGAGTGGGAAAAGAGTAGACGGAAAAAGGAAGAGGTTGAAGGTAGAAGGAAGAGGAGAAGGGTTAAAAAAAGAAGAAGAAAATGGGGGAATAGTGGGATAATGAGAGGAGGGGAGTTTAGAAAGTATTAAAGAAAAGCGTAAAGATGAGGAGGCAAAAGTGGAAAGAAAAAGAGAAAGAAGTTGGAGAGAAAAGAAAAAAGAGGACAGAAGTAGGAGGGGGTGGAGAGAGTGGCAAAAGAGGATTAACGCGAATTAGGACGATGCCGAGTGAGAAAAAAATCGGATGAAAAAATAAAAATAAGTTATGCGAGAAGAGAAAAAACTGAGTTAATAAAACTGAGATTGAAGTGAAGAAAAACACGGGAAGAAGATCGGGAAATGGAAGGAATGAAGATTAAATTTGAAAAGAAAGAAAGAAAGAGAGATAGAGAGAGAGAGGGGGAGGGAGCGAGAGAGAGATAGAGAGAGAAAGAGAAAGAAACAATAAATAAACAATCAAAAAGATTTAAAAATTTAAAAGTTAAATGAAAAGGAAAGAAAGAGAGAAACAAAGACCGAAGAAAATTTATAAAAAAATAAATGGAAAGAAAGAGAAACTTAAGAAACATTTTAAAAGTAAAATGAAAAAGAAAGAAAGAAAGAAGTAATGGGAAAATAGAAATACAATAACCAAATAAATAAATGAAGAAACAAACAAAAAGAAAAGATACAAAAAGTTGAATGAGGGGAAAGAAAACAAAAGAAAAAAAAAAGATCAAAATATCAAGTAGGAAAAGACTAGAAAAAAATAAGGAAAAATAAGACAAAATAAGAAATTTATGTAAAATTGAAGAGAAAACAAAACAAAACAAAAAAAAAAAAAGACCAGACAAATGAAAAAATAAAAATGTAACAGTTCAATAACTGGACGAAGGCAATGGTAGAAAATGAATGAGAAAAACAAAAATGACAAACTTGAAAGCAATATAAGGATGGAAAAATAGCATGAAATATTTAAATATATAAACATTATAACAGTTTTTAAAATATCCAGGAAAAGGATGAAAAATAATACGGAAGAAAAGAAATGAGAGGAAAATAAAAATGTAAGCGTGAGGCAACAGGGAATAACTTAAAAAGAAAACTCTAGCGAGTTTAAAAGAATACTTTGAAAGAAAAAAAATGAAAAATTCATGTTAAAAGTTTGCCCTTTTCACACGCATGCGCATTGATTGTCGGCAGGAGGTGGTCTGTGATCGATAGCCAAATAATCACATCGCCTGATTGGAATATTTATCGATAGTCAAATCATTCAGAATTACTTCATTTGTGTTTCCTCCTGTCGTGACCAGTTATAGTCTTTGTTGGTAGGTAATGAAAATATATAATGGTAGGTGTAATATATATATATATATATATATATATATATATATTCAGTTGTATGGATATGAGTTTGTAACCCTGGGTTTCACGCTTTTGTGATATCCATGCAACTGAATATGTTAGCTCTATCACTGATATTGAGCATTTTCCAATAAGTAACGCGCATATATAATATATATAGAAATTATATATATATATATACACACACACACACACACACACACATATATATATATATATACATACACACACACATATATATATATATATATATATATATATATATATATATATATATATATATATATATATAAATAAATGACAATAATAACAAAAATCAGAATGACGTTATTTTTAGTTAACAATATGAAAATAGCGTTCTCTACATTCCTCCAGTTGTTAAGGACATTCTGTTTTTTGTTATTATTAGTTACGCTCTTCAATTAAATTCATTTTGTTTTTTCCTTTGAGAAAGTCCACATTGGAAGAAATGCGTCAGCAATAACTACAGTTTTCTTATTGTAATTTACATTTATGAATATTGTCTTTTCTACAGGTTAACTCTGAGAAATTTTCATATATATATATATATATATATATATATATATATATATATATATATATATATATATATATATATATATTCCAAGGGTGTGTAATAAATAAATTGTAGCTTACCGTTGACACACGCACATCTATCTATCTATCTATCTATCTATCTATCTATCTATCTATCTATCTATCTATCTCAGCCTGTTCACATGTATCATCTATCTCAGTCTGTTTATATCTATCTATCTATCTATCTATCTATCTATCTATCTATCTATCTATCTATCTATCAGTCTGTTCTATCTCAGTCTGTCCTATCTATCTATCTATCTATGGCACTCTATTTATATTTATCTCCGTCTATTTAGAGTCTTAATTTAATCTATGCGGATCTATCACATTTATTGTTTAAGTTTATATCTTTGAGTGTGCGTTTTGTGCGTGTCCTAGTGTCTATATACATCTGTGCGCATAAATCGTAATACCATAGGATTTGCGTCAATCATCCTCACATATATTTCATAAATATTTTCCCTCTCTTGCTTCTAAGCTGAACTTACTCTGGCCTGCTTTCTTAAAACTACGCCTAAAGTCTTCCTCGCAATGTCAATATTTATCACTGCCAACACTACCCATCTATAATAACCTGGTTCTCCACAGTGATAAATCCATCCATATCACAGTCCTGAGGAGAAAAAAAATCATTTGTATTCACACTTATATTCACTTCGGTTTCATAATTCATAGCTTCATCAATATTCTGGTTACTTACCTGTACATCATTCTCACCTTCAGCGTCACGGGCGGTTATTTTTCGTTTAATCGCTCCAAGTTCCACTAATGTCGTCTATCCGTTTTTTTTTTATTGCCATGGCTTGATCATAAGTTACCCACTCAGTAGTATTGAATAGTGCTCACACTTTCCATTCATTGAAAACTCTCCGCTGATAATCCCTTATTAGCAAACATCTCTCATCAATCTATATTTCTGAGATGAGGATTGTAACTATTTACACTATTTACATTGTTTGTACTGTTGTCCTCATCTTTATTGTCATATTCCCCACGTTTCGGCCGATGTACGCTCCGGCCTTCTTCGGGTGATACTTGGACTTTCGAACCGACCTCTTTATTTAGTCCACAGGGGTAAACAACAGGGATCAATTAATCGACATTTTTATCCACTGGGCCATGTGGATAAAAGCGTTGGTTGTTTGACCCAGAAGTGATTTGACCCAAATAGATGTGAGTTCAATCCCTGGTCACAATATAGAGAGAGTTGAGTCATTAAGGGGAATTAATTAAATTGCTGACATATCCAAAGGCATGGCACGTGGAATTAGAACAGTCTTTAAATAAAGGGTTCGGTTCGAAATTCCAACACTTATCACTTGAAGAAGGATGGAACGTCCACGGCCGAATCGTCGTGAATATGGCAATAAAGATGAGGACACCAGTCCGAACAATGTAAATTGTGTAAAAATATCTCTCACCAATTGGATTACTTTGAGAATTAACAGGCTTACTGAATCTTTGCCTCTTCTAATGGCTGACAGGAGTCGGTTTATGACTGGATCCATCCCACTGCACCGTAAAACCTGCCGGGCGGGACATTATTATCAGCGACCTTTCAACTTCGAGTTGGAGTTCCAAGTGCACCCATTACTACAGGAATTACTTTAGCAGATATGTTCCATAGCATTTTCAACTCCCTCGCTAGATCCTAGCATTTTTCAGTTTCTTTGACGTCCACATGAAAATTAATGTTTTTCATGCACTTTCCCCATCGAAGGTTCTGTTATTGGCGTTGAAAATCGAGTGAAAGCAAATCTCCGTAGATCTCATGCGTCATCCTCTTGTCGAATCCATTATTTCTTTCACTTTGTTCGTTTACTTTTGTAGTATGGAGTAGGCTCACCTCTGTTGACGTCAGTATAGACATTGCACTCAATGTCACAACAGACTATCATTGAAGTTACAGATGACCCCAGGTGAACTCCTCGCTGTCGAAAATGGCTACAAAACTAAAACATTGAGCTAAAACCTCGAGTCATGTTCTTAAATAGCCTCGTTAGATCGAGACTTTCAGATGGAAGTCATGCGTGGCATTCAGAAATATCTTAACTGTCAGCTTTTTCAGATCAATGATTAAAAATGGCTTCGAACAAATGAAAATAGTAGGGCCATTCTTCTTTGAACCTTGTAGATTGGCGTTATACAATCACAATGAACAGTGCCGAATAACTCTAATGAAAAATAAGGGAATATGCAGACTACCTGATGATTGATTTCAAAATAATGATATAATGAAGATGTCTTGGAATCTCCGATGATAAGTTCGTCGTCATAAATCCCATTAATTAATCTAACGATCCCAAGACATTCTCCTTCCTTCTTTTAGTTGAACTGATGACGCCAATGAGAACATCAGATTTTCTCAGGCGAAACGGGTCTTTCATTAAAAAGTTTACACTTTGTCCTATCATCTTTTGTTTTGGACACTATTATACATCCTACAAACACACACACACGCGCGCGCGCACACACATACACTCACATACATACATACATATATATATATATATATAATACGTTTTATATATGTAGGTTAACATTTTCATATTAATAGACTATTTTAAATACTTTTGACATAACTGGTTAGATTAGAATATATATATATATATATATATATATATATATATATACATTTATTAATATATATATATATATATATATATATATATATATATATATATATAATAAATGTACACATTTTCCGTCACCAGTAGCACGACTCGGAGTTTCATCCACAGTGCAATCTTCAGGTGCTGAGTATAAAAAAAACTTCGTGTCGTGTTATCGGTGATCAAAAAATATGTATATTTATTATATATATATATATAGTATATATATATATATATATATATATATATATATATATATATATATATATATGTATATATAAGCAAGTGTAAATGGATATAAATCCGACAGAATGTAGAAATTTTGAAAAACAAACAAAAATCCATAAATGTAGTTAAAATGAAAGAATTGTCGACGTCAGACGTTTTCGTCATATTGAACTGAATTTGTATTTTAATGAATTTTGTCTTGAAAATGGTTTATTAAAACCGAAACGTCTGACGTCGTCAATTCTTTCATTTTAACTACATTTATGGATTTTTGTTTGTTTTTCAAAATTTCTACATATATATATATATATGTGTGTGTGTGTGTGTGTGTGTGTGTGTGTGTGTGTATGTATGTGTGTGTGTGTGTGAGAGAGAGAGGGAAGGGAGTGAGAGGACGGTGGAGTAGTGGATAGCGGTTCGGATTGAGGAATCGGAAAATCGAATTCGAATTCCAGTCAAATCCATTACATTCACTTACTTGCTAATACCCTCGGGAAAGGTATTAATCCCCTTCTGCATGGGTAAATAGCAGGACAGACTGGGTTTTATAGTCTTGGATGGCAACCAGTCTAGGAAAAGGACAACTCAAAAAGTGTGATTGGTTCTGCACAAAACAATATATATATATATATATATATATATATATATATATATATATAGTTAAACCGAGAACCAGACAACCTACCACGGTTTCACCTTAGCGGATCGTCAGGGAAGGCTGGCTTTTTTATACCTTTTTTCCCTTTGATATTGGTTTGATTATTTGCAAATCAAGACACCGAAGGTTTTCGAACGAGTATAGTTTCTTATACTTATAAGACTACTACTACTAATAATAATAATGATAATAATAATTACATATATATATATATATATATATATATATATATATATATATATATATATATATATATATATATATATATATATACTGTATTAGGACAGCGGATCATTATTCAAACATATATTGTTAAATATAACAGACAATGAAGGTCTATTATGTTTGATCATGAGCCCTCTAATATATATATATATATATATATATATATATATATATATATATATATATATGTATGTATTGTATATATGTATGTATGTATATGTATGTATAATACGTTTCATATATGTAGATTAACCTTTTTCATATTAATGGACTATATTTGTATTTTATAATATAATTTCTTTTTTTCAGAACCTGGTCGATTAGAATTTAGCAAACCAAGTTACGTAGTGAAAGAAAGCCTACCAAATGCCCGCCTAACTGTAAATCGAATCAATGGAGCAGATGGCAAAATTTCGGTAACATGGGTGACCAACCCGATGACTGCCCGGGACGGAGTTGACTATATTGGCGGTTCTGGTTCGCTGACCTTTGCCCACGGCGAGACAAGCAAAGACATTGATATCCAGCTATTAGGAAAGGTAAGTTACTAAGACTCTCTCATTACTTATACGGTTCACTTCTCTTTCGCTGTTGTTTTGACTGAGGCAAATCAAAAGGCAAATGTGTGTGTGTGTCTTTTTGTTTGGATTAGCAGTCTTTTAATCGACTGAGAGAAACTCTGTTCTACCTTCCATCAGCATGGCTGATGCTAACATCTAGAAGAGTTACTCATTGTGCCTTCTCGAACTAACGTTTTCCACCAACATGAAGTGAAAAGAGTATATTGAATCAATTGTTAAGTCCGCAGATAGGTAAGTTGAACAGTTATTCTCGCCAGAATCTATCTTACATATTTATAAGTCTATCATGTATCCCTGTTTTGAACATTGCTACCACATGTGGTTTAGTGCTCCTGCTATATATTTAGAGATTCTTGATGAAATCCAAAGAAGAATCTGCAATGTTATTGATCCCCACCTTTGTATCTATATAACTGAGACTCAAAGTAAAGAAAGATAGTGTGTGACGAAAAAGAGAATAGGATTAAAAGGAGTAAAATCGATTGAAGAAAAGTCAGAGAGCGTGATTGAAATTTTAAAACAGAGAAGAATATAAAGATAGGTAGAGGGAGGGAGAGAGAAATTGATGTTTTAAGAAAGAGAATAATAAAAGACAGACACATTGACCTTTTAAAAAGAACAGAAAAGAGAGTGACGATTTGAAAAAGAGAAGAACGAAAAGATATATATATATAGAGAGAGAGACAGAGATTTTATTTTTTTAAAAAAAAGAAGAAAAAATAGGAAGAGATTGTAATTTTTACAAAGAGGAGAACAAAAAGAAAGAAAGAAAGAAAGAAAGAAAGAAAGAAAGAAAGAACGAACAACAACAAAACCAACAGCAAGAAAATAATGAAGCGAAAGTTTTATAAAGTTTTTCGCTGACATGAATTGGAAAGATTATATTGAATCAATTGCTAAGTCTGTTGTGGGAAAAGTTGGTTTATTTTGTTGTGCTAGACAATTTTTCTCAATAGGATCTATCTTACATATTTATAAGTCTACCATTCATCCCAGTTTTGAACATTGCTACCAAGTGTAGTCTAGTGCTTCTGCTATATATTTAGAGATTCTTGATAAACTAGAAAGAAGAATCTGCAATGCTATTGGTCCTGATCTGGCATCACGATTGATGTAATTTTCTTACCGTCTAACGTAGCTTCCCTGTGCCTTTTTTATAAATACTTTCATGGTGATTGTTCTGATAAACTTTCCTCGATGGTACCAAGACTTTATGAATTTAAGCGCAGTAATAGATTAGCGGCAAATTATAATCATTTTAAACTTAAATTGGAAATGGCTAGATCTAACCCCGTAAGATCTACGCAAACAGTTTCTTCTATCGCACTTCTCGCTTGTGGAACTCTCTCTCGGCTCCTTGCTTCCCAGTCAATTATCTTCAAAAATTTAAATGCAAGATCATTCGTTATCTTCTGACTTCTAAATTCTTGTCCTTTTATTGGCCTTTCTTTTTAATAGAATATTTTTCTCATATTCTCTTACTCTATAACGCCTTGCGTCTTAGTGGCTTTATTGCCTTGCTTGGGGAGAAATGATTTTTTAAACTATAAGATTGAACAGTACTTGGGAACAGTACTGTTCACTATCCGTAATTTCGTAAGGTTTATTCTAACCCAACCTCAGGCTGAAGAGATGGATATTTCCTTTGTATCCACATAGTATTTAAACAATGTTTTATATTTATTCTCTACACTAGGTATGAAAGAGAGAGTTGAAATTTCTAGGACATAAGGAGGAAAGAAGGCCTAGAGAATTTAACACTCACAGAATATGATGAAGACAAGGTTCTAAGGAAAATAGGAACAAAGAAGCTTATCCTTACAACCAGAAAGAGATAGATGAAATTTATGGATACATAAAGAAGAAAGAATGCCTAGAGAATTTGACACTCACAGGTCATACTAAAGGGAAAAGACTCAAAGAAAAACAGAAAGTAACCTACTTAATAAGTTTGTGTGAATCGGTGACAAAACAGAGACAAGGAATGATACAAAAATTATTTAGAGCAAAAAAGAATGCTGTGGAGAGCCATGATCGCCCGTGTTTTGAAAGGAGATTATTTAAAAAAGAAGACGTGTGTATCTAACCAAACGTAAGATGTTTTGAAAGTAAGAATCGCGATATGATTGGCCGAAATGTAGCCAATAGAAACGCCCGATAGTTAACTAAAAAGCACCGATTCATTTTTGTCTTAATATATGCAATGTAGTAGACCTACCAAATTCCTATCATGTTAGAGATATCTTAGAAGTGTATTTATTGGTTGTGCGTGCATACCATCTAAAGATTTTGCTAAAGTGATAATTTAACTTTATTTTGGTGGAAAAAATGGCCGAATATATTTATAACTCCTTCGTCTTCATTTTTTAATTTTGACAAAAGTGCACGGTAGGCTAAGCCGTCTAGAATTAAAGCATTTGGTGGCAATTCAGTAGGTATAAGCACGTGGCGTAAACGGTTTTCAAAGGTTAAACAGATCAAGTTAAAAGAAAAATTTGAGAAGACGTAAAAGTGCAAAATAATCAACAGGTGGACAAAGGGTTAAATTAAAAACTTAAACAATCATCTCGTTTCGACGACGCAGTCAAAGAAGATAGACTTTTTTTCTGGGCAAGGAATCCGGTCGGTGGTTTCGTCACATAACAACATCCGTCGTTGTACTGATAATGAAGCATGCGCAGTAAATAATCATGAAAGTTTGATTGGGACGTTCTTTTCCATGTGGCGTATTCTCTACGTATACCACTTTCGGGCTATGATAGTTTCGCCTGTCGCCCGGTTCACACGCCTTTTTAAACAGAGGGAGGGGTTTATCCCTTGTTTCCTGTTTAGGATAGGATTTCTGGTTCCTTCTAAAGTCGACTTCAACTCTATATTTCTATCTTTGCTCTCAAATTTTATTTACTTTTTTTTTTCTCTCAACAGGAGTAAATAGGTCTTTTGAACAAGAGTCGAGATTTATCCTTTGTTTCCTGTCCAGGATTTGGTTTCCGGTTCCTTCTAAAGTCGACTTCAACTCTATACTTCTATTATTTCCGCTTTAGCTCTCAGATTTTATTTACAATAATTTTTCTCAATAAGAGTAAATAGGTCTTTTGAACAAGAGTAGAGGTTTATCCTTTGTTTCCTTTTTAGGATTTGCTCTCCGGTTCCTTCTAGGGTCTCCTCATTCTCTTTCACTTCTAGTAGCTACTTGTGTCTTAGTAGCATTATTGCATTGCTTGATGTGAATTGATTAAAAAATGTTTCGTTTGTAAGCATACAACGGGTGTGCCTCTGTCAGTCTATCACCAACCGGACAAATCAATTCCCATGTTGATTTTCACTTCTTGTTTGCACTTGTTTGTATGATTTTTCAGCACTTACGTGCCCAGGGGCTAAAGAGACAACTGCCAAGGAATCCTATATGTTTTTATCAACTTTTAATTCACTAGGTCAATAAACATACTACAAACTGGAAGAGTGATTATGGACATGACATATTAGAATTATATTGTCAAGGTGATATGAATTGTGACGAAGAGCGGATATTTTTTTTTTATAATTAAAAAAAAAAGTATATATATTCCGTTCTTATGGCAACAAGACGCTTACTTACATCATACCTCGTGTTACCGTGACAACGGATTTTTTTCATTATTCCTCAGTAAAACCAGGTTTCTAACGACAGGAAAGTCGTTATTTCTACGGAGAGAGATGCAAAGAAACAGAAAAGGTCGAACTGCTCATTATATATGTTGAAGCGCCAAAAATCATGGAATAGATGCCAAGTATCTTATGGACACCCTCAGTCCCTGGCATTGATTCTACAAATGTTTGAAGAACTACGGAGAAATGTTAACCTATGTCGTTTCGATAGCTGTCCACAGCTCACTGATATTTATGTGTGTAGGATCTTGCGTGCGAATAGATGATGATGATGAGACCTCTCCACCAATTCACATAAATGCGCGTTTGGACTTATATCGGACACACATGGTGGACACATTCGTTGTCAAAATCTCTAAAATCCTCCTCAAGCCAATCCTGGATAACTTAGGTATCTAGCCACCCCCCGCGAGGGTTGCATGTGGCACAAGGCCGAGTTTTTACGTGGGTTTCCCGAGCCCGTAGGCTCGGCCAAAAAATGCCCGTATAACCCGTATAAACGAGATCGGGTTGGTCAACCTCCCCGAACGAGACTCTGCCCTTCGGGGTTCCTTTCTGCTCAGAGGCAGAAAGTTCGACCGTCAAGTCGAGAAGCTCGGCTTGATTCTTATTTTCTAAGCATAGCTTAGATGTGGCACAAGGCCGAATTTAGGGGGCGCCCAGTGAGAATCGAACTCACTACTCAACCGTAATAGTTCTAGCGAGACAAGCTTGCTAACCATTACACCACCTGGAGGTGCCTCCTGGATAACTTAGGTTCGAAGAAACTGTCGTTGGAGACCATGATTTGGTGTAAATTATCACGAAGCTGTGTAACGTAACGGTAACCGGTCAATGCATTGTTTCGGCAGAGCAGCGGATTTAACCTATACCAAGTGACCACGCCCTAAACCATTATAAAACAATCACGAAGCTGTTTGGTGACTTGACAACTAAGGTCCGTGGGTTAGTAGTGCCTGCCTCATACTCAAATCTTACCATAATCCCGACACAACTGTAACCATGCCACACTTACCAACCAAACTACAAGTAGCAACGTACACGAACCAAGCTGAAATGTTGTGTCCTGTATCATGATGTTAACAAGAGTATCCTAGCGGATCTTCTGTGCCTATATTCCCTGGAAGCGAAACTGACTTGCTAGATATGCGTTTGGTGATTCCTGTATTAAATGTAGATTTAATTGGATCCAGTATCGCTTGCTTATTACGGCAGGTAATTCTAACCTCTGAGCACGATCATTAAGGACCTGTGGTCGGCCACTGCGGTTTCCACAGTAACCGATAATGCCTTCTATCAGGTATCCCCCATACACACGTGACACCATTAGCCGAAGGATGAGAAATATCCCCACAATTTCAGAAATTACCGTCTCACCAGATATCAGATCACAATTGATATAGGTCTGCGTATTTGTATAATGTTAATATATGGTGGCATAATGTACAGTTACCTTTAGATACCATTATCCAATAACCTTTGGCATGTCAGTTCCAATCATGAGATTCGTGTTCGAATCTCACCACGGTCCGGTAGGTGACTTCTTGATGTTATCGATCTGTTAAGGTGATCCCAGCAACAAATATGGATTGTGCCTAATAATCCTACAAAGGTTGACCTAAGACTCGTGAGTGAAATTGGATAGACGGAACTGTTGAAAGTGTTGGAGTTTTTTGTGTATATGTTATGTAACTAGTGAGCCAGTCAAAATGACTTGACTCACTTTATAGTCCACCAATAGAAGGTTAACCAATCAGAAGACGTAGAATATTCAATCCGTCGTATATAAAGGAGGCCATTTTTGTTCACTCTACCCGAATGTCCAGTCCAGCTTGTCAGGCGATGAGAAACAGAATGACGAACTACGCTCTGCTACCTTTTACCAAAATATCCACTGCTAACGTGAACAACGCTTTCCTACTGTCTTCGAAATATTCACTGCTAATCTCTGGATTCTATACTCGAGGACGACCGTCATCGTGAACAACAGAAAGCTGTCGATGGTTGAGCTAGCACAAAGTCACAAGTCATCGTAACATAGGTTTTGAGCCTACTGGTGTTTTGCAAAGAACTCATTATGTGCTCTCTCCCCCAAACTATAATAAAGATCCTACCATCAACCTGAAAAGACTGGAACTGCGACTCATCAGATGATGCCAGTCTTCTGGGGGTTCAATTAGCGATGTCCCAAGCCCATGTTTGGTAACAGAAGCATCCTGGTGGATCGTATGTGCTCATATCACAAAAAAGGCTAAATAATGCTGAACTGACCTGTTGGATATGCATCCGGCACCCTCCTGTACTGAATGTTGATGTGATTTGATCCACTATTGTTTGCCTGTTGCTGCAGATAATTCTGGTTATGATCATTAGGGATACTGTATATTATGGATGGTATTGTCTTTATCGGGTATATTCTGTATAAACATAAGTGTAGAGTCAGGGATGTCAAATGTTCCCAAAATTTCACACATTTCAGAAATACAATGTTCCATCTGTCTGGCACCACAATCATGTACTATTCAAACTCCGACTATTCACATCACCTTTCTATGAGCAGCCTAGAAGGTGTTCACACCGACTCACCAGATATCAGGATACAATTAATATAGGGTTGTGTATTTCTATAATGTTAATCTATGGTGGCATCACGTACAGTTATCTTTAGATACCGTTATCAACATGTCAGTTCCAACTATGACACCCAGGTTCGAATCTTATCACGGTTGATTTGTCTGGAAGGAGACTTCTTGATTTATTGGTCTGTCAAGGCGATGCCACCCTGTAATACCTTTGGAAAGTGCTTGAATACAATACCACATGTTTACCCAAGACTTGTGGGTGAAATTGTGTAGACAGAATTGTTTGGAAGCTATCGATGATCGCGCTAGCACGAAAGCTCAAGTCATCGTAACCGAGTGTGTGAAAGTAGTGGCATTGTTCAAACTGCTGATTATGACAGATGATGTGCTCTCTCTCTCTCTCTCTCTTGGAAACTCTAACTTATGTCCGCTCAGCATAGCTACAGCATAAACTGTATGTGGGCTCTGCGGGGTGTGGAACAAACACACACGTGATTTGATCATGTAACCGTAGTTAATTCTAGCCAGGTACTTTTGGTCACAATCATTAAGGACTTGTGGACAGCCACTGCCCGGTAAACATGACATTGTAAATTGCAGGCATATTAAATGTCCTCACAATTTCAGAAATGTAATATCCCATTCTTTTGGCACCAACTATCGTAACCCATTCGAATAATTCATGTCACCTTACCATAAGCTTAGACAGATTCGGAATACAATTGATAGAAGTCTGATTACGGTGGCACCATCAACCATTACTTTTACATATTGTTATACTATAATTTTTGATAGTCCTGGGTATGTCGATAAACTACATCTGGCAGCAATGCTTCTGATCGGGAGGTTTTGGAGAGCGTGGAACCACCTCTTAATTGCTGTTGTTCTCAGGTCACTGTTAGGGTCCCAGCTAAGGGCAAATAGTGAACCTCCTCAAACGAAAACAAAATATTATGAAAGTATAAAAATACATTTTTATAGTAAAACTAGCCGGTCGCTTGCAAGCTCGCCAGTGCAGTCGTTTTGCTCCTAAAAGTGCATTCGCGACGCTCCTGTATTAGTGAGCTCAGGGCCCTCAACTAGTTATCGCACTTCGTTCGACAAAGTACATTCACTTCACTAATTCTAAATTCTATTTTCCCATCTTTACACTATATTAATTTTACTTTATAAATTGTCCCTTGTTCTGTGACCCATGAAATAAAAATAATTGTTTGTATTATGATAATGGGCAAACCAAGAGTTCTCCATAGGAGTTAGGTTAAATGCCGCCCGATAGGAAAATAAAGTTACTTCACTTGAACCACGAAAGCAATGTTAACGTCTAGTATATATATATATATATATATATATATATATATATATATATATATACATGAATCATTCATACAAAAAAAACAGATGTAGAAGTTTTTGTATGAATGATTCATGTAATATAAATTGAACTGCACCACATACTTGATATATATATATATATATATATATATGTTAACCTCGCATAATCTGGCAACCTGAATCTGAGCTCAACGAAAATCGTTCCCTGCGCCTAACTTTTCTAGGGCCTTTGAATGAGCTATGAGTCAGCGAAATCGAACCAGTTGGAGCGGAAGAGTTGCTTCGACACACGCACGCACAAACACACATACACTGTACTTTATATATAATATGACCAACAATACATTTTATTTGTAGTTGAAGGCATATAATTGCGTTCAAAATATATTTAGTTGAAGACATTAGATATTTATATTCAGGTATTAAATAACACATAAAGGTTGATATGCCGCGAAACGAAATCGACCACCCAACATGAAAGAGCTTTCATTACATTAATCCATATCCTACAATTTCTTAAAGAAATCAAACTGTATTCGAAAATAGAACTTCAACGAATCCACTACATAAAACACACATATCACTGCCTGTAATAATTATGTCTACACAAACATATACACAAAAGCTTATATCATCTACCATGTATTCAACTGCGAAATCAGAATAAAATGTATCATATTTTTATTACTTCATGGCTCCGAAGAAAAGTGAATTTCGGCTTTAAATGACCCATAAGATGTTGATATGACGTTAAACAAATTGTAAATGGATGACGTAACTGGATATGGGAGGCTTGGCAAAGAGATAAACATTACTAACAGCTACAAGGGAAAAGAGCTTGTGGAGAGTCATGATCACCTACAGGACCATGGGCACGACGCATAGAAGAAATATATATTAAACAAACAACTCAATCATATAATTGTTGACATTTCACTGTAGTTCAAGGCTAGGCGAACTTCGGTCCGTGGGTCGCATGTGTCCCGTCTGATGATTTTATATGGTTCACAAGAGCGCCCCAAACATTTTATTTTTAAGTTCATTAAAAAAAAGATTAGTATTTTTTGTTTACATGTCGCAAAGTATATTAATCTATTCCAAACAAAAAAAATGAAACAAGTCATAGTGACCGAGGGTTTGCGCGTTTGTTCATTCTGTTGATCCCGCCAAATAATGCACTCTTTCCCAGAAACAATAACTAAGCTCCGCACAGAATAGTTACAGTATAGGTGAGCTCTGTGGGTGTTTAATAACCACAACTGTACTTGAGCAGGCATCTACAATAGGGATTGGCTAGCCGACCTATCAGACAGGCATACTGAGATACGAACGGCCAGCCATTACTGTTTGTTAAAGTCTAATTAAAAAACATGATTTAGAATTATTATTCTCAAAGCAGTTTGGTCAAACCGCTTCATATGGAAGTTTGACAAAATTTGAGGTATTGTGAAAGGTCAGCATCTTACTTACTTTGGCTTCTGTGTTGGCCATTTTTTGTTGGTATTGAAAGTCTTCAAATTACAGTTTAGAATTTATCCTGATGCACAGTTGCGGCCCGGTTTATGCATTGAGAGATAAACACGTGTGTCTCCTGAAATGCCCGCAACAAACATGGCGGACTCAGGATGTGAGTCTATGTAAAGAAATAAAAAGAAACGACAAGAACCAATACATATGTGTTCAAACAAATTATAATGTACTAACAACGAAGGTATACAAGCGAGAAGACAATAATGTGTGTGTAAAATGAATGTGAAAACCTTTTGGTCCAAAGTATGTGTAGTTTGTGAATGTGCGTGCGTACATATGTGTGTGTGTGTGTGTGTGCTCGCGCGCGTGTGTATTGGTCATGCATTTCACAAAGAGAACGCGTTCTCCGCGAGAGGTTTACATGTTGACGAATAAGCGGATAAGGTAAGAAAAATATCGCAGAGTATTTATAGTCCTGAGAGCGTCTCCTAGTAGCGTTTTCTAAAATTAGGAGGTAACCCGACAGTAGAATACTGTGTTGAGTAGAATAAAACAACAAAAACAATTGCTCGAACATTTTGTAACTGTTGTAACCTAGAAAGGGTTACTGATTGAGGAATAACCAAAATGGAGGTTGGAAATGAAATTGTAATCTTTATAACATCAACAAAATACAATACTCGCCAGCGGCGTGAAATAGGTAAACCACTGTCAGTGGTGGACTACTTAGACAGCATATTACCCCCACTTACAATAATATTCAATGTATTTATGAAGATTGGGCCCTACCCATTAATGTTCATAGGTATGGTATATAACAGTAATATAATATATAATATAACAGAGAATAATATATAATATAATATATATAATATAATAATATATAATAATATATAATATAATGTAACAGAGAAATGACATCGGTAATGTTTCATGAACATACTGTAAGAATATTAGGAAAATATATAACAAAATGGAAAAAATGTTTCGTGTGACCCATTTCGTCCTTTAGGACTTCCTCGGGCTAAAGTGATGTTTACGTTGATAGTTCTGATATATAAATATTTGCTTGCATATAAATATGTATATATCGTTTTCCCATACTGTAAAAATATGCACTCAAGAGTCATACGTAATATACAACCCATTGCTAAAGAAGCTGAAAAAAAATGGTCGGCTCATTCTATTTCTCCAGGAAGTATCTGACTCCTTCTGCCATGCATTATCTTTTCTGACTGGGTGCCCCGGGCAGTACTTTGTGACCCTCGCTATCTTATCAGTATTTGCTTTTATCTACCTATATTTATATACGTTACGAATTAAACTAAAAATTCCGCGTAGACCCCATATACACGGGGTTGGGTAGCTATCTACCACCCGAGACGAGACTCTGCCCTTCGTCATAGCCTCGTTTGGGTTCCTCTCTGTCCGGAGGCAGAGAGTTTGACAAGCAATACACCAGCACACCAAGAGGAATGTGGTAGAATAGAATTCAGAATCGTTTATATGATCTTCAGAGGGGTGACTTTATTTTCCATTCTACAAATATTCAGCAAATGTAACTTTAGAAGTCTCCCGCTCCTCTATCGGTGTTTCCATGGCAATGTCCATATGTGCTTCATTCACGAGTTCAAAGCTTTACTGCTAGGAAATGCCATGTATATTTACCCAGACTCTACACCAGGGCTGGATGTGGCTAATTATCGTTTTAACTTGGAGAGTGCCATACACATACTTATACATATGGACCAAGGGCAAAAATCCAATTTTGCCCAACCTCTGGGACCACTGTCACGTTGGCATTGGTATTAAACCGATCCAACCGCTTTAATGCGATGAGGAAGGTGCTGCCGCAGGGTTGGAATCCCTGGGGCTGAGCAACTTCTCCCATCTAAAATCAGGAGAATTATTGCTCCACTTACAGCACAGGAACGTTAACCACGCCTCAGTAAACCCTCATTGACTAAAGGTTAACTCCTGTACTAGGTAAGTAGGAAATTGTTGTGGAGTAGTTTACACAGTGGAGGCTTGTATTTCAATAAGTCGTCATAAATTAGGTTCGACGTACAAAACGTTAGGAACTTGAAAATAAGAGTTGACGCAGCAATCTAGTTGTGATGGTTGGTACTTCAATGTCCGATATCGTCTGACTCGCTCAACACCACTGAGCCGAACTGGCGACTGCTACTACTACTTATTACTTATTATCTGTGGGAGAGTCCATTACAATAGAATAGGTAATATGGCATAACATCCCCGCCTAAAACTTTACTCCGCAGGAGTAAAAAGTTTTATTTATTTATTTTCAAATTTTTACAGAAAATATAAAGAAAAAACAAAAAAATTTTTTTTTTTTTTTTAACAACATCGTAGTGTATTTTCTACGTTTTTTTATCCACTTTTGAATGATCAGTTGCCTTTTTTTCTTCTGTATCGGCGTACCTTAGGTAAAATTATTTGCAGGGGTTGTTGGATCAAACTTATTGAAAATCACCACCATCGGCATTTTTTTTTTCGCGGGACCGCTGTCAACCACGTCTGAAAAACGTCGTCTGATCTGTTTACTTCACGTGAGTTTTTCCCCTTTCACCCAGTACGTCATATAGCCAATCCGCTTTTCTATTTTTTATTTTTATATATCTCCAAAGCGTTACCAGAAACAACCTTCCGCTTTGAACTTCTTAAAGATGGACTCGCAGTTTCTGTAGGTTCTTGTTGACTGAAATCATTTAATAATACTGCATGTCCTTGCCTGCGGGTAACTCGTTCCTCAGTTTTTTTCAGTGTCGGCTTCATTTTTACTTTCTGAAGCTTGTTTTTCACGTATATTGTAGGTGTTACCTATTCCACTTTTTTTTAAATACACTCGTTTTCTCTAATTTGTCCAATTCTTTATCTATCTGTTCAATTGAAGCAAACAGCACATCCCTTTTCTTTTTGAATATCGCCTGTTTTGGCTGTAATTTTGCCTCAATCTTGGTACACGTTCCCAAACCCGGAGAAAAAACAGTAGGAAAGTTCCCTTTAGTTCCTGTAGTAATTTTGGGGCTGCGTAGTTTAAATTTTCAACCTTGTAACAGAAAGAATTTATTGGCAAATCCCATAATTGAAATTCTGTTATCCAATCCGTACCAAGTAAGTTCGTGGTATTTTTCATGACAAATAGTTTAGCTTTTCGCGTTTTTTATTTAACGTGACATTTGTAACAAATTCTCCAATAAATTGTATTTTTTCTCCTGTCACGGACTTTTATTTGTCTTCATTAAAGTTGGTTTCCCCAACTTCTTCCACGTATTCAAATTTATGATAGATAGGTCAGAACCAGTGTCGAGTTGCATTTTTATTTTTTTATTACTTATTTCGACGGTAACAAATTTTCTAGTTATTCCATCGTTCACTTCGTCGGACTTTAATTTTCTTATTTTATTGTTTTTATTTTTTGACCTGCAGTGCGAGCATTTATGCCCCACTCTTTCACAGTTGAAACATTTTTTATTCCTAAAATTGCAATATCTGTACCAGTGAAGTTCACCGCAAGCAAAAACATGGCTACGGGAGTTTTGTTTTATTTTTCCTGGTATTTTCTTTTTGTTTGATAATCCGCAATTTTAGAATTCTTTTTGGTAGACTGACTTTCTTTTTTGTAGCGTATACTGTTCTATCTTTTTCGAGTCTTTCTTTACGCTAACATATCTTGTGCAGTCTTCTGCCAAACTCTGTACCAAAATCCTCGGTTCGTTTTCCAATTTTGAAAGTACCAATTTCCTCAATTCTGCGTCTCTTTCTGAAACTAATCCCTGAACAAATGTTAAGCACTGGAAATTGTTAGCACAATTCTGCTAGTTTGAATTCTTCACAATGCTTGTTCACATTAGCTGCATATGTTATAAAGTCTTGTTCATCTTCTTTCATCAGATTTAAACATTTCCACCTTTTGTGAAACAAAGATGTCTTTTAACTAAATAATTCACTTAATATATTTACCGCCTCGGTAAAAGTCAACTCGCTAGTTTTTTTCGGTAAAATGTAGTTTACCAATTTGTTATGCTCAGCAGTTCCTAACTTGTTTAAAAGAAGTCTAACCTTCTTTCCTTCAGACCACGTGTGGCAGTCCTCGTTATACACGTCAGTATATTTTTTAAAATACTCTTCAAAAGTTATTTCTTCGTCTTCAATCGAATTCCATATTGTATTCTCTGGGAAAGAATCATCTAGTAAATTTTCCTCTTTCCTCTTCTCAGTTATTTCCAGAATTTTGTTTTGAAACTCCTTATGCATCAGTTCTATTTCTCGTTGAAATTGAATCTGTCTATTAAAGGTATTCTCCTGAAGTTGTATCTGGAATGTTTTCTGCTGCTCTAATATAGTCTTTTGTTGTTCCGTCTGGAACTTAAAAAATTCCTGGAATATATTTTTGCATTCCTTCATCTTCGCAAAAAGTTTACACAATGTTTAAATATTGTAGAGGGGGGGGGTCCAAAACGAATTTGTAATTCGTGACCTATTTGAGCAAACTGTTTTATCGAGAAAAAATAATAAAATTCTTTTCTCAGTTAAGAATACGACTGATGTTTTCGTCACTAAGTTGACGCTTTTTCGAAAAAACTTTACCAAGTTTTGTTTTTTGTTTTTATGTGAATCCGAGTTGTTGTCGCCGAAAATTTGACGAGCAATTTTTTTTTTCTTTTACCTCCGTATAAAACACGAATTTCGTCACTAAAATAACGTGAGCGAATTTTTTTTTCACTGTATGAAACGCAGTCCCACGTACGCCACGTTTATTATGGCGGGTGAAGAATGCGGACAGGACCGTCCGTCCAACCGAAGCGGCACGGAAGAGCGACACCCTTCCAGGCACCTAACCGCAAGCCGGACGACTTGTCGCGGTTTATCTTGGCCCCTGTCACCTTCTCGTACCGATCAAGCGCCTTCTGCACCGCCTCAATGTCGCTGCGGGACGACACAAAAGCAGATACGTCATCGGCGTACGCGGAAACCCTGGCTCGAGACCCTCCCGGTACGGCGATTCCACGTAGGGCTGGACTGCACGTCTTGCTTTCAGCCGGCGAAGGAGAGGCTCCAACGCCAAAGTATAAAGGAGAGGCGACAGCGGACAACCCTGACGAACCGACCTAGACAGCACAAAATCGTCCGAAAACCTTCCGTTCACCTGTACCACAGCACTGGGGGAGCGATACAGGAGGCTAATCCAACGGCAGATGTTGGGTTCGAATCCAGCGGCCTGCAGGACAGTAGCAAGGTAGCGATGGTCAACCCTATTAAATGCCTTGGACTGATCTAAATTGATCAGCGCGGCTTCTTTGTCTCTATGATCGTGCGGATCAGATGCAGGTTGCTCTGAATTGTTCGGCCCCTCACAGAACAAGGCTGCTCAGGACCCAACAGAGACTCGGCAACTCACTGCAAACGCTCCTGCAGGATCTTGGCCAAAATCTTTAACTCTGTGTTTAACAGAGTTATGGGCCTGTAATCATCTAGGTTTTCCCACCACATTTGCCCTTTTTCTACAGCGTGATCACACCCCTGGTGATCCGATTGGGGATGGACCCCGACCGAAACCAGTTGTTGAAGATGTGCGACATCCTCAAATATAATTCATAGGGAAAACCATCCAGACCGGGCGACTTGCCTCTGCCGACCTTCTTCAATGCCGCGTAGACTTCGCCCTCTGTGATCTCTCCCTCGCAACTAGCCGCTTCAGTCGGCGAAAGCCGAGGAAAGTCAACCAAATAGCTGCGAAACTCCTTGGTAAACCGGCTCTCGAAATGGCGCCGAAACGCCTCGCACATATCTTCAGTGGCCCGAAGAGTGTGCCCCTCCGGGGATTTGACTTCACGAATGCAACGATCGCCACCTCGACGGTCCTCTTCTCTGCGCAGATCTGCGCCCAAGTTCACGGCTTCGGAAGACATCTTGCTTAACTTATGTCTAATTACCTGGTTCGCTATTCGAACGATCCAGGGCCTCCCTAACTAAGGCTATTCTTAGGGGATCCCCCCTCCAGCCACCGCCCGGGAATAACCAGCTTTAAGCGTCTTCACCTTTTCAGCTCTATCTAGAGGGAGCCGTTTGCCGAAATCAGTGGTGAAAGACCTAATCCTACACTTAAGTCGCTTCCACCACCTATTCCCGATAACCGCCCCCACTAGTTCCCGCTGCACTAATCTATTTAGCTGTTCCCGGAAGTCCCGCCTGTCCAGTAAGGACAGATTGAACTTCCAGTACACAGCCATTCTAGGCCTAGTTCCTAACGCCACCCGGACACAAACGAGTTTGTGGTCCGAATAGCCTACCCAGTGGAACGTGGGACAGTCTAAAAGATCTACGTCGGCTCTTCTAACTAACATTCTGTCAAGGTAGCTAACTACCTTGTTACAAGGCCAATTAAGAGCCCACGTCCACATTTTCCCCACGGGATGATCGACCCGGTATCTATCGACAAGACCATAATCGTCGATCAGATCAACCAGGCTACGATCGCCCCTTCTCCCGCTAGCACCCCGCCCCCTGTCTAACTTGATGTCCAGGATGGCATTCCAGTCCCCCATTAAAACTAGGAGCGTCGAATCCACTAGGAACGGCCCCAACCGCCGAAAGAACGAGACCCGCTCCTCCCGGTCATTGGGCGCATAAACCGCAACGACTCGGAACGAACCACTTTTCACGGCAATATCGGCCACGATCAACCGGCCCTCGGCATCGGTATGCACAAGGTCCACCTTCGCATCAAGAGTACGTCTGACAAGCAAAGAAACTCCTCTGGAAAACCGGTCCCCATATGCTGAATAGACGACAAAGTCATCCTCCAGCACACACGCATCGGAAGTGCAAACAAAGTGGGTCTCTTCGATCGCGGCAACATCCACACCAAAGGACAAGAGCTCCCGGAGCAGGCGGACAGCCTTACCCCGATCCCTCAAGCCCCTTGCATTCAACGTCGCTATCTTAATTTCCATCTTCTAAGTCCTGTAAAATATAAAAAACAGAATTAACCTATTCACATACCGGGCGGAAATCTGCAGCGGTAAGGACCCCGACGGATTGTCCCAGGTTTCCTGTACCCAACTCGGTCGTCATACGACCACCCAGGACAACACCGCCAACGTCCGTGGGGTAAATTAATTTTATGGCCCTATACAAAGAGGGATGGAATAGAACCGGGACCCTCCCAGAGCAAAAATGCCTCATTTTTTTGAGGTCTTCATTATTTTCTTCCATTACCCTTATTTTCGGATAAGCTTCTCGAGCCTCATGTATATGGCTCCAAACTTTCAAGTATGCCCCAGTGTCTCTTACGACGGTGATGACACCTGGGGCATTAGGAAGTTTCGTGGATCCTCTACCGATTTCCCATCTACCTCGTCAAAGCTTAAATGGGAGCCCCAAAAAGGCCTTTTTTTTTGTTTCGACAGGCCTTTTTTTTTGCCTCCTCCTTATCTACTTTACAGATCCCATCTGGACCCTGGAAGTACTTTTTCTTTTTCTTTTCCTTCTCCCTAGCACGATGAGGAGGGGAGGAAGTGGACGCGTGCGGGGAAGTAGCCGGTGAACTCAGGGGTGTAATGGGGAAGATGGGGTTGGAGCACGGAAGGGGAAGAAGAGACGCTCCTAAATTTGGGGGAGCTGGAATATCTTATTGGCGAAGCCGGGAAAGAGTGCCGCCTGGTTTTGTCCATGCTTCGCTCCTCCCTGCTTCGACCAGACTGTTCTATTTCCTCTGGATCTTCCTCCCTGGTCCTTTTCAGGCACGCAGTTCGCGGTGGAGGCATTTTTTCTACCTCCATTGGTGTCCCTTCCTCCACCTGCTTCTGTTCGTGGAGGTGCTGCTGCTCTTGTTGCTGCTGCCGTTTTTGATGCTGCTTCTGCTGTTCCAGTTTTTGATGTTTTTGCTGCTCTTGTTGCTGCTGCTGCTGCTGGGGCTTCTGTTGCGGCTGCTGCTGGGGGTTTTGTTGTTCTTGTTGCTTCTCCTGTCACACTGGAGGAGAGGGTGGAGACGCTACTTTTCCCCCTTTCCTCACTTCCGTCCAGGCTACCGGGCCAGCCTTTTCCTTTGTTGGTGCCACCTCTGTCACTGCTGTTGTTGCTGCTACTGCTGGAGTCTCTTTTGTAGTCTGCTGGGCCTTTTTCCCTGGGCACTCTTTTGTCATGTGCCCCACCGCACCACACGCCCAACAACACGGCTTCCTACCCTCCACTACCACCAGTATCTTCTTCTCCCGGCAAGTCAATACATTTGGTATGTCCCGGAAGTTGTCCCTATCCAGGACCACCTGGAGCACCATGTCTCCCGTCGCTATGCCTGACTTGCTTCTGAGCGCACTAACTTCCCTCCACTTGGCTGAATTTGGCGAAAAACGCCCTATTCTGTCTTGGGTAATGTCGACAGGAACGCCGTGGACAGTAATACGCGTCTTTCTCGTCCCCATGTATTCCGTTTGGAGGCGCAAGTTTGTTGTGGACAAGATGTTTCTGGTCAGCTGCTTCGCCTCTTGTTCCGAACCAAGCAGAATGTCCCATGGCATTGCTTCTGCGGGCTAACATTTTAGGGGGGGGCAATCTTGAGGGTCTTTAGAGCATCCTCTACATTGTCTCTGCTGACTCCAATCAGTCTATGGGTTTTGACATCCGATGTCAGCAGAGAGATAACTTTGACCTTGATAGCGTCCAAGGCCTCCGGAATTGTGATAAACTCATTCGTACTCTTCGTATTTCAGCCGTTGTTCTTCGTAATATGAAGAGTCTTTTTTTCTTCGGTCTACTCTGGGACCAGGCCTGTGTTATCGCAGTTGACAAATTTTGAGTTTGCACCGGCGGTGATTCCGTTGGTGGAGTCATGTTTACGTTTGTGTCGTCGACCATTTTGGCCGCGACCAAACGAAAATAACTGTATTCTTTTTTTTAACTTTTTCCTTTTCAACTTTTGTTCTTTTCTTTTTTCGTTTTTTCCCCAAAAAGTATAAACCGAAAATAATATGAAAGAAAAACGTGGTCAACCAAAGATAATTCAAACAAATAAATATTAAACCAAAGTAATACAAACTAACAAAACAATGGGGAGGGTAAAAAATCGCAAGAAAGGAAAAATGGAATAAAAACAAAAAAAAAGAAAGAAAAAAAACAGAAACACAAATAAAATAAAACTAAAGACTTCAAAAAGGTTTTAGAAATTCAAAACTTAACTGTACGTCAATGCAAGAAATTGTCCAATTTGTCAAATCGAACTTGTCCAATTTGTAAAAATGGACTCGCTAAACACCACTGAGTATTTATCATTTCACTCACGGGAAACGAATATGGCACAAGGCCGGTTTTATTGTGGGTATCCCCGAGCCCGTAGGCTCGGCCAAAAATATAGCCTTTGAAGCCGATTAGACGGGTTCAGGCCCTGTCTACCTCCCCGGACGAAACCTTGCCCTTCGGCAAAGCCTCGTCCGGGTTCCTCTCTGCTAACGCAGAGAGTTCGACAGAAGGCATGCGCAGTCAAAGACCGCTAAACACCACTGAGCCGAACTGGCGACTGCTACTACTACTATTTACTTATTATCTGTGGGAGAGTCCATTACAATAGAATAGGCAATATGGCATAACAGAAATGACATTCTACTTCCACGGAGTCAAGTCATCCTTATTTCCCCTGTGTTTCAAATATAAGACAGAAATTTTATATTAAACATCGCCTAGCCCGCCCCCAAATACCACTTTCTGGAACAGATTCCGCGTGAGTGCTTCCCTGAACATACCAATCTTGAACTCTTCAAGTCAAGGGTTAATCGTTATATTTCTCCTTATGTGACCCTTCTTCTCTGCTTTTGACCACCTCTCCCATTCATATCACACATCTTATTCATAATGATTATTTCGACTGTAACTCTCTACCTGCGTAGCACTCGAGTCTTGTATTTGGTGAAATTAGTAACAATAGTAACAAAATAAAAAACTTTCTCCAATCATTTTTCTCTTCCATTTTGCTTTGTAGTCCACTAATTTAAGCTTAGTTAACATCGTCTGCCATGATTGCAAATTGTTTGCAACCTAAGCAGATTCATCCCCACTAATAAAGATGTTATCTTTTTGTTTTAATTGTATTCATAAGTATTAAACGATGACCTTTGTTCTTTTCAACTTCCTGTCCTTTGTCGCTTTTAGTAAGATTTGTCTTTTTATTACGTCATCTAATTCCCGTTCTGCCTCAAACCCCTCATTTACACAAGCTCCTTAGGTGTGTTATACGCTGCTTTCCTCTGTCTTCAATATGTCCTGTGAGCATCAAATTCTCCAAGCCCTCTATGTGCCATTGAAATGTCAACTTTCTTTTTCTGATATTAAGTATATGGGTCGTTTTTGTTTCCATTTTCCATAAAACTTTCTCATTATTGACAGGTTCAGTCCTTGGGATTTTCATTAGAATCACATTTCTGTTGCCTCAAGCCTCTTCTTCATCTATGATAAGATTGTCCAGCATTTACAGCCATTTTTTTAAGCATTTCACCCCAAGCAAGACGGGAGTGTCGCAAGAACGCAAGTGGTTACAAAGAGTGAAAGTAAGAGTAAACATGTGTGTTTGAAGATAGGATAAAGAAAAGGATGAGGATCAAGACATCAGAAGATGTCGATTGACATTACATTTGAATATTTGAAGATTATAGATATCAGGGAAGCAAGTAGGGGGAAGGGTGTCCCACTGGTGAGAAGTGCGAGAGAAGAAGCTGTTGGAATAGAAGAGGCGGTTAGATTTTTTTCGACAGTGAAAGGGTGGGACCGAAATGCCAACCTAGTAGCACGCTTAAATTCATGAAGTCGGGGGACCAGTGAAAATAGCTGGTCAGAACAGCTGACATGAAAATATTTGTAGAAAAGAAAGAGGGAAGCCGCATCATGTCTGTGATAAAGTGACTGGAGTGGAGATGCCAGGTCAGGATCTATCAAATTGCATATCCGTCTTTGGATTTTGTCGAGAACCTCGAGATGAACAGCGAGCAGGAGGATCGATATTACACCACAGTTTAGTACTTGTTTCTTTTTTTCTAAACGAAACTTTCATATTTCTTAATACTTTGCTTAGCTTTTGGAAGACATCGTTCTCTATTCAAGTGCGCCATCGGATTTCGATGTGATATTTTCTTTTCTCTGTTAAAACGCTTCTTTGATATTGAAAATTTTGTACAAGCTTGATTTTGATGCCTCCAATTTATAGTTTTCAACTTGGGCTATTCCTTTCGCTGTCAACCATATATTCTGTCTTCTTACAATCGAAGGTTAGTCCATTCTTCTCGCTTTCTTTTACTGCCTTCTGTGGGGTGGGAGGGTTCTTGTAGTTACCTTACTGATTCTGCTTTCAACCCTGTGTTTTCTTTATATCTTCAATTGTGGCCACCAATAATAAATCCTAGGATGACCTCTAATTCTCTCAGGATAGTCTCACTGTACTTATTCAATTTTCCTGGTCCTAGGGATGTGCAGGTGGTACAATGACTAGCGACTTGGAATGAGAAATCTGAGAGCCTCGTTCGAATTCAATTCGTTACATTCACTTATGGGGAAATATCATTTGTGAAAGTTAATAATCTATCTCTTCCCCAAGCTGATTTTCACCAGGAAAAATCCTTATAATTTAAAAAAAAATTGTTAATGCAATATTCATGCGTAAAAAAAACAAAACAAAAAAAAACAAAAAAAAAAAACAAAACAAACAAACTATTCTTACAATACAAAATATGGTAAAAGGAGATATAACTTTTTATATATGAGAACACTTTTAGGAAAATCTATGGCAACATTGTAAAAATATTTCTCTTGACACATTTCGACCTTTAGGACTTCATCAGATTAAATTTATGTTTACGCTGATGTGACTACAGGAGAAGGATGGCTGAAATTTAAACTCAAACTTTTATGGTTACATCTAGACAGCTATACTGTTAATTGATGAGATCTCGACGCCAGTCTAGTACTGAACTTAAATTCATAAAGTTTAGATATCATAGCGAAGAGCCGGTATTTACCCGGCCTCTCCACGAGGCCGTTTTTTTTTATGTGGGGCAATTCCCAGCCCATGTACTTGGGCAAAAATCACTGTAGACCCCGCATACACGGGGTCGGGTTTGTCTACTACCGCAAACAAAACTCTGCCCTCTGGCATAGCCTCCTCTGGGTTCCTCACCGCCCGGAGGTAGAGAGTCAACAAGAAGATCTCTTCCGGTACCCTAGCGAAGGTCTCATCTAAACAATTACCATGAAAGTATTTATAGAAAAGATACAGAGAGGCAATATTACGGCGGTGGGAAAGTGACTGGAACTGAGCTGCCCGATCAGTACCAATAATATTGCTGATTTTTCCTTGGATCTTATCAAGGAGCTCAAGGTAAATAGTAGTGGCACTGGAGCATATGTGGCTGCAATATTCTAAGCATGGACGAATGCTAGACTAATATATATATATATATATATATATATATATATATATATATATATATATATAGCGTAATAGAAACATTAAAATAAAGTAAGTTCATATTATTGTGTGCGTGTTTTTAATCTATGGTTTTATTCCGCAACATTTAAATGTATACCCTTTAATAATGTTACTAAGTGTGCTGTGAGATTTTAATTTGCTATCAGCTGTGGCGTTGCTTAAAAAGATTAATAAATACTAGTCTAGACTATATACCAAAATACATATATAAAAAATTAACATCCTACTGTAATTCTGAGATGATGTATTGTAACTATTTGCTCTCTTTATATTCTTTGTACTGTTGTCCTCATCTTTATTGCCATATTCACTATGTTTCGACTGTTGTATGTTCTGGCCTTCTTCAGGTGATATTTTTGGAATTTCGAACTGAACCCTTTATTTAATCCCCTCGGCGGGGTGGGGGGGGTTAAATTGTTCTAATTCCACGTGCCATACCTTTGGATATCTTAATTTTTTTCCAAATTTTGCTATATCCTCTGAGGCCAGGGATTGAACTCACAGCTATTTGGGTAAAGGCATTTTTTTGGATCAATCAATCAACGCTTTTAATTCACTGGGCAATATTTCATTGGGGACAGATTAGATTCATGTGCAGTCACATCAACATAAAGATCACTTTAGTCCAATGATGTCCTAAAGGGCGAAACGCATAACGGAAAAAAAAACATTTAGTCCACTTTGATATAGATTTTCCTAAAATACAAAATATTTTGGCTTTAAATAACCTTCAAAAAGCCGTAAACTGCCCCAGGAATATTAATCCGATCTGGACTCTGCCGTCGTTTTAGACGTATGAGGATCAGGCCACTCAGATCCTAGAAACCGGCAGCCCAGACACCTGGACATATGATTTAATTATAGTGGTGAAGACTTTGTGCAGATCCAACCACACTTTTTGAAGAGCCGAATACATTAATCCGACCTTGTGTCACATCCCATTCTCGTGGGGGGAATGAGTAAATACCGCGCCGAATACAGAGACCTGGTGCACCACGTGCTACAAGGACTTGCCACAAGGTCACCAAACGACCTTCAGCAGGTTTTTAATTCAGAGTTGTCCTTCTCCTAGACCAGTTACCATCCAAGGCTATAGAACCCAGTCTGTCCTGCTATTTACTCATAGAAAGAGAAGGAAGAGAAGAAGACTCATACCTTTCCTAAGGGTATTAGCACGTAAGTGACTCTAATGGATTCGACTGGGATTCGAACTCGGCTATCTGATTCCTCAAACCGAGCTCCACATTAATTAATTCCATAGCGCAGAAATTATAGTCGAATGAGGGATGCATGTTGTGTCAGTCAAGTAGGAAGGAAAAATGGAGTCTTGACTTGTATGATCCAGGTTCAAATAAAGCCACGATTTTTTTCTGTGAGAATTTTTCAATGTAATAAAGAGTGGAAATTTGAGGCGTGTTTAACAAATCCGACCCGTGATATCATAAAAAATAAAATTTGTTAATCTGTTTAGATTTTTTTTAACTCTTTCTCCTCAAAATTTATTGTTACTTATTATTATTTATTGTATTTAAAATACAATTGCGGCACAAGGCCAAACTGGGAAGGGGTTGTGGCTGGTCATCACTATCTTATACCTAGCTAATTTGATTCACGACCCATTCACACATTACAATTTCCACATTCACCATAAGAACTCTCCCGTCATCATTCAATCCTCCATACACCATAATACCACATCCTCGAAAGGGGAAACCTACTAAACGCGCCCCATGCCATAAAAATCAAATGATTATAAAATATATACTTAAAGATTTATGGAAGAATACAATGAGAGGGGAGGGAATAAACCCCAAAACAAACTAAATATAAGCACAAAGTAAACTAAACATGACTGATGTTAGTAAGGCTCGCCCAACCCTCAAAAAAAGAGAGGCCGCTGTATTGTTACTTATTAATTTGTAAATGTATTACTTATATTTTGCTTTTCTTTTTCTCTTTTTTTTTTTGTCATCATCAGAATACCAACAGTGACTTGAATTTCCAGGTCGAATTGACTGATCCAACTGGAGGCTCAGAAATTGGACGAACTAACAAGACAATTATCACGTTAGTTAGTGATGAAGGTAATAAGTTAATTTTTACTGTCTTGCATTTATTAACGATATCTGGGCGCTCAATTGTGTATTGTGACGGGTTTTAACCTACCAAATGAGATTATGTAAATAGTTATCAGAACAGAGATTAGTGTGATGATGTGCTTCTGCACGTCACTGTACAAGCTGTGATGATATGCAATGTCGGCTGCATGCGAATACACCGGGCGTTCGCTATATTCCACAGGTTTGTTTCAATATTAGGGCCGTGATCGACGTCAACAAAGAAAAATTATAAAAAAGTACGATTTCTCACTTAATCGGCAATGTCTTCCTTCTGCTTCGAGAAAACAAACTTCTGGTATCTCCCTAAATTCCGGCCACAGAAAAAGGACCCCTTCACACCCATTGCTTGACCGTCTCACTGAATACTGTCGGTCCTTTCACCGAGCACTCATTATATAGATTATAGAGACCCACCACCTCTTTTCGTCCACTTGTGTTCCACCAAACTAAAAGAGGAACCACCCAGACAGCTTTTTGATGGTTAGCTTTTTTTTTCCCAAAGGACTCCTACAGCTACCTAACAAAATTTTATGTTTGCCAACTCAAAGGCGGGCTGAAGACAGGATTCTTGAAAAATCCTGGTCATTAAATTTACTCAAAGATGGGCTGGAGACAAGATTTCTGAGAAACCCTGGTCATTAAATTGACTTAAAAGGAAAAAAATCTGTCTCCTCGTTGTAGAATATTGGTTAGCTTGCCAGTGGTCTAACACACAAGTAGGCAAGTGTAGCTAAAGCTAAGACTGACTTGAGTCATTTCACGGAGAAATATATGGGTGAATAAAGACCACTCATGCAAATGCATTGGGCAGGTCCATTCTAGCAAAATGGACCAACCTAACTGGTGTATTAGGCACTCTCCTATAAAATGAGGTAAAATCAGCTGGCTTGCTTTACAAGGAAACAGAAGAAGGCAGCCATGTTGGCAGGTAAGTCACTTGGCTTCTACACTCATCTTCTAAAGATGTATGAGAAATCGTATTGCTACATTAGGAAATATAGCAAAAATACAAACTTTACTAAGAGCTACAACGGAGAGGAAATTGTGGAAAGCCATGATCGCCCACGTCCTGAAGGGACACGGCAAATAGAGAGAAGGAGAAAAATAATTTTTGATTTGTTTTCTACAGGTTATCAACCCTTTGCAGGTTATTTAAAGCCAGAAAATATTTTTAGATTTTTTTAGAATTTTTTTTAGATAATGTTTAGTGATACATGTCTTACTAATTAACTCTGAGCTTGGAGAGAAGAGGTGGATTCATCCCTTTCGCAAGGATATTTGCGCGTAAGTGAATATAACGAACCCAACTTAAATTGGAACTCGGCTCTCTGATTAACATTTCCTAGCCATTATCCAGTACACCACCCGCACATCCAAGCTTACAGCACCTGATATTCCGAATCAGTCTCCGATCTAAGTACTGACCAAGCCCGACGTTGCTTGGCAATTACGAGTTTTAAAATATCCGAGAAAAGACATCAGTTGTAATAAGTAAGGGAATAAAAACAATAACTCTGCCCCATATTCCTGGAAATATTTGGAATGTAATAAATACTTAAAGAACGTGGGAGTAGAGCGGCAATCCTTATGATAAAATCAACAAGGGGAAACTGGTCCGAAAGAATTGTTGTGAGGTTGTACTGATGATACGTCGCCCTTGTCTACTTCTTATATATATATATATATATATATATATGTGTGTGTGTGTGTAATTTTTTTTGGTAGTTAAAAAGACATCATCAGCCCCACAACGGAAATATATAAATTACAAACAAATCATATACAAGATACAACACAATAATCATAAACAAAAACGATAAAAGATTTTCGTATACATTTAAAAAAAAAATGTGTATTAAAAAAACATCTACATATACAGAGATAAAATGTTTTTGTTTATCTGGTGGGATCCACATGGTACGTTAGAGCGCTGCATCGTCTGGCCGTCGAAGATGAAGAGAGAGAAAATTTGATTTTTGTTTCAATTGGCGTCAAAAATACATGTTCCGGTGCATGATGGGAGTTTACATATTTATTTAACTATTTTTTTTTTATAATCTACTTTCTTCTTTATTTATTGTTAATTATCATTCTTATCTACATTTTAAATTAATTTATGACTTAACTTTTAGTTTTTCTTTTATTTCAATTATTTATTATTTTGGTTTCATAATCCTACATAGCATAGTAGCATGGCTTAGATCGTATTCAGTGATTTCAGTGTGGCTATCACTACAGAATCATTTAAAAATCAGATAAATCTTTACAAAAAGCTTTGAATTTAATAGCAATTCAATTACAATGAGAACAAAGCCCGACGTTGCTTGGCAATTACGAGTTTTAAAATATCCGAGAAAAGACATCAGTTGTAATAAGTAAGGGAATAAAAACAATAACTCTGCCCCATATGAGAACAAACAAAAGACCAGAAAAAACACCTGCATGTCGTTATTATTAAGAGAGATTAGCACGCCCAAAAGTCACCCTGGGGTACAAATATCCGAAGCCCACTCTACCTATAATGATACCCAGTCTGATAAAGGCACGAGCATCACAGCGAAAATATACCCGGTATAGGAACTGGTTTCGATAAAAGCAGCGCATAATCTTGTAGTTGGGAGTCGAGTTAAAAATACCTTCAGGCAATATAACTCAGTCCGCGCAGACGGTCTCCGATTGAACGTCTTCTCATGTATCTAGATGTGGCTCCTAAGTCGCGTTGGCTGCCTCATCCTTTGAATTGAAAAAATCCTCTCGACACCCCACTACTCCCAGTACGTCATCCACTATGTCTAACTACTTAGCGTCCGGCAACTGTCAAGGAAATACGTGGTACTAAATGGGATATTTAAGTTAATAAATGTTAACACCTTCAATCAATTAAGACCAGAAACAACGAAAACCATGCCAGATGTTGTTTCAAGGCATTAATAATAATAATAATAATAATAATATGCAATGTTATTGTTCTTGACCTGGCATCTCGGCTTCAGTCGCTTTCCCACAGCAGTAACATAGCTTACCTTTGCCTTTTCTACAAATATTTCTATGGCAATTATTCTGATGAAATTTCCCCAATGGTGCCCAAACTTTATGAATTCAAGCGCAGTACTAGAGTGGCGGCAGGGTCTCATCATTTTACTTTTGAAATGGCTAGATATAACCATAATTTCTGTAGTAACAGTTTCTTTTGTCACACTTCTCGCTTGTGGAACTCTCTTCCGGCCTCTTGCTTTCCAGTCAAGTTTGCTCTTCAAATATTTAAATACAATGTCAATCGTAATCTTGTCTTTTTAATTCCACTTCTTTTATTCTTCTCTAAATAATTTTTTAATCATATTTTCTCGTACTCAGTAACCCCTTTTTTCTTAGTGGCTATGTTGCCTTGCTTGGGGGAAATGATTTTAAAATAATAATAATTTCTAACTATTTTTATCTAGCATTTTTAATCTTAATTTCTACTGCTTTTTATCGAAAATCTCAGCTCATCATTCTAGACGTGTTTGTTACATTCGTTTGCAATATTATTGACAGATCACAACAGTTATTATTAAAGAGATGTGATTAAATATAATTTTATGTTTAAAAAACTTTATTCAATGTTATTATTGTTTAGGTAATAAACACAAATAGCTATATTGTGGAAAAAGGAATTTTCGACAATATATGTATTTTTTACATATTTATTTGTTAACTTTTATCAAAAACGACATTCTTGTACATTTAGTTATGGATAATATTATACATTAATTACTTATTTTTTTAATTAATAACTATTTGTCCTCAGTTGTTGACGTTAGCTATCTGCCGATGTGTTAAAACTTTGGAATAATGCAATAATAAAAAATTAAATTTCATCTCTCTGCTAGATGTCATGATCTAAAATATCTTAGATGAAACATCTACAATTATTATTTATGTTTAGTTCAGTTTTCATAGATCTTAATTTCAGTGGCATTTGATTACGACGCCCATATCGCTTATTCTAAGATCGTTCGTCATATTGTAATATTATTTGATTTTCTTACACAAGTTATTTTCAGTTATTATGAATGTTTAACTGGTATTTCATTCACCTTAATTTTAATTGTATTTTATTGCAACCCTCATATCGTCACGCTGATATTTAATTTGCTATCCATGTTTTTAAAATTTTTCTGTATGCTAATTATCTCATTTTTTGAATGCCTTATTCATTTTTTTCTTATCGACAGAATTTAATAGCATGGTCAGTCGAATTGCCAACTTAACCAAACAAAATTTAGACTCGCTAAAACTGGAGAGCGCCACCTGGGGCGGACAATTCAAACAAGCCATGAATGTTAATGGCGGCGACATAGAAAATGCCACCAACTTGGATTACGTCATGCATTTTCTGACCTTCTTCTGGAAGGTGAGTTTTATTACGTCACGTTGTTCCGTTGCCATTGGAGGAGGCGTTTTTATTTTATCTCTTGGCGATGAAGTATTATTTGCAGCTACACGTCTTTTAAATGCATCTGTTCGAGCGCAGCGTGAAGGAAAAAGGAAAAATAAAATTAAAATTCTTTTATTTTTTTTTTTAGAGCTTTTTGTTCTTCGTTTTAATTTTATTTATCGGCCTTTTCCGACTGCTTTCAACTCTGCTATTACAGCGCCATTTTTTTTTTTTAAATTTCTGTCTTTTACAATAAGAAAACAGTTGTAGTTGATTCGGGTTTCATTTGAAGTAGCTAACAAATCAGTTGTTCTACTGTTTGGTTTCTTTCATTGATTCTCATCCATAATTCTTAGAAGTAAAATTAAGTATTACAAAATAATTTAAAAGAAAACTGTTAGGATTTTCAACAGCGGAAACAACTAAAATGAATAGCTTTTGTAAGTCGAAGAGAAAATAAGGATATAATCAAGATGTTGATGTTCTACGCTACTTCATGCAAAAGGCTAGGAAGGAAACCGCCATTAATATTGTAAAAAGCAATAACAATTATTGGACTTGAGAAAACTGTTTGTTTCCGAAAAATTGTTTTAAGATAAAGATTTTATAAATTCCAATTGACAAATAGCAATGGCTGCTCTGTCATTAAATGTCGAAACCGGTAAAATAAAAAATCCAAAAATACAACCAGAAAACAAAATAAGCTGACATAAACAGACGTTATGTTATCTAAAGAACTGTTTAAAGACATCACGTTTTAACAGATAAATTCAAAATATATTTTAGAGTCTAAGACACACAAAGTTGTGGTGGTGAGTATTGATCAGACACACACATACGCGCGCAAAAAATTCCATCATACAAAAAAAAAAAAGATTAAAACCTTTCAGTAAGCTAACACATAATGGCAGAACGTCCGGTAAAGGAGTTGGTTCGCTTTCTTCACCACTAACCGTCCTCGGGGTAAGAGGTGAATTTTGCCATCTGCACAAAACTAGACAGCGAACGCAGATCCACAGACTCTGGTTTCCGGGGTTGGATCGGAGTCCAGCTGGAATCTTTTTCCAGCTGTGCTGGTCAAACTCTCTACCTTCGAGCAGAGGCCCCCCCCAGACGAGGCTATATCGAAGGGCAGAGTCTCGTCTCGGGAAACAGCTATCTGACCCCGTTTTATACGGGAAATTTTTGGCCGAGCCTCCTGGTTCGGATTCCTCCACTTTCAAACTCGGCGTTGTGCCACATCTTACCTTGTGGGGAGGTTGGTAGATATATCCACAGACGTGAACGTATGTATGTAGAAAGCAAACTTCTCAACATGATTGAGCCAAAGTTTGAACTCTTTCATCACCCACTCGACTGAATCATTTCTTCTCAGATTTTTTATTATTTTCAGTGGCTCATTCCTTCTAAAAAAATGTTGTTTTATTCTTGTTGAACATCGTCTCTTCCCGTTTCATCTGGAACGACGAATTACATCCATTTTCTTCGGTAGGAGGTCTTCACACAGACATCTCGCTCATTGGTCAAAAATTAAGAAATTATTAGAACATAGTACACGTCCATACGTACCTACGGGGTATTCGGCAGTTTTCTTTACACAATAAAGAAAATCTCTTGGCAAACTTGGACCTTTGTGCTCACAAAAAACGTATTGTCAAAAGGACGGTTTTTTTTCTCATTGATACCGCTATTATTTTAACTACCTTCACTTCTCGGTTTATTGTTTTAAAAGCGATGATTAAAATTGTAAAAAAGAAACTAAACATATGATTTAGACATTTTTTCTTTGATTTTGAGAATTTACAAGAAAAATATTAAGCACTATTTATTTATTAGATTATTTATTTACAAGAATAATTTTATATTTACAACATTCTAATAACTAATACGATTAGAACTAATGCAATGCAATATTTAGCATTTGCCAATTTATAAAGAAATATTATTTTTCATTCCTATATTTATAAACATTTATAAATATATATATATATATATATATATATATATATATAATATAAAGCTCAAGCACTAATATTCCATGATTATAATTTATTGCATTGGAATCGTAATCACGATCCAATTCATCAGAATGTAATAAATTATAACCATGGAATATTAGTGTTGAAAAGTATTTATATATATATATATATATATATATATATATATATATATATATATATATATATATTAATCATTTCGGAACAAACATTATTAAGGAGCGAGAACATTAGAAGAGTAATCTGGAAAATAGTAGATAGCGACTGACATTGCATTTAAATTTCTGAAGATCAAAGGTGGGTGAAAAACAAGGAGTCGGAAGAGAGTTTCACAAGCGAGAAGTGCGAGAAAAGAAATCGTTAGCATAGAACTTACGGAGAAATCTAGCCAATTCAACTGTAGATCGTTGAGTACTGCGCTTAAATTCATAAAGTCTAGGTACCATAATGAAGTGTTCACTTGAACTGTTAATATGAAAGTACTTACAGAAAAGGCACAAGGAAGTTACATTATATATATATATATATATATATATATATATATATATATATATATATATATATATATATATATATATTGTTGACTATAACAGACAATGAATGTCTATTATGTTTGACCATGAGCTGTTCTAAACTCCGTATGTTTGCTTTAATTTCGCGTAAAATAAAGACTAAAATTGTCCAACATTTGGATTTTTTTTAAGTTGTTCCTTAATCTAAGCTTTCGGCAAACATGAGCCATCTCCAGAGTGGATATGCGGACATTTAAAACAAAGATATTCACCATCAAAGATGATATTCTGTTATTTTGACAGAAGATTGCTATACGACGATAACCGTCCTGGTATAGCAGACGCCGGTCGTAAATTTATGATGTGGTTCTATGACGTCGTACCACGTGAGAGACCAAAATATTAACAGAACCATATGTCTAGATGCAATGTAATGTGTTGTGACTAGTTTGAAATGTAATTTTGTTGAGTGTAGTTTGCTTTGTTTTAATATAGATGGCCACCAATATCATAAGGTTCTTTTTACTGTGTATATGTTTGAGTATAGTTGTGTTTGTGTTATGTCAACACAATGATGCATCAACCGGTGCATCTCTAAAAGTCTTGACGATCAGAGATTGGCAGCTGACCACGCTTCTGATCTAACACTAACTTCTCAATGGGGAAAAATTGGCTGGTTACATTCAATGCATCTGAAAACCAAACTGGTTACATTCCATCACCGCTGATCAGACCTCGGACTACCGCCAGTCAGGATGAACCGATGTCCCCTCGAAGGATTCAAACTCACACCGACCTCAAGTGGAATTCCTATATACGATCCATTGCTAAAGATGCAGGTAAAATGATCGGCTCCATTTACCGCTCCAGTAAGTATCTGACTCCTTATGCTATCCACTAGCTTTATAAGAGCCAGATCAGGCCGAAAATGGGCAGAAGCTGCTCAGACCTCACTTTCCATTTTTTTTTTTTTTTATAGCGTTCAAAAAGGTCTCCCAGTTCTTGTTGGAGAAGAATGATTTTCCATACTCCAACCTCTCTTTCACGGGCGGAGTGTGGCGAATCTCTCACTGCTCTATCGCTATTACCATAGAAACTGCTCGGACGAACTTGCTTCTCCTGATTATAACAGGTCTGACCTTCAAGGCTAGGACCCACCATTTCACTTACATATCACCAAACCAGCCACAATTCGTCAATATTCCATCGGCGAGAAGTAAGTTCCACTCAAACAGCTTCTCACGAACCACTGCCCTATAGAACAGACTCCCAAGAGGATGTTTCCCCGATCACTACCATCTTAACCTGTTGAAATCTAGAGTCAACCGTTAACTTCCTCGCCTATTCATATAAACTACCACTTAACGTAATCCTCAACATCGAATAACTGTACAGGATTAACTTTATTGTAAAAAAAATAGTCGGATTTTAGGAAATGGATTAAACGCCATCTTTTATACACCACGAAGCCAATATTTTTCTTATATGAACACTGAATTAAAAATGTTGAACTCTTCACCGACTTTGTTTTTATGAACAGCTCTGTGCATGCCAAATGAACAGCTCTGTGCATGCCAAAAGTGCATGCCAAAAGCAGTGGTGTTATTTATTGATACTTGAAAATGCATGGCTGTTAAGTGAAATGTACAGGAATCCTTGAATCTTCCTCTCTTTTTTATGCATGCTGGTAGAAATGTATGGAAGCGGTCATAAATATTTACAGTTTCACACTCCAGTATGTATGTATGAATGTAGCTTTCTGCTTAGCTAAGACTATACACTATCTATCTATATATCTATCTATCATTGTCGATGCAATTCAGTCAGTTCACATCTATCTATCCATGTCAGTTTAATCATATCTATCTATCTACGCCTGCTTATATCTATTCAGTTAGTCTAGGAATTATCTATCTCAGTCAGTTCTATCTATCTATCTATCTATCTATCTATCTATCTATCTATCTATCTATGTCATTTATCTATCTATCTACGTCTGCTTTTATTATCCATTTTAGTTAAGAATCATCTATCGTCATCTGCTTCATTATGTATCCATTTTATTCATCTAATCTATCTATCTATCAGTTTATTCATATCTATCTACGTCTGCTTTTATGTATCCATTTTAGTCTAAGAATTATCTATCTATCTATCTATCTATCTATCTATGTCAGTTTATTCATATCTATCTACGTCTGCTTTTATGTATCCATTTTAGTCTAAGAATTATCTATCTATCTATCTATCTATCTATCTATCTATCTATCTATCTATCTATCTATCTATCTATCTATCTATATCTACGTCTGCTTTATGTATCCATATTTATCTAAGTCTATCTTTTATGTATCCATTTTAGTCTGTTTTTATGTATCCAATTATCTATCTATCTATCTATCTATCTATCTATCTATTTATCTATCTATCTATCTATGTCAGTTTATTCATATCTATCTACGTCTGCTTATATGTATCCATTTTAGTCTAAGATCTATCTATCTATCTATCTATCTATCTATCTATCTATCTATCTATCTATCTATCTGTTTCATTTCATCCACTGATCTATGTTTATCACTTTAATCTATTTATTAAGCAAACGAATAATTTCTTTCTTTTTCTTTCTTTCTTTCTTTCTTTCTTTCTTTCTTTCTTTCTTTCTAATCAGTCAACCAATCAATCACTCAATCAGTTTTTCTTTCTCTTCCCGCAGATCCTATTCGCCCTCGTCCCACCGCCATCTTTGCTCGGCGGGTGGCCGACCTTCGTCTTCTCTTTAATCATGATTGGGATAATCACAGCAATCGTCGGCGACTTGGCATCCATTTTCGGTTGCCTTATCAATATGGACAAAAGCATCACTGCCATCACCCTGGTGGCCCTGGGCACCAGTATGCCGGACACTTTCGCCAGTCGTCAAGCAGCCTTGCAAGAGAAATTTGCCGATAGTGCAATTGGTAATGTCAACGGTAGCAACGCAGTGAATGTCTTTCTCGGACTCGGTCTACCTTGGTTAATCGCTTCTATTTATCATTATTACAAAGTGAGTAAACGGTGGCATGTCTTCTTCTTTATTTCACTAACAACAAATCATCCTTCTTTTTAAAAAGAATATATTTTGTTTTTAATTATTTCACTCCAAGCATGGTGATAATTTCACTAAGACTAAAGGGGTTACTAAGAGTTGAAGACAATGAGAAGACTTTAGTCACAAGAAAAGACAATAAAAATACAGAGTTCAGGAAGACAGAAGATGATGATTGACATTGCAATTAAATTAGATGTCAGTGCTTATTGGGAGTGGAAGAGAACGAGATGATTTCAGCGGGAATAAAGGACAATAAAAGGACATGATTCAGGAAGAAAGAAAATGGCGATTGACGTTGCATTTAAAGTTTTGAAGATTGTAGTTGATAGGGAAGCAAGATATCAGAAGGAAGTTCCACAACTAAGAATAGAACAGCGTTACATCTACCTATTTCAACAGTAAAAGTATTAGACTTAGGTGCCTATCTAGTAGTACGCTTAAATTCATGTGGTTTGGACACTTGGGAGGAGAACTCGTTAGAATAACAACCATGAAAATATTTGTATAAAAGACATAGTGAAGCCACTTCATAGCGGTGAGAAAGGTGATTGAAATCGAGATGCCAGTTCAGGACCGATAACATTACAGACCTTTCTTTGGACTTAATAAGAATTCACTGCTCTCATTGTAGGTCAAGAGTAGGTAAACTTTTTTCATGTAAGGACGTATCATTGTTGGCTCTGTGAAAAGTCGGCAGTATCACAATGGCTCGAATTTCACAATGACGATATAAGTAACAATCCTATAAGTGCATGTTATATGTACATTTTATTACTTAGTAGATACATTTGTGATCAAATATAGGAAAAAATTAGTTTCATATTTAATACATTTATTATTAATAATAACATTTACGACACTTAGAAGACTTTTCATAATCTGGATTCAGTTTACCCGTCAGTCAGTTAGTTATGTGCCATGCGTGATACATTACTGACAAGGCAGATTTTTTTTCCCGCAGTAGGTTTCCATTTCTTTCTGAAGTAGACCAGTTGTCATCTAAGTCTATAGAACCCGGTCTGTCCTAGTATTTACCCATATCTAAGGAAAGAAGAAGAGGATTCAAACCTTTCCTAAAGGTATTAGCACGTAAGTGAATGTAATGGATTCGACTGGGATTCGAACTCCACTCTTCGATTCCTCAATCCGAGCCGCTATCCATTACTCCACCGTGCCTCCGAGTTTACCCGTAGATATACTTAAGACAGATTATGTATTCAACTCTATTGCCTGAGATTTTTTTTTTTTATTTTAAAAGGTAATAAATATTAAGTTGGTGCAAAAAAATAATGACGTAGAATGTCGTTTTTGACGTTAAAAAATACGTCAAAAAACGACATTATTACGTCATTATTTTTACACCAACCTAATAAATATACATGGTTTCTGTTAATGCTTACTTTTTATCTGTTTGGAATAGATTACTATTTTGTGTCACGTGTAACCGCAAAATACCAAAGAAATTGAATGGACTTTAAAAAAGAAGTCATTGTTGTGCTCTTGTGGGTGGCATAAAATCATCAGACAGGCTGCATGCGACCCGCCCTACCGTAAATTGACCCGCCCTGCTTTAGGTATTTGTACAGGCTATGTCGCGGTTGCATCGCGAATTTGACAAAAGCCTGTGGAATTGAAAATCCTTTTCATGAGGAACGAACTCACTGTCGATGGATTTTAAGAACAGCACCATTGCTGGATGCCAAACGATACTATATCGTGGCTAATCAAGTAAGTAGTGTTGTAAAATATCAGTTTAGAGTATTTACGCTGTAAAAAAAACTAATATCAAAGAAATTTTATTCATACGAATCGTTCATCCAATACAAGGCTCAAAAGCCTCTCACGGCAGAAGATTATTGAATGTGGTTGTTGTAAAGAAAGTAAGAAGTGCATATTATGTGAATATGTAGGATAAATAATGGCTGGCTCTAGACTTGAAAATGTTAAATTGTAGTGGTCAGGAAAGCATCCTTTCGGGAGTCTGACCTACAAAGTGAGAGTTCTGGGAAGAAAGTTAGCATTTGAGTTGATATAATTTTCATGTCAGCGAAATACATGATAAAACTAGCATTTATAACTGGAAATTTATTATTGAAGTGTCTCTTGTATAGAATATATTTCGCCTGGTTATTGTTGATGTCTTAGTGGAACTTCTCCCTTCCAAAAGGAATACGAAGACAATCGAATGAGTTGATGCTGTGTGCGTGGCATAACGGACCCAAGCTGTGGAGGTTTGAACTTGTGGAACTAAGGAATGTAGTTTATCTGACTATTTGCCTTGGAAATAGAAATAGAGCTACGAGAGATTAGCACCGTTTCTTCTGTGGGAAAGAGGTTGCACTATTAAGGAAAGAGAACAATAAAATAAGAGGTTTTAAAAGACAGAAAATAACGATTGACGTTGCATTTAAATTCTGAATATTGAAGTAAACTGGAAAGAAAGAAACCGGAAGTCCTACAAGGGAGGAAGGAGAGAGAAGAAACTGTTAGCATAGAACTTACGGTTACATCTGGTCATTTCAATTGTAAGATGATGAGAGCTTGCCACCAATCTAGTACTGTGTTTAAATTCATAAAGTCTAAATACCATAGAGGAAAGCCCATCAGAACAATTACTATGAAAAAATATATATATATATATATATATATATATATATATATATATATATATATATATATATATATATATATATATATATATATATATATATATAGAGAGAGAGAGAGAGAGAGAGAATAGACACAGAGAAGCTATGTTACGACAGTGGTGATCCTCACCCTCTGTATCAGTGATAGAGAGGTGAGAATCAATAACATTGCAGATTCTTCTTTGGATTTTATCAAGAATCTTTAAATATATAGCAGGAGCACTAGACCAGATGTGGCAGCAATATTCAAAACAAGGACGAATGGTAGATTTATAAATATGTAAAGATAGATCCTATTGAGAAAAATTGTCTAGCACAACAAAATAAACCAACTTTTCCCACAACAGACTTAGCAATTGATTCAATATAATCTTTTCCAATTCATGTCAAATGAAAACTTTATAAAAACTTTCGCCTCATTATTTTCTTTGCTGTTGGTTTTGTTGTTGTTCGTTCTTTCTTTCTTTTTTTCTTTCTCTTTCTTTCTTTCTTTCTTTTTTTGTTCTCCTCTTTGTAAAATTACAATCTCTTTCTATTTTGTCTTCTTTTTTAAATCTCTCTCTCTATCTATCTATCTATATCATATCTATATATATATATATATATATATATATATATATATATATATATATATATCATTTTGTTCTTCTCTTTTTCAAATCGTCACTCTCTTTTCTGTTCTTTTTTAAAAGGTCAATGTGTCTGTCTTTTATTCTTCTCTTTCTTAAAACATCAATTTCTTTCTCCCTCCCTCTACCTCTCTTTATATTCTTCTCTGTTTTAAAATTTCAATCACACTCTCTGACTTTTCTTCAATCGATTTTACCCCTTTTAATCCTATTTGCTTTTTCGTCACACACTTTCTTTCTTTACTTTGAGTCTCAATTCTTCTTTTTTTTTCTATTTCTTCTCTTTTTATTTATCTCTTTCACACTTTTCCTACTTTGCTTCTCACTTCTTTTTCTTCTCTTTTTTTTATCAACTTCTCCCTTTCTCTACTTCAGTACTCACTTCCATTTTAATTTTTCTTTTCTTTTTTACCAGCTACTCTATTCCTATATATTTTTTATCACCTTCTCTCTTTCTCTATATCGATTATCACTCCCTCTTTCTTTTCTCTTCTCTTTTCATCTACTTCCCTCTTTCTTTACTTTCATTCTTACTTCCTCTTCTTTTTTTTCTCTTTTATATCTTCTACCTTTCTCGCCTTCGGTTTTCACTTCTACTTTCTTTTTTTTTTCTCTTTTTATCTCTTTCTTTCTCTACTTCAGTTCTCACTCCCTCTTTCTTTTCTCTTCTCATTTTTATCTCCCCCTCTCTTTCTCTACTTTGATTCTCACTTTTTTCTTCTCTTTCTTTTCCTCCGATTCTCACTTCCACTTTGTTTTTTCCTTTTCTTTTTATCACCTTCTCTCTTTCTCTATTTCGATTCTTACACTCTCTTTCTTTTTCTTTTCTTTTTTTATCACCTTCTCTATTTTGATTCTCACTTCTTTTTCTTTTTAACACCTTCTCTCTTTGTCTACTTCGATTCTCGCTTCCACTTTCTTTTTTCTTCTCTTTTTATTTCGTCTCTCCTTCTCTACTTATCCCCGACCTTCCTTTAAATTTCTACCCCTCTCTCTCTCTCTCTTTCTCTCTCTCTCTCTCTCTCTCTCTCCATATTTTCTCCAGTTTTTATATTTCTTCCTTTTTGCTTTCTTCTAATTTCAGGGCACCGAGTTCAGTTTCGAAGGCAAAACTGAATCGCTCGGTTTCACCGTCGTCTTGTACAGTATCTTCTCAGCATTTGTTATGATCATCTTGGTAATCCGTCGTTCAAGTTCCGTTTGCGGAAAGGGCGAGCTTGGTGGCCCACTTATATCTCGTTATGTATCGGCCGCATTCATCTTCAGCCTATGGCTTTTCTACCTACTACTATCAATTCTACAAGTGGTTGGAATCCTTTCCGTCAGTATCTAAGGACAAAGTGTCAAATGCTCGCGTACATATTTACACGCACTCAGGGACACGAAAAAGAAATACAAACACATAGACGTGACCAAGTTCATTTCTATGCACTTGTTTACCTTAGCTTAGTCTAAAAGAAAGAAAAAAAAATCACACATGTATGGTTCGTGTCTGTCACACAATTATCGTAAGCACACTTAAACCATAAATTAAAGATTCTTTATTTTTAGACAAAGTCAGTATTCTATCCGACTATGGTACAGAAACACATTTTGGAAGCACTTAAGGTTTAACAAAATTACCAATGATCAAAAAGGAAATTGGAATCCTAGGCATTATTCTACAAATGGTACACGAGACGTTTACCACAATTGAGTCAAGATCATATTCATACTGAGAGACGAATTCGATAGAATAAGTTACGCTAACCCCTGCACTACAAGTATTCTCTCAATTTATGTTAACCCTTGCTCTACAAGTATTCTTTCAATTTAGGCTAACCCATGCACTACAAGTATTCTTCCAATTTAGGCTAACCCCTGCACTACAAGTATTCTCTCAATCTATGTTAACCCTTGCTCTACAAGTATTCTTACGATTTAGGCTAACCCCTGCACTACAAGTATTCTTACGATTTAGGCTAACCCCTGCACTACAAGTATACAAATAAATTTAAAATAAACCTTTCTCTACAACTATTCTTCTAAATTAAGCTAACACATGATCTACAAGTTTTCTAATAATTTAGGCGAACTCTTGTCCTACAGTTATTCTCTCAATTTAGGCTAACCATTGCTTTACAAGTATTCTTCCAATTTAGGCTAACCCTTGCTCTACAAGTATTCTCTCAATTTATGTTAACCTTTGCTCTACAAGTATTCTTCCAATTTAGGCTACTCCTTGCTCTACAAGTATTCTTTCAATTTAGGCTACTCCTTGCTCTACAAGTATTCTTTCAATTTAGGTTAACTCTTGCTCTACAAGTATTCTTTCAATTTAGGTTAACTCTTGCTCTTCAAGTATTCTTCCAATTTAGGCTACTCCTTGCTCTACAAGTATTCTTTCAATTTAGGCTAACCCTTGCTCTACAAAATTCTTCCAATTTAAGTTAACCCTTGCTCTACAAGTATTCTTCAAATTTAGGCTAACCCTTGTTCTACAAGTATTCTTCAAATTTAGGCTAACCCTTGTTCTACAAGTATTCTTTCAATTCTGGCTAACCTTTGCTCTCAATGTATTCTTTCAATTTAGGTTAACCCTTGCTTTACAAGTATTCTAATAATTTAGATTTTCTCCTAATTTAGGATAACTCTTCTATTCTGATAATTTCAACGAATGACTTCTCAGAATTTATTCTAATAATTAAAGTTAATTCTTACACTACAAATATTTTAACAAATTAGGCTCCCCATTGTTGTACAATATTCAAATAATTTATGTTAAAACTTGCCCCACAAGTACTGCAACATTTTAACGTTTTTTCAACGTGTATTCTAATAATTTGCAATTTCTTCTAATTTAGGATATCCTTTACACTACAAGTATTTATCTAATTAACGCTAACCGTTTCTCTAGAAATATTCTAATAGTTTAGAATTACTCCTGATTTAGGCCAATTTTTGCTCTACCTGTATTCCTGATAATTTCAGTTAAACTTTGTTCTACAAGTTTTGTAATTAATTTACACTAAGCCTTCCTCTACGACTCTTCTAATAATTTAGTTTAACCAATGATCGACGATTTTTCTAATAAATGAGACTAACACTTGCTCTACAAGTATTCTCATAATTTCAGGTATTCCTTTTTCGACAAGTATTCTAGTGACTAATTATTTTTCTATTCGTAATTAATTTAATCCCTTGCCATTTCGTTGGTACTAATTAGTTCATTTCAGCTAATGTCGCAAACAACAATTGACAAAATCTTGATTACCAATGTCGATTTCCTCTGTCTCGAATATTTTTTGTTTTTAACTTTTTTGTCTTTAACCCGGTGCCAATCATCTTGGCTATTTTGCCTCGAAAATTCGACATTTAAATTCCACAAGAGAGTATTTAAAATATTACACAAATGCAAAAGTTCCCAGCACTCTTTTTATGAAAACTAGAGAATGAATACACAGCTGAAAACCGATTTTTCGCTGGAAACTTTTGCTAACGCTTAATAAATGCGGTCAAAAAAATCAAGTAAGGGTTCTGCGTTTTGTCGGACATGAATTTTTTCTTTTTTGATGGTTGATGCTATGGGATTATCTGCATGTGATAATGGTTACTTCAGAGATAAAGGAGACAACAAGGAAGTGCTCATCTCCCCTCCGTTATAGGCAAAAGTATGAGGTACAATAATACCAGTAGCAATGAGGTGACTCAGACCTGACTGCAATGTGTGTGCGTGTCTGTGTGTGTGTTGTTAAAGATTTGCTATATTTATGGGAGAAGAATGGTCCCTCACTATCCGAGATAGGCAGTTTGACATAGAAATCCAAATTGCATGGCGCTTAGCAGTTTCATGCCATAAGCAATGATCTTTTAAGTGGTGAAACTGACAGTCATGATGCAGTGTTGATTTCTATGCCAACGTTATATCTATCTATCTATCTATCTATCTATCTATCTATCTATCTATCTATCTATCTCACTTTGCTCATATCTGTCTATCTAGCTAGCTATCTGCACACGCACGCGCGCGCGCACACACACACACATATATAGGGAGAAAAAGAGACAAAAGAACTATGATTGTGTTTGAAGAACAAGATATAAGCAAATGCATAAGTAAGTGGAAATAGGAAACGTTTACAAATTTAGCATGTTTCGCTTTTATTTAAGCTTCATCAGAAAATGAAATATGGAAAGGGAAAGAAAAACGCACACGTGAGGATCGAATTCAGCAATCAGCAGTCACAGTGAACTAGACAAACCTTAAACACTACCCTAGGCAACCCCATTCTAATATGTGTGTGTGTGTGTGTGTGTGTGTGTGTGTGTGTGTGTGTGTGTGTGTGTGTGTGTGTGTGTAAATAGGATATTGAATCCAGACAAAATTTGATAAATTTGACAAACTGGAAAATAGTTTTATTGACTTTATTACGTATTTCGACATCGATAGATTGGCTTCCTCGGAACAGAACGAAAAAAATATATATGTGCTTGCTTTAATATTGAAGTGTTAATACTTTTCCCGCTAAGCTGGCGTCCCTCGGTCGAGATGAACGAACAAAATTGTGTGGCTTTTGCATAAAAGCCGTTATTTTAATTCATTCTGTTTTCTTCTCTTTTCAGTTCTCTTGTTTTATCGAAATTTTGTTTTTATTTTCTTCCGGGCTTTTCTGCATTACATTTAAGGTAAATAAATTCCCTACCCAGTTTTTCAGAATTGATTGAAAGTAAAAGATTCATATATTTTTGGTCCGGCTTTGTGTTTTCCATGTCAACAATATGTTTATAAATAGGGGAGGAGTGCTCAGCATCGGAGCCTGAGCGTTTATATAGTCAGTGTGGACAAAGGTATCAACACTGCATAGTGACTGTCAGTTTCACGATTCAATCAGCTCTATAGAATAAGATATCCAAATCTAGTCTGAAGATTGCATATATATATATATATATATATATATATATATATATATATATATATGTGTGTGTGTGTGTGTGTGTGTGTGTGTGTATACAACTCCGTCCTTAAGTTTACATACGAACTTAATAATAGCAACAAAATTCCCTTCCTCGATACACTGATAAACACTAATAACAATAAGTTCACTATTTCCCCATATAAAAAAAAAACTACCAGCAGAAATTCATGTACCTTTAACTATAAGAGCGAATGTTTAAATAACTACAAAATAGCAATTATAAAAAACCTATTAATCCGTGCAAAAATGAATTCATTCACAAAACAGATTTCGTACAGCGAACTAAAGAAATATAAAACAAACATTCATCAATAACTTCACTATATTGTTGATGAACAAATAAGATGTTCCATCAGAGATCTTCATACAAAATAAATAGAACATAACACTTCTCCAACTAACCACAAACATATCAACCTTTTATATTGTAATCAAATGCATGCTGACTATAAGCAAGATGAAAATATCCTAAAAAAATTAATAAAATCTAATGCATCCACCACAGATCCCAGCAAAAAAATAAAATTAATTATATACTACACTAAATCTAGTATCTCCAATAAAATCATTCGTAATGACTCGTCCACACCCACTAGCATATTGCAGAAAACCAACATTCTCTATAATTTTAAATGTCCTTTGGGAGATTGCATCTACAACGGTAAAAATAATATTCATTTTGTACACACGACAACAACACTCACACGCCGGCTATGTCTCCACTTGAATAACACGTCCACATTTCTAAACATTTAGAACACATTCGGAATTCAGGTAAATCCTCGTTAAAAACACCTCCATACTCTTTCACGAAAAGAATAGACACAAGCTAAAAATCCTTGAAGCTATTTATATTAAAAACATTGTAACCAAACCTTAATAAAATGAGAAACCACAAATCATAGTATTTATACGCACACTCTGGATTATCTAAGAGGTGTCGCGGAATCCTGTGCCGACTGCGTCAGACGCGTATTACGAGTACTAATACCCAGTCTGATTATTATTATTATTATTATTATTATTCCTCCCTTTTTGTTACACCCAATGTCGTGCGTTTGTTTATTTATTTTTGAAAATAATAATGTAGCATTCATTATTTTAAAAAAAAATAAAGCATTAAGAGGTCATTTGATAAAAATCGCTTGAGATAGAAGATATCGTAAGGTTAAAACCAAGGGAAGAGATTCAACTGACCTTCTGATTTTTGTATATATTTATATATATATATATATATATATATATATATATATATATATATATATATACTAGAGCCATTGGTATCTGTTGGATTTTGAATCCGCTCACCCGAGTAGATCTTTGGGTTTTTTTCTCTATTTGATCATATACCACATTGTATTGCTATTGCATTTATGATGTTCAGTGATATGGTCCTGGTCTTAAGTTTATTGTCAAGAATTGTGAGATCAGTGCACTCTCAATGCATTTTCTTCTTAGTGAGTTCTTTTCTTTTCTGATCAAACTGTCATTTATTAAGTCGAAATTGTGGTCAGATGTATTACGGTTAGTGACCACTGTGTTTAAAGTGTTGTTATGCAGCATTTCAATTCTTTTCAAAGTTTCTGGATGTCTCGCCAATGTACACCATTGGGCATCTTGTACAATATGATATTATTGTAAAAATTACATAAAAAGCAAATAATGCTTATTTTAAATTTCCAGTGTTCATATATCTTAAATTACCGTAATTCACCATGTATAATACGCCTTCATCCATAATACGCACCCCAAAATATGTGCTGAAAGTGTGGGAAAATGCTTCTACTCACGCATAATACGCACTCCTTTTTAGCAATCAAACCCTATAAATTGTACCTCTCCAATTTCATTACGGCCAGCGTTTCCTACTCTTATTAAAAAATGGTTTTAAATATAGAATAAAATTCTAATTTAGTTTTATGATAATTCTTATTTTAATTTACATTTGTAAGTATTGTTAGGTACATTTGATTGTATTTGACATCCTTATGGGGTCGCAATCGCCGAATCTTAGTGTCAAATTGTCGTAGGTTTGTGGTGAGTAGTCATTTCGCAACAGAAATCGACAGATGAAACGGCAATTTTTTTAAAGAATTTTTGTAGCTGTGCATAACACGCACCCTTAATTTTGCTTATTATTTATTAGAAAAAAAATGCGTATTATGCATGGTGAATTACGGTATTTGACGTCATTATATTTACAGATATGTCCATGTCTACGTAGGCTTTTGTTTTCCCTAAATCTTTTCTTTTTAAACAGTTATTTATGACAGGGGCGGGGGTTATGGGAATTTTTGAACACAGTACAGGTTACTTGGAGATTTTCTGTTTTTTGAATGGAGATCGTATTAAAAGAAACTGGACGAATTTCCTTCTTAATCATTTTTGTGTAACCCTTCACTTAAGCGGCGTAAAATAATCCGCTATTCCCTGAACGGCGTAAAACTTAATAAGACAAAGGTACATACGTCTATTATTATTAAATGTTATTACAACGGGTAATGGTAGATGACGCAGCAAATAAATGATGAAAACACGTGACTGTTCTTGTACCGCTGACGGAAAACGAATTCTTCTTTATTTTCTTCGCTCTTCACCTTTATTTTCTCCTCATTTTTCTTCTCTCTCTCTTTTTTTTACTTTTACATCTCTCTCTTTCTTCTTCTTAATGTTCTTATTATTATTTTCTTCTGGGATATTTCAATATTTCACTTATTTTGATAACGTATTGTACTTTTATATCGCAAACTTTGTTCCATTCTTGTTCCTCTGTCTTTCTATGCGTCTGTTCGGTGTTTAATTCATTCTGAGCGATTGCTACCTTTCTCTGATTTCCCCATTTCATTTTGTTCGTTTCATATCGATGACGAATTGTGTCAGTTGAAGAATCCGTAGGAAACCACCTGTCCATTCAGTTGCACATTCGCCGGCAGTAAAAGATTCCTTTCTGATTGAGGGCGTAATTTTTTAGTATGTCAAAGTTGCACAGTGCGGGTGGGAGAATTTGTGGCCGATGCTGTCGCGGATATGATTAATTCTATTCGATATTCATAATATAGTCATCGATTATCTTGTAATTCTTTTATTCTTAGTTTAATAGTATTGTTGTTGTTCTACTACTTATGTTTTCTTCTTCTTCTTCTTCTTCTTTACAGTTGTCCTATTCGTTTCATGTGGACTACCACGTGACATGACTGAAATGAAACAGTACAGTTTATTTTACGCCGTTTAAGTGGATTAGAACTTTGATAGATTATTTTACGCCGCTCAAATTTTACACCAAAAAATACATATGAATAAGCCGCCTTTTTTAGGGTAGTCGTTGGTCAGAGAACAAAAATAACACATTTGACTTCATCATTACCGTTTAAATTAAAATTGGTCTTTTAACTTATAACTCATACTGGGAGCAAACCGCTTAAATAGACAAAAATAGAGAAAGGGCGTAAGACAAGGATGGGTCTTCTCACCGGACTTCTTCAACCTTTAGAGCGAAGCGATCCTAAGAGAACTGGAAGTACTACCAGGATTATTTATGGGTGGAGACATTCTTGACAACATAAGATATACAGATGACACAGTGTTGATAGCAGGCACAGAAAGGAACCTGTGGAAACTCATACAGAATGTAGTAAAAGAAAGCGAGTAGGCACACACACACACGCCCACACACATATACATGCATTGATTTAATCATTTCACCCCAAGCAAGGCGATAAAGCCACTAGGGCGCAAGAGGTTACTGAGAGTGCAAGAAACAGGGAGGGCAGTAAAACAACAGGATTTAAAGAGACGGAAGATGATTTATCTTGCATTTAAACTTTTCAAGATCGGAGTTGACAGGAAAGCAAGAAACTGGAAGAGATTTTTCACAAGCGGAAAGTGCGGGAGAAGAAATTATTAGCATAGAACTTACGGCAGTAAAAGAAAGCGAGAGGAAAGGAGTAATGCGAAATTTTAAATATCTGGGAAGTTTTCTAACAGAGGACAGAAAATGCGACACCGAAATCCAAAGATGAGTTGGAACAGCGGAAGATGCCTTCCAAAAGCTAAGCAAAGTATTAAGGAACAGGAAAATTTAGTTAGAAACAAAGAAATGTGTACCGACATTCTCTATGACAGTGAATAATCTTCTCCCAGATGAAGAGACCTGAGGTAATCGATTACCTCAAGTCTCTTGATTCTCAGCATGTTCTATGCTGAGAATCCCATGAATTGAACCTGTGAGTAACGACGAAGTTTTAGAGAAAATGGAGAAATAATGAGAAACAGAAAGAGTCAATTGAAATTTCTTGGATACATATTGAGGAAAGATAGCCTAGAGAAACTGATACTCACAGGGCATATTGAGTGCAAGAGGGACAAAGTAATGCAACTAGAAAAGCTTGTGTAGATGGCTGACAAAATAAGGACTGGCAAACATAACGAAAAGACAAACCTTACTAAGAGTTGCAAAGGATAGGAAGTTGTGGATAGTCATGATCGGCCAAGTCCTGAAAGGATACGACACATAGAAGAACTAAAGGGGGAGGATTTTTACTACACCTCGTGATATTTTTTCTGTTAGAGTCACGTTATGCGAAACTAAATTAGGCTAAATAAATCATAACTCTAGATATTTTAAATTAAATAAGTTCTTATAGCAATGTGAATAAAACAAAATGTATAGTTAAGAAATATACATTTTACAAACTTTATATATTATGAAATGGACTAATTATTTAAATATATTTTCTGTTTATACGTTATTTTTTAAGATACAATCATTTAAATAAATGCTCTGTTAATATAATTTTTATAATGTTTATATTTATATAATAAACAGTATTAATTACATTCAGGCCGACAAATGTAATTAATACTGCTATTATAAACATATATACGTGTGTGTGTGTGCGTGTGTGTGTGTGTGTGTGTGTATACTACAGTTCAAAGGTTTGAGGCAACCCCTGGTAATTTTCTATTGGCCCAAAAAGGTAATTCTTATACATGTTTAAAGAAAAGTGAGACATGATTTTTTATTAGAGATTTTATTGTGACGAAAAGAAAACCAAAAAATTTTATGATTAAATTTTGCTCTCATCAAAATATCCTCCTTATGCCTTGATTACTGCAGCACAAATTTTTGGCATTCGCTGCAAAAGTTTCTCAAGGTATAAATTTGATAACTGATTCCATTCTTTTTTCAATGACGTCTTTTTCAATTTTTTTTTCACTCTTCTGTCAAGTTCATAACATGATAATTCTTGGGGTGGCTTCAAACATTTTAACTGTAGTATATATATATATATATATATGTGTGTGTGTGTGTGTGTGTGTGTGTGTGTGTGTGTGTGTGTATAGATTCTGGATGTATCCTTTGCTGAAATCTTAGTCATTACGTCAAGAGTTTTTTTTTTAAAATGAAATCTGTAATATCATTTTTCGGCAAATCAGTGGCAAATTTTAGACGAAGAATTAGAATGCCCATTTGTATATCCGAAAATTGTAATTTGAATAAATTTGTAATTATTTTTTTTATCTGTCATTTTTAGACTACTCACGTTTAGAAACTAATGTATTTCGTTTATTTTGTAAACTGTGGATTTGTTTAGTGCTTATATCATGGATCGATTGTTTTATTTTTCTCCATTCGTATTTAGTTCAATCGAACATCTTACCTAAATATGAATGTATAAAACTAGTGCTGTTTAAATATATTCAAAATATATCCTAATAAGAAAAAACTCAGGGAAAAAGAGGTGCTTGCAGACAACGTGCGTCTGCAGACTTAGCTTAGGAAGAAAGCGTCCGAGTATTTTGCGACAGTCTTTGTTGAAGAAGAGGTTTATTTAAGTCTACGGCTAGCTTCTTTCGACAATATTGATTCCTCTTAATGTTGCCGACCTCTTCTTCTGTAACCTGATGTCATTGTTCAGGGCTTGAGGGTTGAAGATGGCAACCTTGCGTCGGGCTGCCTGAATAAACTTGTGGAAGAACAAAAAAGAAGGATGGGATTTTTAATTTGGTGCTTATATAGCCAGTGTCACATGACTCTTACAGGGGCGATGATTGGTCCTTTTTTTTTTTCATTCAGCGTCTTCGTTTTATTCTGTACTTGGTTAATCTTATTTTCCGATTGTTTATTTTTTTTTTGTTTTTTTTTTAATTCCAAAGCATGAAGCGAAGCTAGGATTTTTTAGGTAATTTTATGACAGAAGGACAAAGGTAAAGAAGGAGAAATAGAGAGTGTGTGTGAGGGAAGGAAAAAGAGAAGGAGAAAATATATAGAGAGAGTGTGATAGAGAGACAGAGAGAAAAAAGAGATAAGGAAATGAAGAGAAGGTTATAAAGATAAAACAGAGAAATACAGAGTGATAGAAAGAGAAAGGCGGGAGTGAGTGATAGAATGAGAAGGGGAGATAAAGAGTAAGATAGAGAGAGTGATAGGGAGAAATAAAGTGATGGACAAAGAGAGAGAGTGAGAGATTCTTAGTATACACACTGAATAAGCTTTTCATTGAATTTTCGAGACAATTTTTAAAATTAGCGTTAATATTTTCTTATCACACACACACACACACAGATTAACACAAACGTGCGCGCGCACGCACACACACATACACAAGCGCACACGCACGCTCAGAGATGTTGAATGACGTGTTGAAATCGGCGAACCGGGTTCGAATCTTGATCGTTTCTTTACATCTCTATCTATAAAAGGCAGGATGTGTGTGTGTGTGCGTGTGTGTGTGTAACGAATGCACGGCTGCAATTTTCGACGGATTTGCAACAAATTTTACATGCACACGCTCCAAGTAGGCGGGAAGGCCAAGACCGACTTTGCATTTCCCAACTCCCATCGATAGTGGAAATAATCGATTTTTTTTATGCTTCTACAGCAGTTTTAATGTAGTTTGCGGCCATTTTCTACTGGACAGAATGAGAGGCTATAGCTGGCTGCCACGAATAGGCAGGAAGATTCTACTGGCCAGCGTGAGAGCCAACAGCTGACCGACACGAATATTAACTAGCATGCGAAAAAAAATCGATAGCTGCATTCGTCACAAGTGGGAAAAATTGAAATCTGCATGGCACTTTACTCCAATTGGCTCATTCGCTTGCTTAAACTCAACGTTGATTCTGATTCCGCAGAACTGGGTTGGGTGTGAAAAAGTATTTGTTGTTAACATTCTTTTTTCATTCGGTTTTTGCAGTTACGAGTCCTTTTTAAAGCTGATCGTTTTGTGTTCATTTTGTTTAGTTCTTTTTTCGTAACAGATTTAATGTTTAGTATAGAGCTTAGAAAAAATTCGCAGTGTGAGATAGGCAAGAAGTAAGGCATGTAGCAACATCAGCACAGCAAAGCGCACTCCTTTAAAGTCAAGGAAGGGCAAAAATATTTTAAGTCAAGTGATAGCGATTGCTGTATGAGTCGTACGATTTTTTAATCAAGCACGGGCAACGCCGGGCCTTGCTGCTAGTTCACTATAAATTAATAGCCTAAAAAATGTAATCCGCTTGTGCATGCCACGCGAACTAATTAGAACTCTTTGACAACTTTATACACCCATGCGGTCAAACGAGACAGGGTCCTGACCAACGAATTCTAAAAAAAATTCTAAAATCCCCAGAACCACTCGTTTCTGCGCACGTGTAGTCATACCAACATGACAAATTTAGTCCGATGAAGTCCTGAAGTACGAAACTTTTTCCACTTTGTCATGCAATTTGCCCAATATTGTTCTTGATATATAAAAATATATACCGTTATCACACACACACACACACATATATATATATATATATATATATATATATATATATATATATATATATATATATATATATATATATATATATATATATATATTAGTAAAAACATCCAGAATTACCTCATGTGGGTATATTTGATATTAATAGGATCCACCTGGATTATATACCACTGATTTATAACCTGTACTATATATATATATATATATATATATATATATATATATATATATATATATATATATATATATATATAATATAAACAATATAAAACAATACTATAAACTAAACAATTAAGATAACCAACATCTTCAATAAATAAATAAATTAAATAGTAAACAAATTAATATATTACGACTGCACGCATAAACATAAGTAAATTTAATAATAATTATAATTATAATAATTAACAACAAAATAATTAATGATTAAAAACAAAATATCCTAAGTAATCAATAAAATATAAGGAGTCAAAAGTTAAAAAAACAATACTATACAATAGCTACAAATAACGACATTAGGATTTACTATTAGTTCTATCCAGTATCCTATAGAATGAGTTTCAAATTAACCATTACCGTCTATCCAATAAGCGGTAGGATAATGCAATAAACGTGAAAAAAAGCTTACCTTGCTACTCTTAATGCGCCATTGACCAGCATATATAAATAGTTGAGCTACCACACAACACATATGGCGTGAAGATTATGACCAAGCATGAAACAAGCTGTCATCATTCGCTGTTGAACTCGGTGACCAAGTTTATATTTAGATACGCTCTACCCCTGATATTGGGAACTTTTAACTATAAATATAGCATACCATAAAACTATATATATATATATATATATATATATATATATATATATATATATATATATGTGTGTGTGTGTGTGTGTGTGTGTGTGTGTGTGTGTGTGTGTGTTCCAAAAATATGTATGTGTGTACATATATATATATATATATATGTACACAAAGCACACAGACACACACACATATATAGATATATATATACAGATATGTATGTTCCAATGTCAAATATATTTGTGTGTATGTATATATATATATATATATATATATATATATATATATATATATATATATATGCACACAGAAGTACACACACACACACACACACACATATATATATATATATATATATATATATATATATATATATATATATATATATATATTGCTATTGATTTTAAATATCCAAGTATGCTCTTTATGTTATAGAAAATTGATGACAAGAAAATCCAGTAATATTCTGGCATAGTTTTTTGTATATATATATATATATATATATATATATATATATATATATATATATATATATATATATATCAGTCTGTTCATATCTATCAATTTATTGCATATCTATCTAGTCATATCTATCTAGCTAGCTCATTCTGGTCATATCTATCTATCTATCTATCTATCTATCTATCTATCTATCTATCTATCTATTGTACTTAAGCAGCAATTGCTTCTTCAAACATGTCTCATTAAATAGTATAAACATTTTATTTTGCCTATTGAGTTGGTCCATTTTCCTCTCGAAATTACACATTCTCCTTCTTAAAAACTGCAGAACAATCCTTTCCTATCTCACACCCTCTTTCTTTCACCCTCTTTTACACACACACACGCACGCGCACATACACACACACACGTGCGTGTGTATGCGCGCGTGCGTGTGAATTTCAAGTTGAAACACTAGTTCTTGTCCGATCACCGAACTTAAGCAACGTCATACCTGGTTAGTACCTGGATGGGCAATCACTTGGGAATACCAGGTGCTGTAAGCGTAGATGTGCAGCTGATACAATGGACAGCCGCTGCGTATGAGAAGTCGGAATGTCGAGTTCGAATTCCAGTCGAGTTCGTTACATAAACTTACGCGGAAATACCTTTGAGTTGAGTTAATATCAGGGACAGGGCTTTTCTAGATATAAATAGAAATTCCGACCGTAGGGAGTCAACATGAAATATGAATCCTTCACTTCTCCACCGCCACCAGTTAAGAGGAGAAGAAAAGATGGATAAAATTTATAAACAACAGGACAGACTGGGCCATATACGTTTGGTTTGACAACCAGTCGCGGAGATGGAAAACTCTCAATTCAAATCCAGTCTGGAGAGGGATGGCGCAATTTGGATGAGCTTCTTATAGAAACAAACGGCCACGGCACAGATAAGGAATGGAAAACTCCTATTCAAAAATAAGCCTGTAATTGTAGCATCATCTGAATTGTGGCACGCAGGACACCAGTACAGAACATGGTGCTATGATGGAGATCATGTACATTGCAGGGCACAACAGTTGACCATTTTAAACAATTCACTTGTGCAGATTGTTCGTTAAAAAAAACCCCAAAAACATTAGAATTTAATGAACCCTTTTCCCACGGATGAAATGTTGCCAGCCTCTCGCTGCTCTGTTGCTACTTCCTTAGTATGTGTTCTGACGAGCTACATTCCTTGGTGCCACCAACCCTTACCTTTGCAACTGGGACCCCCATGCCACGTACACAAGCGTGAATCATCCCCATTCCCTTCGCAATCCATTAATAAGAAGTAAGTTCCACTTGGGCATCTTCTTGCCAAGAACTGTTACTTTGTGGGACAGATTCTCGAAAACATTTCCCGGTCATTAAAATCTTGACCTCGTCAAGTCAAGGGTTAATCGTTATCTTTATTGCATAACCCCATGAACTTCTTGCTTTTTCTTACACTCATACGGTACTACTCAGTAACCCTCTACCTTGAGTGGCTCTTGTGCTTAAGTGAACATAACTATAAAAAATAACCCTCACCCGCCGTTCTCAACGATATAATCCACCCATATACAGGAACAGTAGGGCACCTCGGCGTGGTGTAATGGTTAGATCAGTTACGACTGAAAAGTGAGTTGGATCCTCACTAAGTGCTCTATACTTTCGGCCTTGTGCCACATCTAAACTACGCTTAGAAATAGTCATATATAAGAACAGTATTGTCACAGAAATGAAAATTTCATGTTGACTCCCTACGGTCGGAATTTCTATTTATATCTAGAAAAGCCCTGTCCCTGATATTAAGAGCTCGCTTTCCTATAAATATAGAACATTTAAGCGATAGTATTATAGATATATGTGTGTCGATGCGTGTATGTGTGTCTGCGCGCGTACGCATTAGGTTGTGCATAGTAAGGCGACAGATATATTTTTGCCTTAATTAGATACGGATCCATGGACACATTTGCAAGCATGGTTAGATGTATATTGTTAATGTATATGAATAAACATATTCACATTTATTTTACACATATGATTACATATGTACGTACATATATATATATATATATATATATATATATATATATATATATATATATATATATATAGAGAGAGAGAGAGAGAGAGAGAGAGAGAGAGAGGAAGTGAACAGATTGAGATAGATAGATAGATAGATAGATAATTTCGTGTGACTGAAATAACTACGTATTTTTCTCCGACATAAATGATAGGTGTTTGATCCATATATATATATATATATATATATATATATATATATATATATATATATATATATATATATATCAGTAACAACAGTGTCTGAAATGTTGCTCTTTCATGGAAGGCTATCTCATCATATTTAGGGATTTTCGCAATTTCTTTTCATTTGGTCTGGCTCTGATTTTAACTATGCTTATTTTTTCGTAAACCGCGCTTTCTCATATATATATATATATATATATATATATATATATATATATATATTATTTCAATTAATATTATAGTGAATACTTCTATTCGTATTTGAAATGGACGCCCCATTTTGATTTATACTTTAAACAGTCTGTATTACATCTATCGCCCCGCGTATTCGAGAACTTTCGGTTTAAGTTTTCTTGAATACGTAGACCGATGGTCATAATACACATTCTTTAAAATAATGATGCAAATATGGCGTCTATTTCAAATAGGAATATCCACTATAACAACATTTGAATAATAAAAATGTCGGATCAAAATAAATTAATTGTGTTTTTATAAACATATATATATATATATATATATATATATAATTCAGTTTTGAAAAAATTCAACCGACAAAGTTTGTGTTTTTTTTTATTATATTTACCAATTTCTGAATATTTTGTACATCGAAATCAAAATATACGATGTGTGTGTGTGCGCGCGCGCGTGCGGGTGTGTGTATCTGTGTGTGCGTGCTCGTGTGAATGTTCACAAACCCTTTCTTGTATTCTATGTAGAAAACGTTAGTAGAATATGCAAAACACAAATTTACAGACCCATTTTTATCCTATCAAATATATCAACGGGACCAAAACGAGTTGGCAAACTCTCTGACGCCTAAATGACACGAACATGTACAGGTGAGCTCATTTTCTGATTAAAAAAAAAAAAATAAATAAATAAAAAATACAAAAATTGGAAAACTCTACTGAAACTGACTTTGGTATTCACGAAATGACTACAGACTTTTTGCATTGACGTCACCAGCAGCCAATGACGTCATCATCAGCAACCTATGACGTCCTCTTTAACATGTGATTATCTCAGTTACGTCGAGACCTCTGCCGCCATAATAAAAGACCCGATTCCAAAACTGGAAATTACAAATCTATCTATCAACTGATGAAACCTTTCACAAAGTGGTTGATAATAATTGATAGTTTTAAAATTTGGAACCGAATTTTACCTTTTTACCAAAGTAATTCATTGACCTCCGTGACCCTTGTGATTCCTCTAAATTTCTTTACGAACTCTTTTTACGGCAATAGAAAAAAGACATATTTTAATTTGTATTCGGATCGAATGTCTTCGCTGTTAAAATCTTTACCTTTTCCAGTCTTATATATATTTCTATATATGTTGTTTTTTTTTATTACTTAAAACGTTATTCTTTTTTAGTGGATACGCGTGTTTGAAATAGACGTCCCGAAGTCTTAATAAAGAAAATGTACTCCCCGGCTGTGAAATTTGCTGGGCTGTGATACTCTCTGTAGCCGAGCGAACAAAAGTACGTCGGATCAATACGGTGGTTTCTTCTGCAAAGGGAGATTCAGGTTCATGCCATCCTGGAGAGCACATTTTCTTTATTAAGAAGTACGCCGACACATAAGCGTAATACAATACGTTTAAAATAAGATAATAAAAAACAGTGCGTCTATTTCAAACACGGGTATCCACTAAAATAACGTTTGAGGCAATAAAAGTGTCGAATTAAAGATAAATCCATGAATTCTTTAGAAATATATATGGTTTATATTATAACACTTGTATAATATGCCATAAACTCTGTAATAATACTATATTGCTTGAATACTGTTATATTATTATTCTGTTATTATTAATTAGATAATTTATTTTGGGATGATTTATCAGTGTGCAAGTGAGAATTGTAATTATAAATTTATTATACATGATTAAATGTATCAATATCACTATCTGACAAAAAGCAAGAGACGTGATTTTAAGGAATGTCTTTGCAGGGGTATTTATTATCAATTCGCAAATACTGCATTATAATTTTACTCAAGCAATTCATTTCACCTGTAGACGACAGTCTAATAATGTGTAAAAACAAAAGGATTTTTTTATTTGCCAAGACGTTTCGTCCCCTGAGGAACTTTAAAGTTGCAAAATAAAATGTCTATCTTGATAAAATCTCTCGAGGGATGAAAGAAAAGTTTTCAATATATATATATATATATATATATATATATATATATATATTAAAAGAATGTTACATACGGACAAACAAGTACTCACGACAAAGAGGCATTTTTGTTTCGATGCGAATGCATTTCGACAGGTGAGGAACAAAGATGGTTATAAACGATTCTATTTAAAAACAAAAATTAAATAGAATCGTTTATAACCGTCTTTGTTCCTTACCTGTCGAGATGCATTCGCATCGAAACAAAATGCATCTTTTGTCATGAGTACTTGTTTGTCCATATGTAGCTTTTTATAATAAATAACAATTGCTCTACTCTTGGTATTGAGCACTCTTTTTAAATTAATGCTCTGAACCTTTGAATTTATATTCTTTTCGTTTTCATTACATTTGCATATATATATATATATATATATATATATATATATATATATATATATATATATATATATATGTGAGAAAATTCAGAAAATAAAAAATATAAATATATAAAGATAAAAAAAAAACTTTCCTTTACCAGCGTTTTTCGTCCTTTGGGGAACTTTAAAGTTACAAAATAAAATTTCTACATTTACCTTGATAGAGTCACCAGGGAACGTAACGCCCAAGTAAAGAATAGTTTTCCGTTTGTTTTTTTATATATATATATATATATATATATATATATATATATATATATATATATATATATATATATACATACTACACGTATATACGTACACACACGCACGTACAAAAGAAAAAAACGCTACCTAATACCAATAAAAAGCGCCTAAAATATTTTTTAACTTAATATAAGAGTAACGAAAATGAGAAAGAATCGTTGATACCCCCTGGCGAGTGGACCGAACGGTTACAAAAAAATTCGTCTACGAATGTCTCGAGTCGCAGTGCTAAATATAACACCATATAGTTAAATGACAAATTTTAGATTTGTATTAGTTCTATACACACACACACACACACACACACACACACACACACATATATATATATATATACTTTCAAAAACTCAAGGTTAGTGTTCTAATTATTTTATACCTTACACACACAAACATATATATATATATATATATATATATATATATATATATATATATATATATATATATATATATATATATATATATATTACTTCAAGCGCAATTATAGTGGATACTCATATTTAAAACAAACGCCCAATTTTTATTTTTTTATCTTAAACAATCTATATGACATCTCTGCATTTAACTCGATAAAGTCCCTCATGTACGTTAGTAAAAAAAAAGTTTCTGTTTTTTTTATTTATTCATATTGTCGTTATATATATATATATATATATATATATATATATATATATATATATAGTTATACCTGAACTTTTACACACACTCAAACACACACACACATACACATATCTTACATCGATTGCACAACTCGGAGTTTCATATGTTCTGCATTTGTCAGGTGCATTTTTGGGGGTCAACACCACCTCTATAATATTTCTGTTTATCGCAAGATATTTTATTGTAGAGGTGGATTATTATTTTTGCTAAAATATTGAAATGAATTGCAGTCTAATTTTGGATTTGAATTTAGGCCCAGATTAGCATTTAAGACTTAAAATAAAGTTGAAAATATATACAGTAATAGTAGATGGTACCCTCCAAAAAAATTTAAAAATATTAAAGAAATAAACTTATTTCTTTTTACTTTTAACCATGGTCGAAATGCAAAATTGACCATTTTCATTTTTGTTGAGTTCTGTTTCAGTAACAAAAAAAGATAAAAACAGACACTGAACACTTTTTTTTAAAAAACTTTTTATTCTGTCGTCCGAATATTAAGTAATTTTGTTAATCCTGTCGTCGAATGAATGTCATTTGTCTCCGAATTGTCATGTGAACAAAATTGTGATGAAAATTTCCTCTCGAATGTTTTTCTTTACTTTTTTTCCTGTTCTTTTTTGTTTTACTTTGTAAAATAACATCCTGAAAATGTGGAAGTCTAAGCGAAAATAGTAATCCTTCGTTTTCTCTTGAAAAAAAGAAAAGGTGTATAAATGTTTGAAAAGAATGAAAGATAGAAAGAGAGAAAGAAAGAGAAAATATAGAAATAAAGAGAATAAAGAAAGAAAGAAAGAATAAAGAAAGCACAAGGAAAAATAAAATGAAAAAAGAAAGAGAATAATAACGAAAGAAAGAAATATTGAAAGAAAGAAAGAAACAGTGAGAGAAGGAACGAAAAAGAAAGAAAGAGAAAATATAGAAAAACGAGAATAATGAAGAAAGAAAGAAAAAAGAAAGCGAATAATAACCGAATGAAGAAAGAAAGAAAGAAAAAGAGAAAAATAATGAAAGAAAAAGACATAATTGAATGAAAAAGAAATCTGATATTTGCAACTCTTTTTCCTGTTTATGGATTCGACATCTGTTTTTGTTGTTTGTCAAAATATTTGCATTTGCAGCCTTCGAAAAGCCCAACACAATTTATCCAGGGGACTAGAGATCTAATCTTCCGGCAGTATCTCTCCATTGCACTAAGAGAGGTAGCATCAGGGGCATGCCGAACATTCAGTATGGACTCTTAAGAAAACGTGCAGCGTCTTCGACTACAAAATTTAATACCTGAGGAAAGCCGGAGAGTTGAACGGATTTATGTTACTTTAAGAAGACATTGATGAGATCGATTAGAATTACTCTTGGTAGAATGAAGCTATTTCTATTCAAAATGGAAGGTGGATAAAACTAAACATGCATATGCAGGGATAATGGGAAAATATGACGCAAAACAAAGAAAGAAAGTAAATCTGATAGAATGAAAGAAAATAAAACAGAATGAACATGGTAAAAAAAGAAAAAAACATGGTTGAAACAAAGAAAAAAGAAAGAAAGAAAGAACATATACTAGAAAGAAATGGAGAAATAAGAAAACAGTAGAAATAAATCAAGAAAAGAACAAATGGTAAAACCAAAGAAGAAAGAAAGAAAGAAAGAAAGAAAGAAAGAAAGAAAGAAAGAAAGAAAACCAGAAAGTAAGAAAGAAAGAAAAATGATAGAAAGAAAGAAAATAAAAAAGAAAGAAAAACATGGTTGAAAGAAAGAAAGAAAGAAAGAAAGAAAGAAAGAAAGAAAATAAAAAAGAATGAACATGGTAAAAAGAAAGAAAAAATGCTTGAAAAAAAAAAGAAAGAAAGTAAGAACGATGATAGAAAGAAGAAAATAAAAAAAGAATTAGTATGATAAAAAGAAATAAAAAACATGGTTGGAAGAAAGAAAAAAAGAAAGAATGATAGAAAGAACATAGTAAAAAAAGAAAGAAAGAAAGAAAGAATGGTGAGGATAATGAAACCGAGGAGAATAAAAAGAGAATGAAAAAGCTATAAAGTCGATTGAGAGATAACTGTGGTTACGTTTGAGTGAATGACCGATAATATTGATAAAGCAACAATTTTGCTAAAATCAGAACAATTACAAATCAAAGTCAATCACGCAAAGTCGAAAACACACAAATAAAAATATAAAATAATAAAATTTAACATTATCAATTTTTTGACGAGTTTTTCTTTGCATCTTACTTTTTGTTACATTTGTGTCACATTTCCGTTCATATTCTACGATTACAAAACAAGTAACAAGGATCAGAAATAAAAAATATACTATTTCGGACGAGATTTGAACTTGTATCCCGTATCTTTTGATGTCCGTTTGACATGGATAGTTTCTTAGCGATTAGATTGCCGTAAAAAGTAACAAGAATAAAACTGAATTAAAAAATAGTCAAAATTAATTAGCGACAATTAAAACTGACAATTGTCTAAGAAATTCAAACAAGATTTAAAACAAATTTTGATTAAGAAAATAAAGGTTAGTTTTTAACTTAATGAACCTTTTCGATTTGACGAATAAAACATGTACTATATAAGGAAAATTTTCCCAGATTTAATTTAATTTTATTTTTTTTCTATTTTTTAATGCTATGTCCCTTCAGGGCGTAGGCGATCCTGACTCTTCACAGCTTCCTTTTCTTTATTTTCTGCGAAGTGATATGACTCTGTAGTGAGTACGAAATAATAACTCAATTCACCCACTCCATTCAAATTTGGAAGACTGAGGAAGAAGAAGTAAAGAAATTCATGAGCGTAAGTGAAATTGTTTTGGACCAATGAAAACCTTGCCTTTCACAGAAATTAACCGGTGAGCTGACAAGAAGAAAACAATTTCTCGAAAGCTTTCTACTTTCTTTCCTTCTTCTTCTTGAATAAGTAGCTAATTTTTGTGAAGGCAAGGTTTTCATTGGTTCAAAACCATTTTGCTTTTCTTCTTCTTCCGCAGTCCTCCTAATTTGAAGGGGATGGGTGAAGGGAGTTATTTCGCACTCACTACAAATCTTATGTAAAGATAGTGAAGTAAATTCCTATTGTTTTCTTAACGGTTTGGAAATTCAGAATTTTTCTTCTTTTAGTCTAGTTGTCACCCAAAGCTAGAATGCCTAGTCTATTCAACTATTTAGCCCATAGTTGTAGGTGGGAGAGGGAGGACGAATTCATGCCTTTCATAGGGGCATTTTTGCATAAGTGAACACAAATAAATCCCAGGGTGGTCCGAAATTCTTGTTACCACTATATAATATAATTTTCTAATTCAGATGGCTGACGCGAAAATGATGGTGTTCATACAGACCTTCTCGATGTGTGACAACGTCAATGGAAATGAATAAGCTGAATCTAGTACATGTGCTTTGTATTACTTGTTGTTCTATTGTTAGCATTACTTTTTGGTAGGGATAACAAGATTTTCGGGCCACCCTGTAGGACAGTTATGGGCAAACTGGTCTTTCTGAATGACACGCTTAATTTCATAAGGAAAATAACGTTTCTTAAACTTTTATTTCGTTTCATTCTCACTTGTTCTCTTACACACTCTCTCATACATAACCAGGAATGATTAAGTACAATGTTTATTGAATTTTATAAACTGTTGGTGAAAATAACAGTTTTATCATTTTAAAACATTGGTAATTTTCACTGAGGAAGATCATATATGTAAACACCTTTTGTTTTTGAAACCAGAAAAATATGTTTTTATTTTCAAATGAAAAAACAGAAATAAATCCCACGCAACGGGATGTGTTAATCACATTGTCATCAGTGATGATATTATACCAAGACTTCAATTGTTTAATCATAGAAAAATCTTTTCTCCAAAGAAAACAAAAAAAATCAACTTTCACCTATTTTAAAGGTATATATATATATGGTCTTCCGTAACGAAAATAGTTGAAGTACAGACTAGAAAAATTAAATTGAATCTTTTTAGTAGAACGGCCCGCCTTGTGATCATGTGGCCAACTGCTCGAAAAGAGTTGCCCATGCCTGGTGTAGGGCTTGTAGCGGACCGTGGTTTTACGTGTTGTTAAATTAGAAACACGTGTGTAACTCCTGACAGAAATTTAAAAGGTCCACTACAAGAATATGGTGGACTCAAGTTGAGTCTAACCGAAAATGTAAAGAGAACAAACAAGACCGATATATTTATATATATATATATATATATATATATATATATATATATATATATATATATATATGTATTAAACAACAACATTTACAATGGACAAAGACATCAACATTTGTGTATGTGCGTGAACGTAAAGAGTTTGTATTTTGGTGAATGTTCGTACGTACGTGTATGTGTGTGTTTTTCATGGCGTTTTCCTACAAGCAAAACGCAGATCTCTGCGAGAGATCACATTTTTAAATGTGTCCGCTGAAACGCAAAGTAAAAAAGAGAACGAGGCAATAAATCGCCCAATATTTATAGTATAGTGAACAATTTGGGTAATTAAGGAGGAGTTAACTCAGACAAGCTTATTTAATCCACTTAAATTATTTAATTTTGGTAAATAGTAATAATATGAATGACAAAGAGCAATAGAAACGACACCATCCCTACTCTCTCATCCTTTCACTTGATTATTATTATTATTATTATTATGAAGTGAGAGAGAAGCTCGCCAACAAAGCTGTACAAATATACAAAATCCATATGTCGTGCTACACTATCGCCAGAATTTATTTACAAGCCTACCATTCGTCCATGCTTAGAATATTGATGCCACATTTGGTTTCGTGCTCCTGCTATATATTTAGAGATTCGTGTTTAAATCCAAAGATGAATCTGCAATGTTACTAGTCCTGAGCTGGCATCTGGATTTCAGTTACTTTCCCACCGCCGTAAAATTGCTTCTCTCTGCCTTTTTTTTTTATAAATACTTTCATGATAATTGTTCTGATGAACTTTCCTCTTTGGAAAATTGGGGATTCAGTTTTAAAAGTTGTTATT
>CAHIKZ030003216.1:1972500-2055000 GCA_903632075.3 Acanthosepion pharaonis
AATATTTTTTTTTTTTTGAGAAATGACTTGCAATGTCTCATTCCGTAATAAGTATGTAAAAACTAAAGTCTATGTGTTAAAAATGCTACGAATTTATTCGGAACGGACTGGATGGAAGTATTTAAACTTTGGGATTTGCCAATAAACGTTTATTGTAAAAACGGAAGTGGACAATTTAAAAAGTTAGAGCGAAAATCTTAAAGAAGAATTACAAAATGTTTTCCAGATGTTCTGTCAAGTGAACTGGTCGGTGTTCAAAATTCAAGGCAGATTTTCAAGTAAAAAAAAAAAGGTCTGACACCAGTATTTAAGCCGAAACGGGGCGTACCATTCGCAGCTTTAGAATATGCTGGACAAAATCGAAAGAATTGGTGTAATAGAAAAAATTAACCATTCGATATGGTTTGTATCAGCGTTGTATGTAAAGAAAAGAAATAATGAAATTCATGTTTGCGCGGATTTTCCGACTGGATTAAACAGTTGTTTAGAAACCCATTACCAAATCTAGAAGAAATTTTTTCGAAGTTAAACGGCGGAAAAATATTTTCAAAGCTGGATCTCTCTGAAGCATATTTACAAATTCAGATTGAAAATGTATGTTCTGAACGCACTGATTATTGATATGGATACCATACTTGCGGATTGCGACTTCGCTGTGGTGTATCTGGACGCCATTTTGATCAAAAGCGTATCGAAAGAACAACATATTGGGCATGTGAAAACAATTTTGGGAAAAAAATAAGAGAATACGTATTCAAGCTTAGTGAAAAAAAAATGTGAATTGTTTTTGCAGAAAATTAAATACATTGGTCAAATTATTGATAAAAATAGTAGGCAACCAGATCCATCGAGGGCAACTGCAATTAAAAATATGCCTACACTAACAAATGTGACTACGTTACAAGTTGTTTTTAGAAATGGCTAATTACTGTCAAATTCATGTACATAATATACATAAGTTAAGGGCTCTACTTAACGATCTATTTAAAAAAGGAAGAAAATGGAATTGGAATGATAAATGTCAAAAGTCTTTTGACGAAATTAAAGAAAAGACTTATGTCCGATTTATCATTAGCACAATACGATCCAAAAGCAGAAATTGTAGTGGCATCAGATGCTAGTGAGTGCGATATTGGAGCGGTGATTTTTACACCAATACGATGGCGTTAAAATAAAAGCCTTCGCTCATGCATCACGATCGCTTCTACCAGCAGAGAAAAATCACAGCTAGATGAAAGCTGTAGCATTTATATTGGCTGTGAAGAAATTTCGTAAATTTATTCATGGAAGAAATTTCACGTTGCAAACAAACCACAGATCTTTATTAACAATATATGGTTCAAAGAAAGGTATGCTTATTCATACAGCTAATAGACTAGAACGCTGGGGTACCATCCTGTTAAACTATGATTTTACGGTGGGGTACCAAACATCTAAAAAAATTAGGATATGCAGATGGATTATCTAGTTTAATACCTAAAAATGCGAAACTATTGGAGGACACGGTCATCGTAGCAATAAAAGGCAAAATGAAAATAAAAAAAAACATTTTGTGCAACGTAGTATGAGAGTTAGCAGCGAACCTGAATGAAATAAAAGAGAAAGCGGAAAATGACGTCTTTATTGCGAAAATAAAAAAAGCAATTGAAAAAAAAGTAACAAAGAAGAAGATTCCGACTTAAACGCCTACTCAATATGCAATGGCGTAGTAATGTATGATTCGAGAGTTATAATACCGTATGTGTTACAGAAACGAATATTAAAGGATTTTCGTTGCGGACATCCTGGGATTTCTAGAATGAAAAGTTTCGTATATTGGAGTGGAATAGAACAAGATATTGAAAGAATAATGAACACATGTAGAGGTTGTGCTCTAACAGTAAACCTACCTATCACAAAAATAGAACCTTGTCCAAAGACAGACACGCCATGGTTAAGACTGTATATACATTTTTAGGTCCTAACAGTGGCTGACATTGGTAGTTGATAGTTTCACAAAATGGCCTGAAATTTATAAGTGCAAAAATCCAACATCCCCAGTGACAGTTCTTGAATGAACCGTTTGCGAGATATGACATACCAGATACCATAGTATCTGATAACGGAATGCAATTCACGAGTAAAGAATTTTAAGATTTTTGCAAGATGTTCTCCATTGAACATGTTGCGATCCTGCCGTAGCACCCAAGGTTTAACGGATAAGCTGAACGGTTTGTGGGGACGTTCAAAAAGAACGCCGAAGAAAGTAAATCTTAAGAAAGTAAATGAGGAAGCACTTCAAAATTTTCTGAGAGTTTAACGGTTAACACCTAACCCCAATCCACCATCAGGCATGTCGCCGGCGGAATTCATGTTTGTCAGAAGAGTAAAATTGGTGTTCGACAAGTTGTTACCTTGTCGAAAATCACAAACGGTTAACAAAAGCGACACCAAGTTCCAAAATCGGCGATAAAGCATTTTTTAGAGCAAATAAAGCTGGCAAAGAAACATGGGAAAATTGCATAATATCAGCAAGAATCGGGAAATTGATTTACAAGGTGAAAGGAAAAAGTTTGAACATAAAAGGCGCCACAATTAACTGAAAAAAAGATTCAGTGAAAAATCTGTAATATTGGAAGAACCAATAAAAATGCTATATAGTGTTTTCAATGTGCCAACACCACAACAATTCGTGAAACCTACAAGAACAAATTCTAGAAAAAAAAACATAGTGAAAATCTGTACGTGGATCCAAGACGGAAACGTTACAAAATCATGTTGGCGAACTCTCCAGAAAGAGGAGGGGGAGATACTAATAATAATAAAAAATAAAATGTTTATAAAAGTATTACTCTCAAAAGTGTGTGTGGGGTATTGTGGAGTGAATAGTACACCCCCAGTGACTATATGAACTAGTCCATAACTATAATAATGTGCTCAGAGGTACGAGGTAGTTGTTTGGAGTCAGGAAGTTCGCTGCTGATTAGTCGAACTCTTTACCTCTCTGCGGCAGAAAGGATCCCAGATGAGGCTATGCCAAAGGGCAGAGTCTCGCCTGGGGGAGGTAGACAAACCCGACCCCGAGTATGCGGGATCCACGGGGAATTTTTGCCCGAGCCTACGGGCTCGGATTCGCCCCATATAAAAATCGGCCTTGTGCCACATCTTGCCTTGTGGAAAGGTTTGTAAATACCAGTCATTTGGAATTAGTCTTCAGACTAACTAGTACAGGCGTCATGGTAGAGTATCCGAAGCATTACGTATAGAGGAATCCTTATACAATGTACGTTATATAAGTAAGAGTGTGTTATAACAATAGCCATAGAATAATGGTGTGTTAATAGTTTTCCCTTTAAAATTCATTGAAATTGCACAAAAGATTTGTTCACTGAAGTTTTGGCTTTTCAAATGAAATTATTAATAAGTAGTTGGTTTCACTTTGTTATTCAAAAATAAGTAAAAATTACAAAGTAAAAAGGATTTTGAATTTTTTCATGTTGAAAAATCTAATCAAATCCCATCTATCTGAATAAATGAAAAAATTCTATTGTCATTCAGTTTTCGTATTTTTTTATATTATATAACGGAAGAATACTATGGAAGTATGGTTTATTGTCCCATTTGTATTTCCCCCATTACGGGCATTATTATATCCGTGATATGATAACACCGTGTTTCATGGACCGAACGGAATGATTGAAAGGGAGGCGTGCTTGTGACTCGCCAAGTGTGATGTCTATTCAAACCTGTGCATCCATTAATATAATATTTGTAGTAATGATTGATTGATTGATTTTCTATGGCTTATCAACTTTTTTATGATAATGTAAACCCAGAAAATATTTTTAGGTTGTAAGAATTTTGTGGGGGAGATAATAATGTTTTAGTCATACAAGTCTTACTAATTAACCCATAGGTGTGTGGGAGAAGAGGTGGATTCATACCTAATCAGAATTTGATAATCAAGAAATTATATGGATATAAAGCAGGGGATCAATTCTATATTACAATCAATATATAAACTGATCCCTCACTTTGCGACCATGATAGTTTCTATACATTTATATTCCAGAGAATGTAAATAAATCTAAAACACATGCCCTGTGTAGCTAATCAGTATTTCATTGGTTGATTTGTTTTCTATGGCTTATAAACACTTTGCAGGTTATTTAAAGCCAGAAAATATTTTTAGATTCTAAGAATTTGGTGGGGGAGATAATGATTTAGTGATAGAAGTTTTATAATTTAACCCATAGTTGGGGGAAGAAGAGGTGGCGTCATACTTTTCCCAAGGCTATTCGTTTGTAAGTGAATATAACGAAGCTGAAGGGGATTCAAACTTGACTCTTCGATTATTAATTCCAAGCCATTATCCATTACACCACCCGCACATCCAAGCTCACAGCATTTGGTATTTCAAAATGGTCACCAATCTAGGTACTGACCAGGCTTGATGTTGCTAACTTCGTTGTTCATACAGGAACTGATATTTCAATGTGATGTGATCGTAAGCCTTTTTAGTAATAAGAAATAATGTTGGATTATAGATGAAATCCATTAATTCCTTAGAAATTACTTTTACATTTTGGATATAAAAATAAAGTTAGCAGATATGGGCTTTGAAAGGTCTGAACAAGAAATGTGCATTTCTTATAAAAAGGATAATTGAACCTTGGTTTGACATGAAGTCTTTTGGGGTTGAGTGGTTTACAGCACACCTGGCTTGAATAGTTTCCCCAATATAAGAGGGGATGCAAGTTTGAACCTTGCCAAAAAGACACCTTTTCTTAAAGCTCTTGAATAGCTAGGCCAGTAGACATTTATTACATTGTTTAGAAAATTGGGATGTCTACTCAGACACATGGATCCACTAAATATAACATTTCCAGAAATAAGATTTTTGGACCGCTACTTGTAGCATTCTGAATTTTGTCTCCTTCTGAGTTGTGATGTTGGGAAGTGTAATTGTTCTATCTGGGTAATTCAGACATAGAGCACTCTATAGTACTATTTAGGTAGGTTTCTCCCTTTTGGTTGTTTTGTCTTAGTTTTTCTCTTCGTTTTGTTTTATTATTTGTTCATTTTTCTTTATACTAATATTTTCTTTGGTTAAGTGGCAGGCTTTGTGTTGGTTTTAATAATACTTTGGGGTGTTGTGATATATATATATATATATATATATATATATATATATATATATATATATATATATATATATATAAATTGTATTTGGGAAGTAATCCCTCTTCTATGTAAGTTTCATTGAAGATGACTGGCAAGTTGTTATGCTTAAGTTATTTACCTAATTTTTCTTGTGTTCATAGAATTTTTTCTTTACTGGACATAAAATATGTAAAATGTTCTGTATATCCAAGCCCATTTGGCTATTCTTATAGTCATTAACAAGGATGATTTTTATTTTTAATTGATTACATACATACACACATATATATATATATATATATATATATATATATACACACACATACATATACATATATACGTTTATGTTATTATTAAGAGGAAAACATTTTTTAATTATTTTATTAAATTTTTCCATCTTTTTTAGAACATTCTAAATTTGATTAAAAAAAATTTGTTTCTCTTTGTTTCAGAGAGACTACTAAAAATTGATGACTAGATTGTTAGTAATATTACAGTATATAAGAATTTATTTTTGTACATAACTTTTGCTTATTGTATTCATGCTTTGAACCGTATTAGTATTTAAGGATTATGCAAAGTTATCAATCATTGTTTGTCTGTCAAAGTTATCAATTTGGAGTATCCTTTTTTCACTGTATTTTCCTGTTTTAAACAAAATGTAAAGATTATGCAAATTAAGACAAAGTTAAGAATGAAATGAGACTCTGGATTGTAGGTTTAATTTTTAAAATTTATCTACATTTGGAGTTTTCCATTTTGAAACATAGGATGTTTTGTGTCACGATGGAATCATATTTTTTTAAAAATAAAAATAAGGGCTAAGAATTCTGAATTGTGAATATCACAGTTCTTTCCTATTATTTTAAATATATATATATATATATACTAGCAGTAGAGTCCGGCGTTGCCCGGGGATGTAACAGTAAGAGATAGATCAAGTATCGACCATCATAAAGACTGAAAAATAAAATTGACAAAGATTATTGTTTAAGGTTGATGGACACGCATGTCTTAATTTTTTTTTTTTTTTTTTTACGAATTGGTCAAACTCAAACAAAAACATTGTTTTCATTATGAGTCTACAGATTGAATAGAATTTTTATTATAAACAATTGTCTTGTAAATGGAATTTTTAAAGCATTCTGAATGTAAAAATAAAGAAAAAAGTGTGCAATAAGAAACACTACCTGACAAAAAAAAAAAGAAAAAAAGTGAAGTTTTGTTGAAATCGGTTGAAAAATGTAGGAAATCCGATCCCATATATAAACGAACACACACACAAACAACCTTAGTTTTATAAGTATAACTCGATATGAGTTGTCCCCCTTTCATTCTCGCAACAGCGATGCCTCTTAATCATGTTTTCAAATTGATTTCATGCAAAAACAATTGTGTTTTTCCAATTTTTGGTGCTGTCAGAACCACTGCAAGGTAATTTTACGTAGTCCTGTGAAGTTTTGTTGAAATCGGTTGAAAAATGTAGGAAATCCGATCCAATATATAAACGAACAGACACACACACAACCTGGGTTTTATAATAAGTATGATATATATAAGATAAAAAACAAGATAAATATTTTAACTTTTATTTAAAGTGTTCAATATTATTATGGACTGATACATCTCTGCAAGAAGAAATCATTTCATTCAATTCTTTTTATATTTGTTAGTAACAAGACAAAAACAAAACAATCCATTTTTTTTTTTTTTTTTTTTTTTTAATCTGGTAAGATTTCTAAATACTTGAAAGTAAAAACCCTGCTCTTGTGATACATTCTTTTAGACCAGACTTTTTGTATTTGTTGTTTTTAATCCCTAATTTTTGAGCACTGGCCTTCTTTGGGCATCTGTCACATTTCATTAGCTTCTGTGAATGTCAAACGAAACTCTTCCTTGATCCACAGGATTGCAGTCAATATTCTCAGGTTACCAAATGTAACAGGCGCTTGGTTAAGGCTAGAGAGTACAGTGGTCAAAATGTGAAAAAGACAACAGAGACAAACTTCCCAAAAGAATTAATGTATAAGGAGTGTAAATTTATTTAGTTTAACCCATTAAAGCCTAGTATCCCATTTTGGTGACTGGGAATTAATGGGTTATAGGTATAAATTAATGGATTACAGATATAAACCTGAAATACCATTTTTTTTATAAACCTGTAATCAACATCAGATATCTTCCCTAGAAACCTGTCATTAATAATGAATTTTTTTTTTAAATATAGAAAACTACAATACAAATTTTTTTAAGCAATGTGTTATAATGAATGAACAGATTCAAAAATAAACTGGTTTGTGCCAAGTGTCATATCCGCAATTCGGATAGAAGTTTCTAATGCATTTCTCCAAGAAACAAAACAATCCATCAATGACGGTTTTTCAAGAGAATCCTTCGACAAAGTAGAATTCAGTCCCAGAGCAGCATTGTTATCTTTGGGGAGATTTTGCATTCTGTAGCCAAAAGAAAAATATTCCTCAGGAAGAGGATTCAGGTTTGAGAGTTGGCATTTTGTAACACCACACATACAGGATACTGATTGTGTCTGTACGTCTGCCAGTTGCTTGTCAACTGCCCATAAGTGACCAAGAGATGTGTGCGTGTAGCATTTCAGTCCTGAAGAAGCCTCGGGGAGAGAAGACTGTTCCAGACAACGACAGAAATATTCACAAGCCTCAAGTAACTGATGAAATGAACACTGTAATTCTTTACTTAGACATTCGCTGTCAATCTTGACCTGAAAATATAAACAATTTCTGCCTGAATTTCAGGGATAATTTACCTTCACCCTAATGTAGTCATCTTTGTTAGTATTTCCATGTTTCGGTTATTGTGCTCTCCAGCCTTCTTCAGGTCTCTATCAATCTAGCTAACCTTCAGTGAATTGCAAATTGAACACTTTATTTAATCTCTATGGGACAATATCTGAGTGGATTAAAGCATTTGGTGTCAGAGTAACCGAGTTCAATCTCTGGCCAGTATTAAATAAGAACAAAACGAGATATTCGTAGAGATGGAGATTAGAACAAGAACAATCTATCCCTATAGATTAAATAAAGGGATCAGTTCAAAATTCCCTTATGCTTACTCATATCAACAGACACTTGAAGAAGGCTGAAGAACACAACAGCTGAAACATTATGATAATAACAAAGATAAGGACATTAGTCTGAATATAAATAAATATAAAAAAAACTAAATCATTTGTCATTGTGAGTTTCCTGATTTCTAAGCCTTACCTACCAATTGCCTTCAATATAAAATGATAAGCAAAGTCGCAAGGTAAAATTTGATTTTTTTTCACACGTTAAATTTATTCAAGGAAAATCATTTATATTACTTTATTCAAAATTCATTTTGCTTCAATCTTCAAGCCTAATCTTGCCAAACCAGTCTCTTACTAATTGGAACTTTATCTTCAAGACAAAATTACCTCCTCCTACAAAGATCGACCAAGAATGGAGTATTGCTGCCATGTCTGGGCTGGAGTTGCCCAATCCTCACTATCCAGTTGTCGCATGTTGTCACACTCACACATATTTTTTTAAAATCTGTTCATATGTGAGAAAAAAAAATAAATATCGTTTTCCTTCATTTTCAAGAGTTTCACAAAAAACAACATTCATTTGTTTTTTTCTTATTCTTCCCTTATTTTTGTTTTCAAAGGGCATTTTTGTTGTGTTAAAAACTTTTCAGCACCCCCCCCCAATACCTCACACACAAATTATATATATATATATATATATATATATATATATATATATATATATGGAGTGAGAGAATACAGTATAAATATCAATATTCAAATTATGCAACAATAAATTTTCAATAATCACTTGATGATTGCATCATGCATGAAACTCAGAGTTGTGTGAGGAAAATTATATATATATATATATATAATTTATCACAACTATGTCTAAGACAGTAAAAGACTTAATTAATGCAAAACAAAATAATGGGGTAAAACTTGGAGGAGGAATTTACTCTATCACCTGTAATAATTGCCATAAGGAATACATTGGAGCAACCTCAAGCAATTTAAATAAAAGATTACATAAACACAAAAGGGATCTTTTACAAAACCACACTTTAAATGCATTAGTTGCTTATTGGAATGAGTCTAACCATAATTTTGATTTAAAAAATGCTTCTCTAATAATTAAAAGAGAAAACAATTTATCAAGATGAATATGTTTCAAAAGTGCTTTATTTGCAACTTTATCCACAGTAAATATGCATCCAGGTTCTTGCATTTCACCATTCTTGGCAGATTTTCTATTATCGCAATGTTGGATATTTAATAACAAAAGTGATGGAAACAAAGAAAAAGAATCTAAATTAAATCTGCCAGATTACATACCCAAAACACATAAAAAACAACAAAAAAAAGCTATTTTAAATTTTCAGCGTCTCTTTCATTCATGTGTTGTTGCATAAACATAAAAAATAAACTTAGTCTGATGTAGTCATAAAGGATGAAATGTATCACATGAAAACTTTTTTCTACTTTACCATGCTTTTTTTCTTTAAAATTGTTCTTGATATAAAAATTTTTATATATCCTTATTCCACATTGTGGAGGGAAAAAAATAACAGAAAAAGTTACTAGGAAAAAAAAAAAAAAAAAGAAGATATTCACCTTTGTCCTGAGATAGTTGGTGACATTGAATTGCCAACATCCGCCCCCAAAAAGTACAGACGGATTACGAAGGAGGTGATCAAACACAATGAGGACATTATTGCAGATTGCCTGAAAATTAATTACAAATAAAAATTCATAAAACAACATGTTTCTATTTATCAACCAAACTTATGAGGTTGTTCTTAGCTCCTGAGGATAAAGATCTAACATTATCACCAGTTATTTCTGCCAACCACTAAATAATTATAAGCCTATCAGTAGCACTCCAATTAATTCTAGTAACAACATTGAACTCAGTACTGACCTTCTGGTGTTTTTCATTCATAGATTTCTGCTTTTTATAATGAAATTATGACAAAGTTTAACATACATACTTGTAAAAAATAATAATAATAAAAAAACTCAAAAAAACCCCTGTACCAAAAACAGTGTTTTTTTTTCTCTAGATATCACTATTACTGTATACTACCTTGGCAAATTTAATTGTTTTAAAAAGGTATTTTTAGAATTTTAATAAAATCCAAACATATGAAACTGGATTTATGCCTTCTCTTTTTTCTCAAGAATTAACAACAAAAGTATTAAATACTATATGTGTAAAGAAATAATCTAAAAAATACATAACGTTTAACATTTTTGCTGTCACTTCAAGAAAAAAGAAAATCCAGATGCTCACAACATAGTTTAATGAATTACAGGATACATGTTCAATTCCTTTTGGAGGAGACACATTTTCCTTGAGATTTCTCGGACATTCTGACTGATAAATGTTGTTAATACTGTTTATTATAAATAGAGCATTTACTGAAATATTTGTATCTATAAAAATAACATATAAACAATATTAAATATATATATATATATTAAATATATATATTAAATATATATATATTAAATATATATATTAAATATATATATATTAAATATATATATTAAATATATATATATATATATATATATATATATTAAATATATATATATTGTCACGAAGCTACGATTTCATTAACCATATGGGCGTTAGGCTAAAGTAAAATCTTAAATAAAGAGAAAATTAGTTAGATATAAAAGAAAGATAAATAAATAGATAAAAACAGAAATTTAATCCAATGCTTCCGATTCATGAGCGAATATATTCTATGATCAGCCATACCCCCCTCTTCTCTTCACAAATTCTTTCTCTCCCTATCCTCTCTTCCACCCGCCAGCCAAGGGCCCGTGAACTTAGAAGTGACCCGGACGGGGATGACCTGGTTCTAAGATTTCGCGTTCGACCATAAGTAAACTCCAGACACCATCAGGGTCTCATGCTGCGATTCACGTGATCGGGACGTACGGAGCATGCGTTGAACTTTGGCCATCACACAAACACTGCGTGATTTGTGCCCTATTCTCCTGCGTACCCGGTCAAGGACGAAAGGAACCCACGTGACTGTCTGTGGGGACAGCGAAAACCAAAGAAGGATTTTGAGTTTCCCTCTGACCAGCGGCAGTTGAACATCGCTGGGCAAAAATCGTCAGACCGCCCACTGAGATGAGGGAAGACCACGAAGTTCATCGACCAGTGATTGAAAGGCTGCTATTGACTGATCAACCCAACCAAAGGCCTGTATGAAATGCTGGGGACCGACGAACACTTGCGAAAAGAAGAAGAATCCAGGAACATTGTCGGCCGGCCAAGATACTGATTTATCATCAGAACTCGCTTCGGGCGAATCAAAACTTTTGTGAAGATACCAGCCCGACTGCAAGATAAGTTGGTTCTTTTGGCTTGATCTATTTTCATATATGTATATATTCGCTCGCGCCTTCTATTCTTTACTGATGTCCTCCCCCCTTTGTTAAATATATATATATATATATATATATATATATATATTTTAATATATATATATATATATATATATTTTATATATATATATATATTAATATATATATATATATATTAAATAATATATAAAAATAAATATATATATATATATTAAATAGAATATATATATATATAAAATATATATATATATATATATTAAATATATATATATATATTAAATATATATATATATATATAATAAATATATATATATATATATATATATTAAATATATATATATATATATATATAATTAAATATATATATATATATTAAAATATATATATATATATATAAACCCCATTAAATATATATATATATATATATTTATATATATATATATATATTAAATATATATATTAAATATTATAGGCCATATATAAATGTTTGTTATTTTTATAGATACAAGTATTTTAAATGCTCTGTTTATGATAAACAGTTTTAAATGTGAATGTATAGAGAAAATATTCGTTCTTTGACAGGATTCAAAGAATGAATATTTTCTAAGAATTAGTAATGTTATTTAATACTGTTTATATAAAAAACGTTAAACATAAAAATCTATAAAAACGTTAAACATAAAAAATGTCTTTTAATAAATAAATTGTCGGACCTTGTCCATTTCTTAATATATATATATATTTTTTGTTTATACATTATTTTTTATAGATACAAATATTTAAATATATTTTTATAGATATAAATATTTAAGTAAACATGCACGCACACACATACATTGGACTCTGTTGTTTTTGATGTATAAGTGTACAACCGAGTACTTAGAAGCAAACAGACAGACTACTCATGCATATGATTTTCATTATAGTGTTGAAGGCTTGTGCAGAACCAGCTACATTTTTTGAAGACCTGAATACAGAGAACTGGTGTATATAGTGTGCCACAAGGTCACCAAACAACCCTACTCAGGTTTTGAATTCAGAGTTGTCATTCTCCTAGACCAGTTCCAACCCAAGACTATAGGACCTAGTGTGTCCTGCTATTTACCCATAGATGGGAGGTGGCGAAGAGATGCATTCATATTTACACATAAATGAATGTAACAAACTTGGCTTTTTGATTACTCATTCCAATTTGCTAACCATTACTTCACATTATCTTAACAACTTCTGGAATTTTTATGTGCATAAAAAAAAAAGAAAAAAAAAAAAAGAAAAAAAACACAGAAATTCTGGTTTGACTGTTTAGATGATATTACCTTGAGTGACTTGAAGATGGTTCCATCAAATGTGATTAGGCCAGAATTAAATAAAAACAGTTCCATAAATATACCCAAAATATAATCCTTGAAAACAAATGTAGCATTTGAAAATACTTGGAAAAAGAACAATATAAAGTAAATATAAACTTTGGCAAAGTTACCAATAATATTAAAGACTAATTTGGAAATTTGAAAAATTAAAAAAAAAAAAAATTCATAGATAGGATTTGTCAATATTATTCAACCAAACATGTTTAAAGGAATTATTGCTTCCAAAATACACCTCTCATACATATACATTTTATATGAATATATATATATATATATATATATATATATATGTATGTATGTAGTGTGAATTTGTAAACAGTCACTATTACTACTGATAATGCAAGACTTTCCAGGCTAGATTGAGTTCTCTAGGTCCCTGGTGTGTTTATGAAAAAAAAAATATGCAAAAATTCGCCTTTATCCCTGCCAGGCGTTAATAACCTAGGGGTTAGAATCTCCAACTGATACCAAACCAGTTGGGTTTCTTAATATAAAGAAAAAGCAATTGGATGTCTAGCCACACTGATGAGCTGTGAACACAGCAAAACAGTCTGTCTGTGGATTTATATATATATATATATATATATATATATATATATATACATACATTAATAATACAGTTCACTACAATTTGATTTGAAAAACTCAGAATTAGCATGGGATGAACTTGACAGAAGAGTGAAAAAAAAATGAAAAAGAACTCTTAGAGTAATTGAAAAAAAGGATGGAATCAATTATCAATCTTATACTTCGAGAAACTTTTGCAACAAACGTCAAACATTTGTGCTGCAGTAAACAAGGCTAAAGGAGGATATTTTGACGAGAGCAAAATTTAATCATAAAATGCTTTTTTTCTTTTTGTCATAATAAAATTTCTAATGAAAAATAATGACTCACTTTTATAACCATGTATAATCATTTTCTCTTATTTAAAGTACAAAATAACTACTGTTGGGGCCAATTTAAAAAATTACCATGGTTTTCTCCTCAAACTTTTGAACTGTAGTGTACATACACACCAAAGATAACCAATGACTAATGGTCACTAACCTTCAGTTCTTCAAGTTGTTCCTCTATGTAAGCAGATAGAACCAATGTGGCCATAGTTGCTGATGTTTGTATCATGTGAAGAAAAGATTTCCTGTTCACATTCATGATAGATAGATGGTCAACACTGCCTACTTGGTCAGCAGTGACTGAGGCAGAAAAAGAGCTAACAGGATTGGCACCTGAACAACAGAAAAAAAAAATATCAAAGTCAGTCAGCAGATCAAACAAACTTGCCTGTAAGAAAGATGTGGGGATGGTCAAAATTAGCAGAATGTCCTTTTAAAAACATCCTTTTTACTTGCCTTCAAAATTTGCCTAGAAAGTATTCAGTCATTTTAAATATCTCAATTATGACATACAGAGCCTTGAGGTATTCATCCAAAAAGTGCGTGTGTGAGCAGACTCTCTCGTGAGGTTACTCAGTCAGTATTGAAGCACAGATGAATGAGTTTGTGTATACTGTGTGACTGTTGCATTTACAGTGACCAAGTGAATAGATTACTCATATTTCAAGAATTTTTTGGGTAGAACATTGCATCCTCCAGGTCAATCAAGAACCCCTCTTATTCAGATTAGTCTCTCTGTGACTTCTGGCACTTCTTTCATTTCCTTTATTCAACCTCAGTCAAGATCATAGCTGACAAAACCACACCACAGTTAATTGTGAACTTTATAATCTTATCAATGGCTATGCACCTTGCCAGGGTTACATCACTAGTACTGAAGTTCAGAGTTGTGGGAAAATATGATATATAAACCCTATAAACCATATCAATGATTGAAAGTACTCAGAAAACTACACACAATTTTGGCAAGTTTTTTGCAAGTTTCCAAACAAGATCAGATGAGTTATTCAATATCAGGAGAAACTCATCAAAAGGATTAACGAAAATTTCTTGTCTATTTTATTTAATAAAACATGTTTAAAACCAAGGATTGCCACCTAAATATACTATGTTCAACATATATGCATATGAATAAAGACAAAAAGAAAACCTATCTTAGCTGTCACATTTCATCATCTGTAGGATTTTATCAAGGTAAATGCAAAGATTTTATTTTGTAACAAGTATTTATAGACACGAACAGAAATGTTATTAGTTTTCCAAAATTTTCAAGTTTAGGAACATTCATAAATATTCATGAGGTTAGCTAAAACGTCAGGCAAGCTTTGGGGGGAGCAAAGTGATACAATTCAATGTTTAATAAACAAATGTGACTAAGTGATGTTTTGGAAATTTGTGCAAAATTTATTTCTATGTATAACTAATGCATTTGATAAACTGTTGTGTGTAAGATCCCTTTTGTCTTCATAGATAAGTTTTTTTGTTTTTTTTTAATTTCTGAAAGTTTCCCCAATGGATTGTAAGGAACATTTCTGGGAGTTTATTTTATATATACCTACTTCAGAATTATTATTATTATGGGTATTTTTCATTCTGATCATTTCGATAATAGTTTTGGATGTGGTTGTAATTATTTTGATTGGTAAGATCAATGGTTAAAAATGACTGAGCAAGTAAAGCATATGAAACCTTGTGGACTGGTAAAGTTTTTTTTGGGGTTGATTTTATAAACAAAAATAAGTTAGTGTTTTTTTTATAGACTGATTCATTTTCTATGGCTTATCAACCCTTTGCAGGTCATTTAAAGACAATATAATTTTAGATTGTAAGTATTTGGAGGGGAGATAATAATGATTTAGTGATACAATTCTTTCATTAACCCATAGCTGGGGGAGAAGAGATGGATTCATACATTTCTGAAGAGTATTTGCATGTAAGTGAATATAACAAATTCAACTGGAACTTAGCTCTCCGATTAACAATTTCGAGCTATTCTCCATTAAACTCCCATATATCCAAGCTTACAGCACCTGGTATTCTTAAGCAGTCACCCATCTAAGCACTGACCAGGGTTGATGTTGCTTTACTTCAGTGACTGTACAAGAACCAGTGTTTCATTGTGATGTGGCCATAAGCCTAAGTCATTGGGAGCATGATTTCTTGACTACTAAGACAGTGTGTTGTCATGATGCGTGTCTAATGCATCAGAACATCTTATAAGCCATGAAATATGGTACATTTTTAATTAAAGAATATTCATAAAAAGTATACATTCATTTATTCTTCTTTTAAGATAAATAATTATTATCCCTCACCCAATATTTGTGCTTTTGCTTCTGAAAAAATTCCCCATTAAAAAAAAGTTTACAAAAACAGTTAAGATTTTTTTTTAATTCAGAAAATTTAAACAAATAAATAAATAAAAATATAGGCAGATTTCAATGCTGTAAGCAGTTTCAAACTTAGCAAGTCAAGCAAATATAATCTCACTCAACTGCAGCCACACACATAATAATCAAGAGGGTTGTAGTCTGGGGAGTTAGGTGGACAGATGTAAGAGGTGATGTGGTTGCTGAAATTGTCTGGCAGCCATGACTGGGTTCTCCTGCTTGTGTCGCATGGTGCAGAGTCCTGTTGTCAGGCATAGGGTCTTCCAGCAGCCACCCTCTTGACCCAGGGCAGCACTATCTCCCTGGTTATGGGCCTGATTGACTTGGAGGGATCATTTTCAATCATGGCTTGGATCTTACTAATTCAGGAGTTCTTTTCTTATCCGAATGATCAGTGAGATTTCTGAGCTGCTGTACCATTGTAATCACCATTAGACTCATCCAACTCTTTCTGAATCCTCTGAACTGTCCTCAGATGGACAACCAAATACTCTGAAATGTTTATGTTGGAGTTTCAGCATAAAGGTCAAGTAGTACAGCAGGCAGTTTCCAAATTTCTGGTGGAATGAATTACGTCACAGTGATCTTTTTCTCACAGACAGTGCAAAACTGACCCTACTATACTGTTCAGTTGACAAAATCAAAAACAAACATGAATGCACAAAATTAAAAATATAAAATGGCGACAATATACCCATGACACCCTGTATCAATATTTATGAATGGGGTGTTCTAAAATGCTAAAGAAAAAAAAAAATCAATATTTCATGATTCTGACATATGTTGTGGTTTTTGGAAGGTCTAAGGCAGTGGTTTTCAAATGATGAAGTGTGCCTCACAGGTGTGGTGAAAGAGGATAGCAGGTGAGGCTGAATGATTGAAAGACAATCAAAGATTTAGAAACAGTTTCAGAAAAATTCATATACTAAAAATATATACAGTAGCGGCCATAATATAAGGAACGGAAACAACAAAGACATAAATATGTGTATTACTTAAAAAGTAATGCATGATTAGCAATGAAATTTTTACCGAATAAAGATTAGGGTGTATTGCATAAATATTATACAAAGTTACAAAAATTTACATAATAGTCTTTTTTTTAAATAAAGATTAAATGAAACAAAGGAAATAAGCTACTGGCCAAAAGTTAAGGAAAGATCTTGTTAATACTTGATTTTGAACAAAATATCAACAAAATTTAATATTTGGTAAACATCCCCTTATTTTCAATGACTTCTCTGCATCGTCGACCACATGATCTAATTAATTTCTTGCAAAAATCAGCAGTAATTCCCTCCCATTCGTCTTTCAATAACTCCCATAGGTGATTCTGGTTTTTCGGGTTTCTTTTCTGAGCCCTTTCTCCAATTATCTTCCAAACATTTTCTATTGGATTCAGGCCGGGGCTCTAGGCAGGCCACTTCATTAGGGCGATTCCTTCTTCTTCAAATAAAGCCATAACCTTCTGAGCCTTGTGGCAAGGTGCATTGTTCTGCATGAAAATAGGAGTATCATAAAGAATATGGTGTAATCTTGGTACCACATGCTGCTGAAGAAGCCATTTGTAAATCTCAGCATTGATATTGCCATGTACACAGATGATAGGGCCAACTCCTGCAGATGAAATCATTCCCCACACCATCACACTGCCGCCACCAAACTTAACGGTTTTCTTGACACATTGAGAAGACAGTCTTTCACCTGTTCTATGGTGTACGTAAGTTTTTCCCTCAGAACCAAATATAGTCAACTTAGACTCATCACTGAAATGAACTGTATCCCATTGTGCGTCAGTCCAAACAACATGTTCTCTCGCATACTCCAGGCATGCCCTTTGGTTTCGCTTTGAAATGAGAGTCTTCGAAGCTGGAATATGGGCATGCAATCCTTCATTTTTTAACCTGCGAGCAACTGTTTTCATTGAGATCTTATTATCTGTCTCTTCATTAAATTTACAGGCAATTGATGTAGCAGTTTCAAAATGTTTTTTTTGTAGATATTCTAACAATTCTTCGATCTTCTCTTTGCGATGTTTTTGGAGGTCTGCTGGTTTTTGGTTTTGCATCTAATGTTTTATCAGTTTTATACCTGCTAATTACATGATGAACAACACTTTTGGACCCATGAACAATATCATAAATTTTTGAAATAGACATTTTTTCTTGATAGTTAGCGATAATGAGGTTTTTTTTTCAAAAGAGAGCGTTTTGCGTGTAGAATTTACTATATTGCTTAAAAATAAAGTCCTAATGATAAATGAACTTTGACTTAGTGTTGAAAAGCTCCATCGAGTTTTTTAACAATGTAAATTAAAAGTTTATGCAAATTATTAACATCGTTCCTTAACTTTTGTCCAGTAGCTTATTTCCTTTGTACCATTTAATCTTTATTTAAAAAAAAAAAAAACTATTATGTAAATTTTTGTAACTTTGCATAATATTTATGCATTACACCCTAATCTTTATTCGGTAAAAATTTCATTGCTAATCATGCATTACTTTTTAAGTAATACACATATTTATGTCTTTGTTGTTTCCGTTCCTTATATTATGGCTGCTACTGTATGATTTCAAAATTTAAAATATTATTATGGATTACTTGTAATTGCATGCATGAGTCCCAGTATAAATAACTAATTATTTTATCATTGTGATATTTTGGCATTATATCAAGTATTAAGAATAGTTACTAGGTTCTGTAAATTGGAGGAGAGAGTTATCAATGATAATGTTCTGACTTTGAATTCGCAGTCATCTCCCTTTAACTCTCTCTTTCTCTCCGTGTGTATGTGTGTGTGCCTTTCTTTGCTGTAGGGCTGCTTGCAGCTTATCACCAGGACTTCCCTTTGGTGATGTGCAAGTAAATTTTCATTTTGAAAATGTGGCCCAGAGAAAAAAAAAGTTTGGGTCTAAGGATTGATTGCATGTAAACCTACAAAAATTATTACCCTCCAAAATTATCCATATTTTTTGTGAGTGGACCAGTATATTTAAGTAGTGCCAATAAAACCAACATTATCGTTTACTTCAAACTGCAATAATTCTTGTACATGCTGCATCATTTTAATAGAAACAAAACTAGTCTTTCCTTGTTTTTCTTTTACAAATTTACTAACAGGGATACTTTTCAGATTGTACACAGAATAATGAATATCAAAATTACCTGTTACACTAAGAACTCTAGGGCAGTATTCCGAGCCCAAACGATCAACAGAAAGAATGTGTTTGCCTCTCAGTAGTTCTTTGATGCGGGGGTGGATGACTTTTTGGCAGAAAACTATCTGAATGTCCAACATGGCCAGCTGTTGACAAAATTCCTCAATATAGCCAAGAAAAGTTTCTTCCAGGCTTTCCAGGCTGCTTCCTTCAAAAGTAACTCCCAAAAACTCTTCGGAATTACCAGCCATAGAAATATTCACAACTATAGTTTTAACAGCAGAGGTGAGATTATCATGTGAATAATGTTTGTTGAGCCAGTCTTCCACCTCAGACAGGTTGTTCAATTCTAGCAGTAAGCCTTGACAGCAAAATGATTTATCAGAACTTTGACCTGGCACCCCGATAATGTGCACATCACCCATTGTATGTAACTTTTTTTGTTCAGGGTCTGCAGTGGGTAATTTGACTACAAAAGCTTCAAGTAATAACTGGGCTATCAAATTGGCTTCTTCCGGCTCCAATTCACAAAGAGGTTTTGCTGAAAGCATTGTATGAGCCACACAAATCCAGGACTTGACATCTGCAATGTCTGCTAAAATCTTACAGGGGCAATCAACTGAATGTAAATAGTCTGATAGAAGGTCAAATAAGACTGAATTTGATTGCCTTAGTAGCTTTGGGTTCATCTGGGTGCGGATGCCATTAGCTACAAGGTTCAAAGCTAAACGAGCTGTAAAGAGGCCAGCATCACCATAACTGCAAACCTGTTGGTCAGCAGCTGTGAGTATCAGTTTCACAAGGGGACAAGTTGGAGTCAGAGTGTTGAGCAGCCGGGTGGAAAGAGTTGTGAGAGAGAGATGACCTCCACAAACATTGCCTAAAAGTTTGATTCTGCCATGAGGGCCCATTGCAGTGGCAACTAAGTCTGAAAAGACACATAAGGACTGGGTGGTGTACTTGTCGGTAAGCTTTCTACATTGGATCTGCAAATTTTCCTTTGAGGCCATCCTACAAATAAAAAAAAAGAAGAGATGCACATATTGCAGGCCAAGAAACATAAATACAAAAATAATGTTCAAAAGGATTTTTTTTTCTTGTTTTTTTTTTTTTTTTTTATTTTTTTTATTTTAGGAGACAAAGAGCTTGAAAAAGTAACTCATTTCAGATAGATGAATGAGTCTTGCAAAAAACAAAAAAGACCAAGGAAAATACCAGTCACTAGTTTTTATATACAAACATAAGTCCAGTAACCCATTAGAGTCATAGGAGCACCACATGTACTGCAGCTGTGGTGTGTCTTGGACAAGATACCCTGATGGAGCCCAATCCTCTTCAGGTTGGTTTGAAATCAGAATTTTCCTTCTACTAGACTGTTTGTCAACCAAGGCTATAAGGCTCAGTTTGTCGTTATTTACCCATATCTTTAATGGATTCATACCTTTCCCAAGGATGTTTATATATAACTGAATGTAACAAATTCAACTGGAATTTGAATTCAGCATAAGCTACACACACACACACACACACACACACACACACATCCAGCTTTACATCACCTGGTATTCACAAGATACAGACTAGACTCAATGTTGTTTAAGTTTGGTGATGGGACAATAAACATAGTGGGGGTGGGGGGCAGAAGAGATGGATTTATATCTTTCGAAAGGAATCTGATCTGCACTGAGTATACTTTCAGCATATGTTTAGAAAATCACCATTTCTTATGTGTTTGTACATAAGTGAAGGCAACAACCTTGAATGGAATTCAAACACAGTTCTCCAGTTTCAATTTCCAAACTATTATCAACTACAATAACACACATCTGTTTTTTTTTTTATATACGTTATAAATAAGATTACTGACGTTATTATATTAGTCAGTACATTATCATTCAAGATGGCGTATTTTGGTTTTAACTGAATTTTTTCCCCCATAAGAAATGAACCAAATGCCTGACAACTTAAAGGATAAAACATTATATTTCAATGGATGGATGTTTGCGCTAAAAAGAGCGCATATTACACTTAATGAATGGGGATCCGGTTTATAACAGTGAATGTCATTTATCTGAAAACTGGCTTCAGTGAAAGCATGAAATCGCATCTTCATTTCATCAAATGGTTCAAAAACGTAGAAAATTAAAGGGAGATAACTTTTTATATTTGTATGTTACTTTTCTTAAAAATGGCATCCATTCATTTGATTGTTGCTTATTTACGATATTGAATGATTTGAGAACAAGTCTTATGCTTTGCTTAAAGTGGATTATATAATGTTGAAATCTAAACCAGGAATTTGTTCTTTTTTTTTTCTGGCAAAAAAAAAAAAAAAAAAAAAATACAAATATTAAAATGATTAAATAATTAAAAATAATAATATGAGTTAAGAGAAAACTTTTGAAATATTTATTTATGCCTGTACAGTGGGACCTCAGATCAAGAATTTAATTCGTTCGTGAAGGCTGCTTGTGACTTGAAATGTTAACTGAAACTATTTTCTCCATAAGAATCAATGTAATTGAAAAATGGATTAATCTGCTTGTGCACCTGTTGTGGTAAACCCTCCTACAGTATAATGAACTCTTCCTCCTCTCATAAATACAAACTGCGAGAGTCGGATACTGGAGAGAGTGTGAAGTGGAGTAGTAGACACAGTGCTAATCTACTTATTAGTAACACTATTGTTTTGTATATATCTTCAATATACTTTTTCAACCTACCTTTGTCTTCCATGTCTTTCTTTCTGGCCCCTGAACAGGCCACAACAGCACTCTAGATGATTGCTTATTTAAACTTTTACAACAGTACTTTGTGCACAAGTTCATACACAAAGCCAATGAAAATCATTAAATCAAACACACAAAATTAAAAACATAAAATATAGACGAAAACTTAATTTTACTATCGGTGGAATAATGGATAGCGGCTTGGAATGAGGAATCGAAAAGCCAAATTAAAATTCCAGTCAAATCCATTGCATTCACTTACATGCTAATACCCTTGGGAAAGGTATGAATCCTCTTCTTCACCCCCCAGCTATGGGTAAATAGCAGGACAGGCTGACTTGGATGGCAACAGAAAGAAATGGCAACCTATTGCAGGGGAAAAAAAAAAAAAAAACCTCGTCAGTCATGTATCGAAAGATACATGATCGCATAAGCATGTATTATGCATGGCACATAACTGAACTGATACCTGTACAGAGAAGAGTTGATGGCAGAAGTGGAAGGTAGTGAGGAAGAGGAAGGAGCGATCTCTTATTGTTTGGAAAGGGAGTCCCTGTCCATAAAAACATCAGGTAACTGTCTTTCTGGGTCTTCTTCACTTTCATCAACCGAGACACTGTTCATCACCAGAGATGTATTTTGCTTGGAATATTTGTTTGTGATAAGAGATGCTTGTAACACAAGGTTCCATTGTATTTTGGATAGGACAAATATTTAAATTGTTTTTAGGTTTTTATTATTTTTATTTTTCACTCATTTTAAAATATTATTAGCATTAAACCAAAATATGATGTAACATTATTTACCCAAATGAAGAATTCAGCAATAAATTTAAAAATAAAAAAGTATTCATCATAAACAATAATTGAATTAAATTTTTAAATGATACATACATTCATTCATGCTTGTTTTAATAGATAAAAGGTGGGGGAGATTAGTCTGGTAACTCTGATTGCCTGTAGTTATGGACATTAAATCTGTAGTGGTTAATATCAACAATTACATTATGAAAAACAGAGGAATATCATTAGTCCTGTACATTTAATCAAACACACTATCCAATCTGACACTGGAAAATAACTGTTGAATATAAATACTATTTTGTGCTACTGTTAAATTCACCCTTTTCCACTCTTCCTCAAGATAACATGATTATAAGAAATGATGAATATAAAAACTTAAACACACTAGCATATAAAAAAATATAAAACCCATGTAACAATAAGCTACATGTGGTTACACTGATGTAACAAAAGTGACAGTCATTCAATTAGCAGTCAGCTTGCAAAGCAGCAGCTTGTATCCAGTGTTGCCTCAGCATGGAACTGCCTCAACGGAACTTACAAACTGACTGCGTCACCTGTTCTAGACCTTGTCTGTTGCTTCTGATATCCATTAAAAGTGGGGGTCTGTAATACTGTGGTATGAACGTAATTTTAAAAAAACAGATACAAAAGTTATCTCCCCCGTAATTTTCTAACTTAATTTTTCGGTGAAGCCAATTTTGGGGCATATGACATTCACTGTTATGACTGACACCCGCCCCGCAACTTGATGGAAGCTAATGCTATTGACAATCTCACAGTCTTGGGCTTCATTTTTTTTTTTTTTTTTTTAAAAAAAAAAAAAAAAAAAAAAAAAAAAAAAAAAAAAAAAAAAAAAAAAAAAAAAAAAAAAAAAAAACAAACTGTTTCCCCCACCAAAGAAAAGTGTTAATGCCACTAGGATGTAGGGGTTACAGGGAATGAAAGAGAATAAGAAGACTTTAGTAAGGAAAAGGAGAATAAGAGAACAGGATTCAGGAAGACAGTGATTGAAGTTACATTTAAATTTTTGAAGCTTGTAGGTGACAGGGAAGCAAGACATCGGAAGAGAGTTCCCCAGGCATGAAAAAAAAAAAAAAAAAAAAACTATTAGAATAGAACTGACAGTTTAAGCTAGTTTAAGTGATACCAAATACCCAGTTGCCAATCTAGCAGTACACTTAAATTCATCCAGTTGAGGCACTAAAAAGAGCAGCTCATGAGAACAATTGCCGTGAAAATGTTTGTAGAAAAGACAGAGGGAAGCCATGTCATGTTGGTTGGAAAGTGACTGAAGTCGAGATGCCAGGTCAGGATCGTTTGTATTACAGACCCTTCTTTGAATTTTGTCAAGAATCTTTTTATGTGAAACAATTACTTGCTTCTTTTTATGCAGTTTGATGGCTAACTCACTTGTGAAGAAACTGATTGTGTGTAGTGTTTCCAGAAGTGCCCACAGTGAAAAGACATCTTTTCCACTTGCCCATCCACCAAAAAATGCGATTGGCAAGTAGTTAAAAAAATTCATCAAACTTCAATACTGCCAAGAATTCTGAAACTAGTACCATAAAGAAATGTCTGAAAATGTCTTCCTGGTCTTGACAAAAGGATAGAAGGATTTTGTACCAGGTGACTAACAAAGTTCTGATGGTATTAGAAAGTGAACAACTACCTTTGCCTTTTGGGAATGAGGTCGGATTTTATGAACACTTCTTGCAAAAAAAAAAAAAAAAATCAATTAAAACATTGATTTGGGATTGCCTGCAAAAAAAAAAAAAAAAAAAAAAAAAATCAGTTTTGTTATGTGGCATCCTTTAACTCATTTTGTCACCAAAATGCCATGTATTTTTCTATTGAATCTACACAAATGATAATGCTGATCAAAACGCAGAGAAATAAATATACAGGAAGTATTTACTGCTCACCCTGGTAAAAATTACTTTGTACCCTGCATGCACAAAACCATTCTGTAAATTAATATTTAACTAATTACCAAAGATCATTTGCATATACTAAATCAGTGGTTCCCAAACTTTTTTCTCTCGGCCGCATGTTTGGAATGAAAATTTGTTCATGCCTCACTAAATTTTATGATACTACATTTAAAAATACAAACCAGAGAGAGGGTTAAAGGGAGATAACCATAGATTTGAAGTCAGAACATTATCATTGATATCTCTCTCCTCCAATTTTTTGGACAGGCAGAGTTCAGTCAGTTATTTGCCATATGTGATACACGCTTAGGCGATCATGTATCTTTTGATACATGACTAACGAGGCAGATTTTTTTTTCCAGCAGTAGGTCGCCATTTCTTTCTGTGGTAGACCATTTGCCAGGGCTATAGAACTACTGCTACTTACCTATAGTTGGAGGTTGCGAGAAGAGGATTCATACCTTTCTCAAGGGTATTAGCACGTAAGTGAATGTAATGGACTCAACTGGAATTCGAACTTGGCTCTCCGATTCCTCAGTCCGAGCCACTATCCATTACTCCACCATGCCTCCTTCACTCTACCATTCCTCATAGTTACTATGTTCTTAACAGTTGATATAATACAAAAATATCAATGATAAAATCAGTTAATAGCTATTTATACTGGGACAAGTAATCCATAATATTTTAAATTTTGAAATCATTTATTTTTGGTATATGAATTTTTTGAAAGAGTGTCTAAATCTTTGTCTTTCAATCATTCCACCTCACCTGATATCCTCTTCTGATGCAGCTACGAGACATGCCACACCCTTTGGGAACCACTGCCCTAAGGGAATCAAATATATTGATAAACTACACTGGTCTCGCCTGTCATGTGAAACCTCATAAACAACCTCAATAGAATTTATGAAACAGGCTAAGCACTGTAGAGAAAACTTAGTCACATCTTCATGTCACTTACTGGCTTCAAGAGCCATTGTCATTCTCAACAGGACTAAAAACCTGAATCACACTTGTCAGCAACGGCCATACTCATTTAATGAGTCAATAGGTATATATATATATATATATATATATATATATATATATATATATATATATATATATATAGCTTTAGAAATGACAGAATGCATTCTTTTAAAAGGAACTTTTTTTCATCCAACTCTTCAGAAAGATTCATTGTTATGACAATAATCAAAGTGGTGAAACTGAAAAAGGTAAACATTTTGGGGTGGAAGTATATAAGGTGCTACGCCAAAAATAAATTTATTGGTAAAAACAAACAAATCGGTGTAAACAAGCCTCTAGTGAGTATAAAATATAGAAAATTATATTGAGGACTGACCCAAGAGACAGAGAACAAAGTTCTTCTGCATGCACAAAGTTGGCCGATGAAACTGGATATGAACAGCTTCTAAAACCGTAAATGATTAAGTCTTCTGCAGCACCCACGTTTACCTTTTTTCAGTTTCATCATTTTGACTATTATCATTCTAATGATTCCTTTTAAAGTGTTAGATGAAAAAGGTCCCTTTAAAAGAATGCATTGTCATTTACAAAGCCATATTTAAATTGTTACAAAATTTTTTTTTTATATATATATATATATATCTCTGAATGTAATGAGAACGAAAATAATATATAAATTCTAATGTTCACAGCATTAATTCAAAAGAGGGCTCAATACCTAGAGTAGAGCAATAATTATTTATCATAATTTTTTCATATAGATAAAAACAATTTACTCACTAGAAAGATGAAACCTTGTTTCAGTGTGTGTGAGATATATATATATATATATATATATATATATATATATATATATATATGGGGTATGTGATATACAAACTGCACATATAAAGAGGGAGTGTAAAGAAAAAAAAAAAAAAAACATGAAAAGGACAAATAACCATGACACATTGCACCAATGAAAAGTCCATATAAAAAAGAAAAACTGAGAAGTATAAGCAGTCAATTGCTGATACACCCTGATGAGTGGATGGAATGATCCCCAAAGAGTACATCTACAAAACTGTAGAGTCAGGATGCTGAAATTAACACCAATCATCTAAATGACAAATCTTACTTGTATTGACTTATATATTTCTAAAGGATTAATGGATTTTTTTTTTATTTATTAATCTGACAGATTTTATCACTGAAATATTATTTTTAGTGGATACCAATATTTGAGTAGACATTCCATTTATTAAACAGCATATTTATTTATGTTTGTCTACCAACCTGAATATTCATTTTTATTGGTAGATTTTTGATAGACATTTAGTTTTTAAATCATTATCAGTTCAGTTTAACAAATATCAAAGAAAGGTAATGTATTGTATTTTCTTTTATTTAATTTTTAAATTTGATTATATGCTTAATGTAGTTTACTTTATTTAGAAGATCAGATAATATTGTTTTGTGGGAATATATTAATAAAGCATTGATATATTGGTAATATGCTGATTGTTTATGTAAAATATTTTGAAAGTTCCTAAAAATTCAAAGAAAAGACAAGCTAAAGCATTGCTAAGAGGTAAGCCAATCAATAAATTTTTATCTATAGAAATTTTTTTAATTATTTCTCCCTAAGCAAGGAAATAAAGCCACTAAGATGCAACAGAGATTTCTGAGTGTGAAAGAATATAAGAAAAAGAAAAAAAAGGAATTAAGAAGACACAAGATAACAATATTGATATTGCACTTACATTTTTGAAGATCAAAGTTAGCTTGAAAGCAAGAAGATGAAGACAGTTCCATGAATGATAAGTGCAAGAAGGAACTGTTGACACAGAACTTATGGCTACATCTAACAATTTCAACTGTAAAATGATGAGACCTAACTGACAATCCAGTACAAATTAGTGTTGAAAATTGAAATTACATCAGTTTGTAATGAGTTGACAAAATACTCAAACACAAAGCAGGTATTTCAATGTGATACATCATATCTGGAGTTGGCAGCACTCCTCATACACTAACAAAAATTTTAATATCACTTCTTGCTTTTCATATTAAAAATTCTGATGACCTGAAAAGGTATATATCTGAAAGATAATCTTATAGCTAGTTTAGATATCAAATCCTTATATACCAACATACCTGCTAACAAATGCTTGAATTTAAAAAAAAAAAAAACAAGACACTTCTATTATAAAATTTAATCTCACCCTACTGATAAATAAAATTATTACGACTTGCCACTACTGCAACTATGTTGGTGTATAAGGATTTGTTATCAAAACTAGCTATAAGCTTGTCATATATATGCCTTTCACAACACTCTGCTGATAGGCTCCATTTTTAACCTAATATGGTTTCCTCCACATGTAAACTCAACTGTTTGCCCCAAAGTGCTGGAAATAAGATTCATTTTATCAGGCAACACAGCACCAGCCTTTCATAATCCAATGGTCATGTCATGGTGTCAATAACTGTACACATGTTAGTCAACCATTAAAAAAAGTGCACAGAATGCAGAGTACACTGTATAGTACATGGCGTCAGTGGCACCAGCATTGAAGTGGAATGGATCTGATGGAAGGTTTCTCTTCATTGAGTAGTAAATTCTTGCTACAAGCAAAAAAACTAGAGCAATTGTCATCATATATGTCTGAGATGAGGTATTATGTACACTATTTACATTAATCAGACTATTGTTCTAATCTTTGTCACCATATTTATTACATTTCAGTCATTGTATGCTCCGGCCTTCTTCAGGTGGTTGGAATGCCGAACTGAACACTTTATTTCGCTCACTGATGTAGACTGTTCTAGTTCCACCTGCCATGTTTAATGGATGTCAGTTATCAGTTATCTCCTGTTAATTCCCCTCTCCAAGTTCTCCACTGCCCTAACCGGGTATTGAACTCACACTCTTTGGGTCCTGTCACTGGATCTAACCAATGCCTTTATTCACTGTGCCATGTGTCCTTGATAACTGACATCCATTAAACATAGTACATGGAACTAGAACAGTCTACCCCAGTGAGCGAAATAAAGGGTTCAGTTTGACATTCCAATCACCTGAAGAAGGCCGGAGTGTACAACGGTCGAAATGTTGTAATAAATATAGCGACGAAGATGAGGACAATAGTCCGAATAATGTAAATAGTGAGCAATTGCCATGTTGTAGATAGAGAGCTCCATCTTATTTCTTTTACCCTAACAATCATTATAGGGTTATTAAAAAAAAAAAAAAAAAGTGTTAAATCTTTTCTGTCACCCATAACTGCCACACCTACACTAATTTTACCTTAATATATCAAACAAATGTAATTGAGCCGAGTCCATTTCTATGAATGGGGAAAGGTGAAACCGTCCACTGTTGAATTATTTGATACTTCAGTTCACATATATTTATGAGAATGGATTATTTCTCACACAGAATAAATAAATATTTGCAATACTTTATTCTGTTTACATTTTCTACATATATCATTTACAACTTTAGTACACACACAAAACAAACTATTAACCTTTGAACACTAAAAAACTGTTTATTAAATAAAATTCATTCTTACAGCAACCTCAGTTTCATTTTTACACCTCTATATTTCTGACTGAAAATGTTCTTTAAGCCTTCTTTTACAGCTGTATAAAATCTTGCCTTCATTCTACACAAGCACTTGATTCAAAATTAACCAAGCATATAGTGTAGACATATAGCCATACCTGGTGAGGTAGAGTTTCTAGGATTTACTTCTTTCAGCTTGTGTCAATACAGGTGGAGAAAAGAACGGGTATGTGGCCACGTACATAGCCCCGCTTATTAAAATGAGAGAGACAAACTTGTGCTTGCTTGTCCAGGTTGATGCTGATGTCAATATGCTTCGGAAGCCCATGTTTCAAGAATTAAGTCCTGAATAGAGACAAAAACAAAAGAAACAAAAATGTTTTTAAGGACTTTTCTCCGGAAAAAAAAAAAAATAAATAAAATAGTTTGTTCTAAAAGAGACTGAACTCATAAGAATGAAAACTTCTTTTCTTTCTACATTTTTTTTAAATCATTTCACCCCAAGCAAGGCAATAAAGCAACTAATGCACAAGAGATTACTGAATGTGAAAGAATAAGTAAAAAACAAAACAAAACAAAAACACATTATTAAGGAGAGAGAACAGTAAAAGAACAGGAATTTATAAGACAGAAGATAATGACTGACATTGTATTTAAATTTTTGAAGGTCAAAGTTAGCTGGTAAGTAAGGAGCAAGAAGAGAGTTCCACAGGTGAGATGTGCGAGAAAAGAAATTGTTAGCATAGAACTTACATTTACATCTAGCCATTTCAACTGTAAAGTGATGAGACCTTGCCACCAACATAGTAGTATGCTTAAATTCATAAAGTTTAGATACCAAAGAGGAAAGTTCATTAGAATAGTTACCATGAAAAGGCACTGTTATGGTGGTGGGAAAGTGACTGGTCAAGATGCCAGGTTGGGACCAATAATATTGCAGATTTTTTATATTTTATAAAAAAATCCCTAAATACATAGCAGAAGCACTAGACTAGATATGGCAGCAATATTCAATGCATGGGTGAATGGTAGACTTATATATTAGATTCTGGCACAGTGAACCAACTTTCCTCTCACAGATTCTTCCATTTTCAAGTAAATCCTTTAAACCTTAAATTCCTCAAAGATATTTTAAATTTTCTATAGAAGAAAAAACTTTAATATCATTTCCTAAATCAAAGAGAGAAAAAAAATAATTATGTCTGAATTTCTGTGATGAAGAGTTATCCTTATTTACATATAGACTATTGTCCTCATCTTTATTGTTGTTACCACAATGTTTCAGCTTTTGTACCATCTGGCCTTCATCAGGTGTATGTTGATCCAGGTAGCTGAACCCTTTATTTAGTCTATGACAGGTTCTGGTTCCACTGTCCATGTCTACATATATATCGTCTAGTTTTTATTTCACCCTTCCACTTCCTTTCCACTGAAAGTATGCACAGCCTAACCTGGGGATTAAACTCACAATTTCTGTGTTACCAAATTCATGTACTAACACTGTAATCACCTGTGTGGAGAACTTGGAGCCTTAAACCTAACCTGCCTGCTGATAAGTGCTGTTGCAGCTTGTCATGCTTGACTGCACTCACTGAAGCTTTTCTCTTTTTGTTACAGCTGCTGCAATTGAAGACTTGCCATCATTTGTCAGTAGCAGTAGCAACAACTCAATCCCTGAGTCAGGCAGTGCGTAATAATTTAAATGTCATCTTTGAATCTCAAGTAGCATAAAGTTCAGTCAGTTATGTGCCATGCGTGATACATGCTTAGGTGATTATGTATCTTTCAATACATGACTTAGAAGGCAGATTTTTTTCTGTTCCTATTTATCTATCAGTCAGTTATGTGCCATGCATGATACACGCTTAGGCAATCATGTATCTTTCAATGCATGACTGACGAGGCAGATTTTTTTTGTCCCTATATATCTATTTATCAGTTATGTGCCATGTGTGATACATGCTTAGGCAATCATGTATCTTTCAATACATGACTGACGAGGCAGATTTTTTCTGTCTCTATCTATCTATCTATCTATCAGTTATGTGCCATGTGTGATACACGCTTAGGCAATCATGTATCTTTCAATACATGACTGACAAGGCAGATTTTTTTCCCCCCAGCATTAGGTTGCCATTTCTTTCTGCAGTAGACCAATTGCCATCCAAGGCTGTCCTGCTATTTCCCATAGTTGGAGGGAGAAGAGGATCATACCTTTTCCAAGGGTATTAGCATGTAAGTCATATTTAAAGGATTTTGATTGTTTTAATTAAATATATTTTATTAACATAAAAATATATTGAAATCAAAATAATTTAAAACCTGTGAATTTCTGGATTTAAAAGCAATGGGTAATTATCATTATTTACACTATATACATTCAGACTATTGTCCTCATCTTTGTTGTTATTATCACCTGATCGCCTTCTGCCTGAATTTCTGGGATGAGGAGTTATCATTATTTATACTATATACATTCAGACTATTGTCCTCATCTTTGTTGTCATCACTGAATTTCTGGGACAAGGAGTTATCATTATTTACACTATTTACACTTGGACTAGTGTCTTCATCTTTATTGCTGTGATAACAATAACAAAGATGGGGACAATAGTTCGAATGTAAATAATGTTAACTCCTCATTCCCTTTAAATTCAGACAGAAGGCAATCAGCTGATAATAGAAATAGGTAATTAAAGGGAATGAGGAGATATTATACAGACTAATATGCATATTTTTGTTGCTATTACAACCTGATTACCTTCTGCCTAAATTTAAAAGGAATGGAGACTTATCATTATTTACACTATTTACATTTGGACTAATGTCTACGTCATTGTTGCTGGGATAACAAAAAGGAGGACAATAGTCTGAATGTAAACAGTGTAAATAATTTAAAACATGTTTTACATACTCTTAAACGTTATTTTTAATGGATACTTGTATTTGAGCAGACACTATTTATTAAACTATATTTATTTATTTTTGTATACTGGCCTGAATATTTGAGAAATCTTTGGAGAGTGCATATTTTTCTCTAAGATTGCTCGAATATTCAGGCCAGCATATGAAAATAAATAAATATACAGTTTAATAAATAGAGTGTCTTATCCACTAAAAATAACATTTAAGTAATAAAAATCTGTTGGATAAAAAAAAAAAAAAAAAAAAAAAAAATCAATGCCTTTTATTTTATATACTCTTAAGTCTGGAATAAAAGGGCAGGTGAGGTTGAAATAAAAGGGTTGGTTGGAAAATTCATTCAAAATGAATTTGTTTTAGGAATTAAAGAAACACAAAGAGAGGAAGCTGAAATAAAGAGTCAAGATGGAAAAAAAATGTGGAAAATAAATGACCAGGTAGTAATCTGGAATTCCTTTTTTTTTTTTCCTTCTTATTCTTAAAGCCAGGTCCTTTCAAGATGTTGGTGATAATGATTCTCCACAGATTTCTTTTCCTTATTAGCTGTGAATTGCTAGAAGCAAGTAAGTTGGAAAATTATCTACTGACAATAGTGAGCAGCTGGGGGGCGATAGAAAAATGAAATAGCTGATAGGCCTATCTATTGCGGACATGAGAGTATGCAAAAGTAATTTAAAAAAAATTTTTTATGGCTAAATTTTGCCACCCTTTTCTCACAATTACAGAAGATATTTAAATTGCAATTTATTTTAAACATTTTATAAAAATACCCAATGTTAACTTTTTTTTCACAAATCAAAAAGTTTGCTAACATGTGAATACATTACTACAAAACTTACCAATTTTAAAATGAAGACTGTTTTACTCGTGGTTTTTATTTCGGTGAATCAGACACAAGGTCTTTTCCAAAAATCTTTGTTTTTTCTCCTTCCATAAAAACTGGACTTTTTTGCATTTTATACCAGACGTAATGGATTCCTGCAACGGCTGGAAGCATAATTAATAGAACCTTGTATTCTTTCAGAAATGCTGTTAGGCGGGATGCCATTATGAACCTTAAAAAAAAAAAAAAAAAAAAGAAAGAAATCTTGCATCACTACAAAAGACGAAAGTGAAGGAAAAATATCTCTGACATTTAAAAGTTCTTCTCTATTTCTGCAAATATTTGCTGTAGTTTTTTAAATGAGCAAGCATAAATTCATCACCAACATTTTTTATTACAATAAAAAAAAGAAAGAAAATGTAATCTTCAAAATTAGAGGGGGAAAAAAAACAAACAAAAAAAAAACAAAGTGGTAAGGGGAGCAAATGAAATAATGTAAAAAGTGAAATTTAAATCCTTTAAATTATATCTTTTTTTATCATTTCACTGAAAGCAAGACAATAGAGCCACTAAGATGCAAAGGGTTACTCAGTGTGAGAGAATATTAAAAAAAAAAAAAAACTGTTTAGGAAAGAGAACAATAAAAGAACAAAAATTAAGACAGAAAATAATGATTGACATATTTAAATTTTTGAAGATTTAACTGAGAAGCATAAAACCAGAAGAGAAATACAAGAAAAGAAATTTAGCATAGAACTTATAGTTACATTTAGCCATTTCAGTGGGAAAATAAGACATTGCTGTCAATCTAGTACTGTGATTAAATTCATAAAGTCTATATACTATAGAGGAAAGTTCATCAGAACAATTATCATGAGTGTATTTATAGAAAAGGCACAGAAAAGTTATGTTACAGGAGTGTGAAAATGACTGAAACCGAGATACCAGGTCAGAGCCAATAACATTGCAGATTTGGCAAACTTTGACTTTTGCGCTTGAAAAAAAAAAGTGTGTCAAAAGGAGAGTTTTTCCATTGACACCACAGTTATTTTAACTACCCTCACTCCTCGGCTATGGTTATTGTTAAAGTGATGATTAGAATTGAAATAAAACTGAAACATATGATGAAAATGAATTCATACATATTTGTTTTTGAAAAATTACAACAAAAAATATTAAACACTATTTATAAGATTTCTTATTTACAAGAATAATTTTATATTTACAACATTCTAAAAACCAATACAATTGAAACTAATGCAATGTAATATTTACCAATTTATAAGGAAATAAATATAAAAACAATTTTTCATTCATAAATTTATAAACATTTACTAAATTATTAAAATATATGAACCAATTATAAAGAAATCCTTAATATTTACCATTTTATAAAGTTTGAATCAATTGGCAATTAACTGATGTTTTGTCAACCATTGCAATAAACAATATGATAAATGAATAGTGCAAATAAACAATCTAATAAATAAATAGTGTTTATTATTTTTCTTGTAAATTCTCAAGAACAAAGAAAATGTATAAATTCAACTTCATGTGTTTTTGCTTTAATTCTAATTGTTGCTTTTTAAAAACAAACATTGCTGAGAGTGAAGGTAGTAAAAATAATAATGGTGTCAAGGGAAAAGCACACTTTTTGTCAGTCCATTTTTTTTTCAGGCATGAATGTCTAAGTTTGTTGCAGATTCTTCTTTGGATTTTATCAAGAAGATCTAAATATATAGTAGAAGCACCAGACCAGATGTAGCAATAATATTTATTGCATGGATGATTGTCTTGCAATCCTCAATGAACAAGACATTTTAGATAAAAAAATTATTTAATGTAGTCTGACAATATGAGAAAAAGAAAAAAAACATCTCAAATAAAATGAACAGTTTTGAAATTTTTTTTGCTTTTTGTAATTGCAAACATTTTTATTTTTTTGAAAGTTATTACTCTATGTTCTCAAATTAAAAAACTGAAACTTTAAAATCTTTTTGTACAAACTTGTTAAAGGAGTACAGGTCAAATCCTAATTTACTTAAATAGCAAATATCATCATAAACATGTTTTTTGTTGAGGCAGGACTGGGATTAATGCCACACAAATCAAGATGGGTCCTGCCTGATGCCCAACTCAGGCACTCGCATTAGTGAAAGTACACCAAGTGTTTTTATAGAGACACCATTCCTAGAAAGGTTGCTATTCAAGATTTGAAACTCAATTCTAGCCCCTCTCTCTCTTTCTCTCTCTCTATACATATATAAATATATATATTTGGTTGGATAGATGTGAGTTTGTGACCTTGGGTTTCACGCTTTAGCTAAAGCATGAAACCCAGGGTCACAAACTGAACATCTATCCAACCAAATATGTTAGCTCTATCTCTGATATTGAGCGCTTTCTAATAAGTACCATATAATATATAAATAATTATACATATAAACATTTATTTATATTTATATACACTTTTTATATAAATATATATATATATATATATATATATATATATATATATATATATATATATATATATATACAAACACACACTCGTGTGTGTGTGTGCATCAGCTATTGGCACCTATATGAAGCACATCTGCTCTTTGACAGGGTGTTTTTCAACCTGTAGAGTGACATGCCACCCTCCTCACCAGCAGAAAAGCAAGTGAGGGAGCTGGTTCAGACATCAACCATTTAGCAGGTTTTATTGGGTCACATGTCACGAGTAGCAGCCCTCAGCTTCATCTAACCTTAAATAGTAAATAACTAACTTTAAATTAAAATTGTTCAATTATATTTGTGGGTGTTTGTATGTAAAGAATTAATGGATTTTATTTTTTAATTCAACATATATTTTTATTACTGCAAATGTTATTTTTAGTGGATACCAGTAGTTGGGATCTGAGTAGATACTAATTTTTTAACAATGTTATTTCATTTACTGGTCTGCACACTCAATGAGACTGAACAGATATGGCTTCCAAGAAAACCTGAACAAGTGAATGTGGTGGAAGGCAAACAGAACCTTTCTTGATGGTGAAGCTCTCCATAGCTGACCAAAGTATGTAGGATCAGATCTGCAAAGAGGGATGATGGTTCATATCTTGCTGGAGTTCACATTTTCTTTAAGTTTTCTTGAGTGCATAGACAAAATAAAAACTGTTTAAAAAATGTAGTGTCTACTCAAATATCGGTACTCACTAAAAATAATGTTTGAAGTAATAGAAAGAAAAAAAACCCTTAAGAGTAGACGGACAGATCTGATGGCGAAACTCTGGAGTTGGGATGCTGAAGGTAAAGTCAATCAACTAAGTGACAAACTTTACTCCCATTAATCCTATAAATATATATTTTTTGGAAGTGTTATCTGATGATCCAGTGTCCCTTAAAAGGGCTCTGGTGAAATAAATTATTATAATGGAACCTTAAAGTGGTCTGTTTTTCTTTAAAATATATATATATATATATATATATATATATATATAGATAGAGAGAGAGAGATAATATTAGTGGTAAATATACATACATACATGCATGCATGCATGCATACACATACATATATATTTTTTGAATAAAAAAATTCCAAGAGGATAGAATCCAGGTAGAACTCAATGTCAATACATATAGGTTTTCTTGCCGATATGTATGTATGTACGTGTATATGTTATTGTGCATGTGTGTATACGCATGTGTTTTTGAACATAAAAATATAGGTCCTTGCTAGATTAGATAATCCTTATATTTTTTATACATTTATATTTGATTTGTAACCTGTAGTCGATATTAATTTTGTCAGATTTTTTTAATTACACAGCACCCTTTCAGTAAATGCCCTTCAGTTTTAGTTTCCCCTGCCCCATCTCTCTCCCCAGCCCCTTTTTCTTTTCTTTTCCTCTCCCTCCCGCTTCTTCTGATCTTTAAGATTAGATCGTCTATTGTGTGTGTATGTCACCACAAAATGTATCCTTTCCGGTTACATCCTTAATGTATTAGATATTCGACAACATTCATATTTCTCTCACTTAAACCATCTTTAACTCACCTCTCTAAAACTTCAATCTGTTAAGTTTTAATCTCCCACCTTCTCTTGTCTGTTACCCCTCTCTTTAGCTCTAACATTCATCCCACACTCTCATACTTATACTCTTTCTAAATTCTATTTTTTATTTCCAGAGTTGTTTTTTTCTGTTTTCTTTTTAAATTTGTAGGCCTGATGAATTGGATCGTATTTACGATTCCAATGGAATAAATTATGACCATAGAATATTAGTGTTAAGCCTTTTTATTATTTATTATATATATATATATATATATATATATATATACACACACACTCTTTACAATTGTAATTAAGATACCTTTAGTAAATTACCATTTTCACCTACAAATTTTAATTTTAAAATTCACAGGATTTTTCAAACTGTTTCTGGTATCAGTTTGTAGTATACTTTTGTTTATTTGGAGAAAGAAAGAGAGAGGGTGTTATTGGAGACCTATTGGGAGGTAAGGGGGGAAAGGAAGTCATTGCTATTGGAATCATATTATGGAGGTAGGAGAGCCTTGGAGACTGATGGGCTGACCTACATCCTGATGGTCACACAGTCAAAATTTAATTCGACGAGAATTCATGGAAATTAACGGAAATGGGAAAGAACACTCAAGAGGTAACTTTGGTAAAATGAAAGAGAGTCAATTCGGAATTATTGGTATTGAACTTGTCCATATATCAGAGTTCAAAGTTAGGGAGTGTTTTTTAAGGACTTGGAATGAATTTGGATATATATGTATGCATTCTCCACAAAATCCTGCGAATTTTAAAATTAAAATTTGTAGATGAAAATGGTCATTTACTAAAGGTATCTTAATTCCAATTGTAAAAAAAAAATTGCTCTGTTTATTGAAAGTAAATATGGAGTGCCCTTTTGTGAGTCAGTTTTAACATATTTCAAATTCTATGTTCTGTTAATAGGACTCGCCTGGATTATACTAACGGATTACTACCTATATATATATAAACATTTTTTTGCAATGATTAGGGATAAGTTTCTGTTTGATTTTAGTTTATGTGAATTAGTTAATACTTAAAAAATAACTTGTGCTAATGATAAAAAAAATACACCAGTTTGCTAAAGTCAATTTCTAAAGTGTGTGTGTACTGATCATGGAGTCAGTTTTTTGATTCTTATCGTTTTAATTTTCTTTTCCAAGTCAGTTTTGGCAGGGAGACCAGTTCAGGGGGAAGAAAAAGTGAATTAAAAACCAGGCTGAATTGGCTGTGAGCTTCATCAGGCTATCTTGCCCCTAGACAACCTCTGTTACCATGGCTGCATTACATGTGATGCCCTTACGACCCTAATGGGTTATGGGTGAGATGATTCTTATTTGCTTTTAAAAGTAACTGGTCATTTTGGTTATTGATTTGCCTAAGTGAAAATGTTGATTTTTATTTTTGAGAATTTTAGTAATCACACACAGTCCTGGAAGTAGACAGGGACTTAAAACAGTTAACTAAATGGAATAAGAAGCCTGACCAAAATAGTGATGCAATATCATCTCAATATATAAACAAATACAGTCCAAGCTTTATTGAACAATCAGATTGATTAGGTAGATTTGATTTTGATATGATTTTTTTTATTATTGAAGGCGGATCTAGCATGATAATAGGCGAGGATATTTTAGGTTTTCTTTGAATTCTTTCTTCGTCACCGTAATTATCAGTATGATTTTTTTTTTTTTTTTTGTTCAATTCCATTCTGTTATTTTATTCAAGTCGTTTCTTCCTCCATGACTGTGTACCCAAAAGGTAGTCAAGACGGATGCCATTTTGACTTTTGTAAATTTTTTACCCCCGCTTAAAAAAAAGTTAGGGTGCATTTTTAAGGATGTAAAATTTTAGAAATGGTTATCTGTTTAAAAAAAAAAGAAAAAAAAAAAAGTGTTTAAATAAATCACTCACAAGAAGCATGCGTGCTGTACTCTGTTCCAACCTTTAGTTTTTTAGCTCTAATATTAAATTAAGAAATTAACGATAAGCTTAAAAATTTTAAGCTTATGGTTTTTAATTCCATTATGATTTTAAGTTAAATCAAAATCGAATTTGTCTTTAAAGGAGAATACAAAATCAAGAAAAAGAAAAAGTGGGATTGAAGGTCAAGACGTAACCCTGAAGTTTTATTGACCAAACATGAATTTATGATCTAAAATTGGCAAGTTATCTTAATTCAAAAATAACGTTGACTCTTCTTAACGAACAGTATTTAACATTTTTAAAATCGGAGACATGGTCCGTAAAATGTACACTACAATCTCAGTAAAATTACTTTTTTTTTTAACTCATTTTATTGAGACTAGTGCACATTTTAAGGTTTTTTTTTACCTTTCTTGTCTCCGCTGTTTAACAGTTAGCTAAGTCAGTAAAAAAAAAACTACAAACAGTAGACACATTTCTTAGGAACGTAATTTTAAAAATACTTAAATTAATAAAATATAATACTACATATGAAAGAGAAAAAAAATTAATAATATTCAGTAAATTATATAGTTTCATAAAAAAAATAAAAAATACATTTTCTATTTTTTAGAGGTAAAGGTCAAAACAACATTCATGATTTTAAGTTGATCATATTTTAAGGACAATTGTACAATTCATTAAAAAAGAAAAAAAATTCACATAATTTAATCCTCTTGATTACATAATTAAAAATAACATTTTTAACAAGAAAAATAATTAATAAAAACTCATATCATAAAATAATTAATAAAAACTCAGATCATTTACCCGGGTGCTTTTAAAACAAGAAGTTTTAAACACCAAATAGACTAATTCTAGAACGGAAAAAACAGCTTTATTCAAAAGACAAAATAATTAATGTAAAATAAACTAAAAAAAATGCTAATAATTCTCACCTGAATTATTTTCTCAAACTAATTGAAGCATCATAAGAGCAAAAATGAAGAAATTACAAATTATTGTTAATGTGGCCGACTTTGTTTCAAGGGTAGATAACTCTTATTAGTTGCCACCAAACGAGAATTATTTCTTAGAAGTTCGTTTAACTTGGCACAAGGCCACGTTTATAGTGCACCAAACAGAAGATAAATGTAAGTGATGGTTAGCATAAGCACCATTCTGCTACTCCAGTTAATCGAATATTAACCTAATATCTTTTTAAAATTAAATAAATATTTTTTTTTAAATTAAATAAATTTGAAGTTTTGTCTTTGAGCAATCTTTTACGCCGGAATATAATTTTCATAACACCGGTTATTATGACACTGGCGTAAACAAGGTCACGTGAGCTCAGTGATGACAATTCTAAAAAACAATAATAATAATTCGACTTTTATTTCTTGAGAGAAGAAGCGCCTATTACCTGACTCATAAATTCACGTACGATCGCAAAGGTAATTAAAAATAATATTTTTAAGTCTGAGAAAAATGTCTAGCCATCATCACAAAAAGGACTTCCCTTTTGGGATCGTACACACTTTTTTTTTTCCTAACGATCCTTTTGACTTTTCAAAACATCCTGCAAAGTCCTCAGAAGTCTCAAACATATACATTATACAAACAGGCTCATTATTACCGACCTTTGACTTACTTAAATATTTTTTTTTTTTTTTTGAGAAACCCTGGGCCGACGCATTTTTAGTTTTCATTAAACCCCGCCCTCAAAAGAATATATTTATTTCCCTTGCATTAAAATTTGTATTATGACATTTAAACTGAACGTCTGGAAACTATTTAATTATTTTCAATAAAGACAATGAAAACGAATAAAAGGTGCTTTCACTTTAAAAATTCAAGAATCGCCCTCCCCCCCAAAAAAAAAAAATTTAAAAAATGAATAATTAAAAAAAAAAAGTCTGTTAGTTAAAGTAAGAAGTTCAAAATGATAAAATTTCTAATTTTTGATTTCATAATGCAAAAAATACAAAGAACTAGTAGTGATTTATAAAAAATTATATAATAAAAAGAAATGTACTAAAATTATATAAAAAAATAATTAGCGTAAATTAAATAAAAAAAAAATAACAATACTACCACGGACTTTCTAAAAAAAAAAAAATTAAAAACATTTTAATTTTGAATATTAATAAATAAGTGTTCTCTGAACTTAGATTTCGGTTCTATTTGAAAAATAAAGAAAGATATTTCGAATTAAAAGTAAAATTTCCGTATATAAATAAATTATAAACATTTTAAGCATTTTTATACGAAAAAATAAAAACGTAAACTAAACAACAAATTTAAAATTCTCTTTAAAATTCAATATTTGTCCTAAAGATGAAAAAGATGTGTTTCAAAGTCTGTTACATAAGGAGAGGATTAATTAACTGTATTTTCTAAAACAAAGCTTACCTTTTTTTTACTTAAAATAACGTTTTATTTACGCAAGAAGTTAAAAAAACTAAACAAAACACTACCCTGTTCGAAAAAGCGCGGGAAAAAAAGTGTGTGTGTGGGGGGAATAAATAAATAAAACCTAAAGAAGTACGGAAGGCTAGCAGTACAATAATCAAGAATTTATTATTTATGTTTAGAACTAAATTTTTTTCAACTTATATAACCAATAGTTTAAGGATATAATTTTTTATTCTATACGCTTTTATTGAATTTAATATAATGAATAATTTTATTTTTTACACTGACTGAATGGATGATATGAAATTAGATTAAAAGCATCATAATACTCCTCTCCTGAGTGTTTGTTCATGCATGCACAATAAGGTGGCATTGATTGGTTTTCAAATTTTATCAAGGCTGTGCAACTGGTTCTTGAGATTGTAATGGCTGCCTTACCATTAACAAGAAAAGAAGTGGAATTGACAAAACAAACAAGTGGAGATAAGATTTGGTTGAGATAAGTAAGAGTTTTTTTATTTCTCATGATCTCTACAAAGTTTGATATTTGCCTGATCCTGATTATTGTATAATAGTCCTGGGAGACTGGGAGTTCGTTTGTTCAGGATATAACACAAGGTAGTAGTCAAGATAGACATGTAGAGAAAATCAACACACATATGGTCAAGTAAGTAGACTTGAAGAAATATTCCATGAATTATGTCATTCTACTAACCTTGAATTAGTCTCTGCTGCTGGTTTTGTTGTTAGCCAAAGGCATCACTGTTAAAGATGGAAACACCTTAGTATCACTGTAGATGATCATTATCGAAGCCTATTATAAAAATGGACATTCAAACAGAAATGCATTCCGCACATTTTGCAATTTTTTTGGTCAACATAATCAACCAACCGAGAGTTCAATTGGAAATGATGTAATATTGTGGAGAGGTTCAATTCCTGCGCACGATCACGAATAGAGATGTCTCGATTTTTGGCCTCATTCTTGTGCACTGCAGCAATGTTTTTATCTGAACGGCTTAAACGAGCACGCAATGGTATTTTCACATCTGCCACTGACCCAGTTTAAACTTATGAACAATTTTTCCAATTGCACTCTTGAAACTTTAACACGTTTGATTGTAAATCTTTCCATTGTTGAATCTGAAAGAAAAAGAAAAAATCATCAGATGCTTAAACTTAATTCACATTTAAAATCAGTCCAAGTTATTGGAACACCCTATACTATGTTCTTTATGGTTTATGTTAATATTTTTAATAGATCGTCTAATTTGTTCATCAACAATGTAATCAGGAAAATCATTATTAATGAGAGTATGTGTAATGTATATATGATAAAATATAGTTTGTAGGTATGCTATATTAAATGGGTTAAAATGCTCAGGGATAGAAGTTATGTAAATATAAAAGTGGACACTGGTCAACACCTAGAGGCAACAGTCTGTTTCATGCTAAATACAATAGTCAGGCCATCTGATGATTTCATTTAGCATAAATCAGACTATTATATATATATATATATATATATATATATATATATATATGTATGTATGGGCATGTGGCTGAGTGGTTAGAATGTTCGCTTTCTGACCATGAGACCTCGCTTTGAATCTCACTATGGTTAATTTGTCAGGTAGACAACTTCCTGATGTTAGCAGACTGGATTGCAGTTGATCTCAGTGTGCGGCACTTTTGGAAAGCACCTGAAAAACAAACCTTGTGTTGATCCAAGCCTTGTGAGTGAAATTGGGTAGACAGAACTCTTGTGGACCATTGATAGCTGTGTTAGCACAAAACCACAAGTCATCGTGCCCGAGGGCTTGAGTGTGTTGGCATTGTTCAAATTGTTGATCACACTAGATAACATTCTCTCTCCCAGAAACTGTAACTAAGGTCTGCTCAGTGTAGTTGCAGTATAAACCAAAGGTGGGCTCAGTGGGTGTTGAGCAAACACAAATGTGCCTGAGTGAGCATCTGCAATAAGGATTGGCTAGCTGCCCTAGTAGATGGGTATCCTCGAATGTGAGTGGCTAGCTATTATGTATGTAAAGGCACGGAAATAAAAATAATGAATATAAGACACCCTATAAATTTACTCATGACCTTTTCTTTGGCATATATAAAATGATAAAACCAACTAGTGAAAAAAAATAACATTTAAAATATGCTTTAGCACAGATTTACTGAAAATTTTTTTGTAATTTTAAACAAAACCCCCAAAATTTGGAGATGACAGTTCTTTAAACAGGTGTTGTGCCCATAAAAAATAAAAGAAGTTATCAGTAAAATTGTTGTAATGGAATGTCCCACACTCCCTATCACCTATGTGGACTGACTATATCAGTGGTTTTTCAGGTGTTGAATTAACTTACAAAATTTCAGAAAGCACTGGGAAGGTTCCTAGGTTATGTGTAGGTGTTGTAAGTTACCTCATCTGCCCTGGGTAGGGGATTCCCTGGCCAAGCTATGTAGTCTATGTTGACGCCAGTCTTTTTCTTAGTGCTTGTCACAGCAACACCCTTGTTTGTGGATTACTTTCCACTTGCTCAGTAAAGATATTATTCAAAATGTCAAAAAGTTCTGTATTTATATATTTTTTGTAAGAACTGATTATGTTTTTTGTACACATAGAGAAATTGCAAAACATTATTTTTATACGAAATCTTAATTTCCCCACTTAAAAATCGGTGTGTGCATTACATGACTAACGTTATTACCTGTATCTGTATGTACACAAAATTTATTAAATTTTATATAAAACTATGTTCAAGGTATATGTTATTTATGTAAAACTACCTTCAGGGTATTTTTGTTTTTAATCGGTATCACCCCATGCAAGTCAGGCACAAGGGGTTACAAGGTGTGGAATTGCTAGGAACAGAAACATTAATGATGAACAGGAAGAGAAAAGGTAATCAGTAGGACAGTAGATAGCGATTAGCATTGCATAAGCTGTGTTATGAAATATAAAGGGATATCATGTTTATGCTTCAGTTCCATTGGCAAGCTGCTCCATTTTATAACTGCTATCTACAAATTAAATAGCCTGTATTCCAAAATCTGAAAACTGAAGCATTTCCTGTTGCAAGAATTTCAGGTTAAGGATTCTCAACTTGTACTAGAAAAAAGTAAAAAAAAAAAAAGAAATAAACAAATAAAATATGTATTTAAAATCAAAACAAAAATCTTTATGGTAAGACACATGACACAGTGGATAAACGCATTACTTAGATCCAGTGACAGGATGCAAAGAGTGTGAGTTCAATACCCAGTTAAGACAGTAGAGAACTTGGAAAGGGGAATTAACAGGAGATAAATGATAACTGGCATCCATTAAACATGGCATATGGAACTAGAACAGTCTACCTCAGTGAGCGAAATAAAGTGTTCAGTTCGACATTCCAACCACCTGAAGAAGGCCGAAGTGTACAACGGCTGAAACGTTGTAATAAATATAGCTACAAAGGTGAGGACAATAGTCCAAATAATGTAAACAGTGTACATAATACCTCATCTCAAAAATCTATACAGACACTGTAAGATAATAGATCTAAAAAAAATATTCATTTTATGAACCGATCAAATAAAAAAAATATAGAATCAAGAATCTTTAAAACTTGTACCCTCTCAACATTTAACATATGATTCTTCCACCCCACACTGAGCATGTGTGGGTTCGTTACATTCACTTACATGCAAATACCCTTTGGAAAGGTATGAATCCAACTCTCCCCATCTATGGGTTAAATTGTATCTGGAAAAATCATTACTCTCCAAAAACTTGTTAAAGCAATATTCATTCACAAAAAAAAAAAATTATTCTTACAATGCAAAATACATTTCAGCTTTAAGTAATCCAGAAAGAGTTGGTAAGCTGTAAAAAAACCCCAAAAAAACAATCTCTTTACCCTGACTTATTATTTTGTGGTGTCATGCCTAATGTAAGAGTTTTAAAAATAAATTTTTTATTTATTTTTTATGAACCTTGCACATTAGCTGATAACTTTATACTTCAAAGGTCACTGTTCAAATCAATATCAAATTTTATGTGACATCCATTGTAAAGTATCATTTTATATTCATATACTTAAACAAAATCAAACTGTTTTTGACTGTATCTTATTTCTCCAGTACATTTTACAGCCTTGAAGATGGATGCTGTTCACCTCTTTCAACTGCTAATAGTAGTGATTCATGCTATTAGTAGCAGTCTTACTGTTTCTAAATCTACCAGCCTCCCGCTTGTTATTAATACTTGGCCCTTCAAAAAAGCTACAGAAAAAGGTATGTAGTTTTTGACTGACTGTTATTATCTTGTTTTGAATTATAGACTTTAGGGATTTTCATTATTAATCTCTTGAGTGCTGATAAGTCATTCCCAGAATAAATAATTATCAATTATAGTTGTATTTACTCTGTGTCTATTCATTTGCAATGCATTTCTATAATGCATTTTTTAAAATGCATTTCTATAATAAATCTCTCTTTTGCTTTTCTATAGTAAATAATTCTAGTTCATTTCTACAGTAGTCATTTTGCTATGCCTTTTTATAATTACTTATGAGTCATTTTTCTATTTATTCATTTCTGTTATTCTAACACATCTTCAGTGTATTTTTTATATCAAGTGTTTTCAAATATTTTTCTTTCATAAATCAGTTTCATGCATTTATGGGTATTTACTAACTCAGCTTAATCTGGCACAGGGCCATAACTCTGGAGCACTCAGTGGGGACTGAACTTAATATCATAATGATCTTTGAAATTTGCTAACTCTTGCTCCTGTGTCAGGTGGTCTTCGCATGTGTTTTTATATTTTATAACCTTATTTAGTTGAATTTTATAATAGGTAATTTAACTAGAAACAATTTTTTTCCTATTACTATGGTTTAAGCACCCTATATCACGTAAATAAAAATAAATAAAAGTTAAATTAAATTTTATAAAAGTTAATATTAGGGTCCAGTTTGCTATGTAAATTCATTGTAGCAATGTGAACTGAACCCCCTACAGAAGCAAAAACAAAACATAATTTCTTACAATTTAAAAAAATACATTTTTTTTTAATTAATAATCTGGAGGGATTAATCAATAGTAATATGTGCCAGATGGTAGAGGAAGAAATTCTGATTATGAATTTCAATTTTTAAAAAATCTTCTTGCAAATTAACGTGTTTTGTGTCCATAAAGAAATATATAAATAAAATAATTGATTATACTGTCACTGTGTCATGTACATAAAAAATAAAAATTAATTATAACATGAAAAATAATTATAAAAAAATAGTTATAACAATTATAATTATTAATTCATTCATTCTACACCAATGAGAATCAACCCCACTTTTCTCCTTTACACACACAAACATGTGACATTCTCTCTATCAGACAAGCAGTCAACACAGACAAGACGTCAACATGTGCATCAATTAAAATTTTGGTTCTTTTTCCTTTCTCGGGCTATAGTAGTAACATTTATCTCTTAGCACTCAACAAAAATTCAAAATAAGAATATCCTTGACACTTCTTGTATTTTCTGGACACTCATTACACACGTCTACATAAATAAACATACGAGAAAGACTATATATATTTTATTTATTCTTGATCTTATCATTCTGTCAGATTCCAATCCATATTTGATCTACATTTGACCCCAAACTCACAATTTTACTCAGTATTATGGTCTCGTGTCTCCAACACAATATAACAGCCAAATAATAAATAATACTCATTTTGTTGTTTCCACATCTTGCTGTTTCTCATTTTTATGTGTATTTTTGTATATATAAATGTTAGATAGTTTATAATTATTTACTCAGAGTTATAAGTCCCCAAAAACCTTTTGTTGGTCATGCAAGTGATGGAGACATCAGGAAAGCATTCAAAAATAATTTAAACTGAAATGTGAAAAAGTTCAAGATTGCCAATGGTTTTTTAGTTGGAAATATTTACATTACATACATTTTTGATTCTTGTGTTATTTTTTTTTTGTTTTTTTTTTCTAGCCTGGAGTGTGATTAATAATGGAGGATCTAACCTGGATGCAGTTGAAAAAGGCTGTTCTGTATGTGAAATTCAGCGTGTGTGCAGTGACAGTGTTGGATATGGAGCACATCCGAATGAGAAAGGGGAGACAACTCTTGATGCCATGATTATGGACGGGTAAATAATCTCTCCAAGGTTATTCCTCTTTGTTAATGTTTTGCTTTTCTTTTCAACTGATAGCCCTACAGAGAAACTGCATACCAAGGTCTGCTCAACATAGTTGCAATATAAATCATTAGGTTGACTCCGTGGTTGATAAGAAACCTAGATGTGTCTGCAACAGGACTACTCTAGTTATCTAGCAGTAACAATTTTCAAGTAACTATGGTTTACTTAGATTTTCAGATCTTCAAGTATAGACCCACTTCCTTTAAAAAGGATAGCAGGTCATCCACATTGATGTTTTCAAATAGGGCCTTATATTTTTTATTTTTGTTATATTCATTTAGAAATAAGTAAAGGAAATGAAACTGTATAAATTATCATTTTCTGTTTGAGATTTAAAAACAAATTTCTGGCTTTCTTTATAGGGTTAGCCACCGAGTTGGTTCTGTTGGGAACCTGAAGCGAGTGAAAGGTGCCATTTCTGTAGCCAGGGCTGTCATGGATTATACACAACATACAATGCTTGTAGGAAATGATGGTAAATATTTGCTGAATTGTAGAAGTAAAGCAATTTTGAAATTAAGGAATTATCTTACAAATGTTAAGTTTGAAACTGTGTTAATTGATAATTGTATAATATGGTAGAATTCTTGACAACTGGGCTAAAAAGGTGTTATGAATATGAGGAATTGGTTACAACTCCGGATATGAGGGATTCCGGATATGAGGAATTGGTTACAAAGTCTGGATATGAGGGATTCCGGATATGAAGAATTGGTTACAAAGTCCGGATATGAAGGATTCCGGATATGAGGAATTGGTTACAAAGTCTGGATATGAGGGGTTATATTTAGATTAAAATAAAATGACTGAAATAAGGTTTAACATTTATTTTCAATAGTAAAAAAAAAATAACCTAATGGTGAGTGAAATATAATGGATTGATTTTAAGGAAAAAGAAATAAATTATGTTAATGAAAATTCATTAAATTAAGAATGTGTTGTAACCTAGAAAGGGTTACCGAATGAGGAATAACCAAAACAGAGATTGGAAATGAAATGGTAATCTTTATAGCATCACTAAAATACAATACTCACCAGTAGCATGTAGTAGGTAAACCACTGCTAGTGGTGGACTACTTAGACAGCATATTACCCTCACTTACAATAATGTCCAATGTATTTATGAGGACTGGGATATACCCATTAGTGTTCATAGGTACAGTATATGCCACGTATACAAAACAAATGTAACGAGAACCTTTTAATCACTGTTGTATGATGATTCTTTCTCTTCTAATGTCATTCTCAACTTTTCCTGCATTTTGTTTTGCTTTTGTTCTTGAAAATTTTTAAATGAAAGACACTTTTTAACTCTGCCTGTGTTATTGCAATCATCATAGCTGAATGCTGGCTTTCTTTCCATAAAACTGACAAACTTTTCAATAGCTTTTTCAATTTCAGTCCAGGTTTCATTACAATCATGTTTTTTATTTCCTTGTTCATTGTGACAGTGTGAACGCTGGAGAATAGTTTCTTTGGAAGATTTTATATCATGCAATGTTGACTTTCCTATGTTGAACTCAGCCATTAGTTACAATGAACTTTCATCAGCGTCTAGTCTGTTTAAAATGTCCACATTTTACGATAACTCCAAAATTTTTCTTTTCCTCTTATTCCCATCATCTTTTTCACCAATACAAGCCATTAGGGTGAAATAAGCATAAGCAATTATCCAAAGTATATTTCCTGAAAAACAGAAATTTCAAATCAGTTACATATCACCCAAATAGTTCAAATATATCGCATCAAAATCATGTCCAGATATGAATCACTCCGGGTATGAGGGATCTACTGTATTATGAATTGGTATAAAGTACAACATCTCTAGTATGCAGTTATTAATAATGTTAACACAGTTTCAAGCTTGATATTTGTAAATAAAAACAAAGTACCCCATTAAGAAGTCAGGCATTGATTTGACACTATATTTATATTATGAGTGGTACCTCTTTTCTAAAACAATAAGTTAATATTTTACACTTCTGACATCCATTATGGGTAGAGGAAGATCTCATGAATGATAATCTATTATTATTGTGCAAAAAGTTATTCCCTTTTTTTTTAACGAGCAAACCAGTTAATTTAAGTTTTACTGAGTTCATTTTACGGGTATGACGATAAACTACATCTGCGTGCTGGGTAAGATGATAAACTATGTCTGACAGCAAGGCCTCTGATCAGGAGGTTTGAAGAGTGTGGAATGACCTCTAATTTGCTAGTGTTCCCAGGTCCACCCTGAACCAGGGTTGTAGCACCTGTTAGGGTCCCAGCTATGGGCAAATAGTTACTCTCCAAAAGGGGGTCAAAACACTATGAAAGTATAAAAATAGGTTTTAATACCAGAAATATTTTGTAAAAAATTGAAGGAAAAATTATTACCAGAAATACATTAAAAAAAAAAAATATTACCAGCAATACATTTTTTGAAAAAAATATCAGCTATACAGAAATAGATTTTTGAAGGAAAAAATATTACCAGGAATACATTTTTTGAAAAAAAAATATTTCTAGCATTAAATAACCCATTGAGGTTGATATGCCATAAAACAAACCAAACCAGACCAAACTTGAATACACCTTATGTCTTTGTTGGGAGTCTAGATCATTGACAAAGGTCATTGCTAAAGAGTGAGAAAGTTAAAGGAGATGGCATATGAGGTAGTGCTGAAAAGTTTTCAGCCTGACCAAGTAGGGATTAAAAAGAATCTGATATTTAGTGAAGTGTGGAAGTAGGTCAGGTGTAAGATTTTTTAGCACCTCCTTGTATATTGGCTTGGTGCCAGTGGTCACTAAATGCATCATAAGAGACAAGACCATACAGTTTAAAACAATGTAGGATTGTTCAGATGATATAATGTGTCTAGAAAGTTCTTTCAAGGCTTCAAGTAAAAATACCAATAAAAGCCAGGCAAAGTTTAAACCTTCATACTTGTTTTTTTTGTTAACACTACTATTACTGTATACTACCTTGATTCCCTCAGCAATGTTTATTTCAGTCAGTCATGTGCCATGCATGATACATGCTTAGGCAATCATGTATCTTTTGATACATGACTGACAAGGCAGATTTTTCCCGCAGTAGGTTGCCATTTCTTTTTGTGGTAGACCAGTTGCCATCCAAGGCTATAGAACTCAGTCTGTTCTGGGGGAAGAAGAAAAAGATTCATATTTTTCCCAAGGGTCAGTCAGTCATGTGCCATGCGTGATACACATGTAGGCCATCATGTATCTTTCAATACATGACTAACAAAGCAGATTTTTCCTGCAGTAGGTTGCCATTTCTTTCTGCAGTAGACCAGTTGCTATCCAAAGCTATAGAACCCTGTCTGTCCTGGGGGGAGAAGAAAAGGATTCATATCTTTCCCAAGGGTCAGTCAGTCATGTGCCATGCATGATACATGCGTAGGTGATCATGTATCTTTCAATACATGACTGACAAAGCAGATTTTTCCTGCAGTAGGTTGCCATTTCTTTCTGCAGTAGACTAGTTGCCATTCAAGTCTGCCTGTCCTGCTATTTACCCATAGCTGGGGGGAGAAGAAGAGGATTCATACCTTTCCCAAGGGTATTAGCATGTAAGTGAATGTAATGGATTCAACTGGAATTCGAGATTATAAAAATATGTGAACCAACTACAATGTGATATTTATTATTTACCTTTTTTTTTTAAAGAAATTTGACAAACGGAAAAGAGTGTTATTGAAACTAGATTTGATTACATGTTTCACCTTTCTAGGCTTCATCAGATATAAAAACGAAAGAAAGAAATATGTTTGTGTGTGTATGCTTAAATAATGAATTATTAGTATTTTTTCCCTAAGCTGGCGTTTCTTGTGATGAATGAAAATGAGTGACTTTTAAAAAAGCCGTTAATATTTATTATGTATCTTTTCTTTTATAATTCTTAGTTCATGTCAAATTTTATCAATATATTCTTTCAGCTTTTCTGTATTGAATTAAAGATAAATCCTCATCTCATTTTAAAAATGGCTTGAAAGCAGGAGATTCTTATAGCATTTTCTAAAATTAATTCAAGAAAGACAAATCTTCATCCAATTCTTCAGAATGGGTTGAAAGTAAAAGATTTATGTTTTTAGGTCTAAAAATTTAAAGATCTATGTGTGTTCTGTGTCGATAATGTTTTTAAAATAGGATATAGAATTACCATTTTATAAAGATTTATTATTTATCATTTTAGAATTAAATAGATTTGAAAAGAAATCTTTTTATTCAAAAATTTATAAATATCTAAAACATTCAAACTATGTGAACCATCTTCAATGCAATATTTAATATTTACCATTTTATAAATAAATAATGATGAAAACAAATTTTTTATTCATAATTTTATAAAAATGTCTATTAATTATAGAATAAGAAAGATTAAATAAATGAATGATTTTTCCAGATATTATACATTTTCTTCAAAAAATTTTTATATCTCAGATAACTTTTTATAATCATGATCTAGGATCAAGGATGCCTAATCAATTGAAATCTAGAATTGAAACTCCAGCAATTATAGGTTACTTCCCTTCCATAAATTTGAAAAAAATTTTGTCGCTAATTTTTCTAAAAATGGCAAGAAAATCTGCCACTAGATTATTGTCAGTCAAGTACTAACTGATCAAGAAATCCTACATGAAGAATGGATACTAAGCACCTTGACTAAAGCGAATAGCAAAGCTGGTGAATTGTGTTCTTTGTAATGGTTGGCAATCTATCAGTTAATTGATTTTATAAAATGATAAATAAAGATTTATATAAATTTCTTATAATTGGTTTGTATATTTCTATAATTTAGTAAATTGTTATAAATTTATGAATAAAAATGTTTTTCATATTTATTTCGTTATAAATTGGTGAATGTATTGCATTGTATTTGTTAGTTTGTGTATTTTTATAATGTTGTAAATTTCTTTTGAAGAATTATGACAAATGGAAAACCGTTTCATTGAAACTAGATTTGAGTACGTGTTTCACCTTTCTAGGTTTCATAGATCCAAAAACTAAAGAAAGAAATATGCATGTGTGTATTTGTGTGTTTTTTTTTTTTTTTTAAGCATTTCACCCCAAGCAAAGCAGGAGTGCCACTAGCACGCAAGGGGTTACAGAGAGTGAGAGTAAGAGTAAAGACGGGGGCATTTGAGGAAAGGATATAGAAAAGGATGGGGATTAGAATCAAGGCATCATAAGATGTCAATTGACATTACATTCGAATATTTGAAGGTTATAGCCATCAGGGAAGCAACTAAGAGGAAGGGAGTTCCACTGACAGGAAGTGTGAGACAAGAAGCTGTTGGAGTAGCTACATTTAACTGCTTTGACAGTGAAAGGGTGGGACAAAGATGCCAGCCTAGTAGCATGCTTAAATTCATGCAATTGGGGTACCAGTGAAAGTAGCTCATCAGAGCAGTTGCCAGGAAAATATTTGTAGAAAAGACAGAGGAAAGCCACAGTACATCTGTGAGAAAGTGACTGTAGATGGGTTGCCAGAACAGGACCTATCACATTGCATATCCATCTCTAGATTTTAAGTATGAAATAAAAGGTGAAAGCATGTACTCAAATCTAGTTTCAATGAAACTGTTTCCCATTTGTCATAATTCTTCAAAACTTTATTGGGATTCTTTATCTTTTTTCATACACTATGTTGTAAATATAAAATTATTCTTGTAAATAAACAATCTAAAAAATAAATAGTGTTTAATATTTTTGTTGTAAATTCTCAAGAACAAAGTATAAATTAAATTTCATATGTTTGAGTTTTATTAAAATTCTAATCATCACTTTTTACAACAATAAATGTTGCCAAGAGAATGAATATAGTCTACATTAATAGTGGGGTCAAAGGAAAAAAATGTCCTTTTGAAGATATGAAGGTTAAACTTTGCCAAAAGATAATATGATTCAGTTGTTACTTACAAAACATATCAGAACATTTTCCATGGAAATAACAATAGAGTAACGATATGTTTTTGACATTGTATCTGTGGGAAAGAAGTTGTAGGATGCAAAATGATACTGGAAAGAAGAGTATTGAGAAACTCCAACTCAGGGACTGCTTCTAGTGACACTAAGTGCACAAAACAGGATGTTACTGCTTTTATAGCTTAAAGCATAATGACATATTTTGTGTTTTCATAATAGGCTCCACACATAACTTCCGGTTGAAGTTGATTAAATTAAAATCCTAAATAAATATATGTTGACCAATGAGAAAAGAGTGTGCCTAAAATAATCAACTTCAACCGGAAGTTATGTGTGGAGCCTATTGCACAAAACACAAAATATGTCATTATGCTTTAAGCTATGAAAGAGGTAACATCCTGTTTCTGCTTTTAGTGTCACTACATATTCACATTGAAAATCAGTACTTCCGGCATCTGAAACAGATAGGAAATACACAACTACTTCAACCATCAAGCAGGCCTGAGTTATGATACATAATGTATATAAGTGAAAATATTTTTTGACTCATTCTTTTTTGTTTTCTTTTTACAGTTACAAGAAATATGTAAGTTTTAACATTTTTTGAAATGTTCACATGAAACATTTTCACTAGTATTTTATTTCTATTTTTACTGTTGTATTTTTGCCTTTTAGATGAAAACTTATCACTTATTATTTTGTTACTAATTTTACTCCATCATATTATTGTTACTACACCCTTGTGCAAATTAATTGAAACAAACGCTTTAGTTTCCTTTCTTTCACCATAGGCTCAGTTTTAGACCCACTGGAGTGACAGGGTGTAATTAATTTGTTTTTTTTCTCAGATTAGGTCATTTGCAGTGGTGGTGTGCAGTAATATGAATCTATTTTCAGGGTGTATGATAAAATTTGGTTGGCCTTGAAAAATATTGTGTCACCTGTGATTGCATCAGATTTTTATCACACCCAAACACTATTGTCTCAACTGTGGATTATTTGTCCTATGGCCATTATCTGTGATGGACGTTACTCCAAGGAAGCATATGAAACTTGTAATGCTGCACGAACACACTGGCAAGCCTTACCAGTGAGAAAATCAAAGGACTATAGACTGGCCAGGAAACTCTCCTGATTTAAATCCAATCGAGAATCTGTGGTCAATCTGCAAGGAACAACTTTGTGGAATGGACATACGAAGTACTAACATGTGCAATGGATCATGTTTCATTGGAAAAATATGAAAAAATAAATAATAACAGAATTATTCATTTTGTTTCAATTACTTTGCACAAGGGTGTATTTAGATGATGCAATGAACTATACCAAATAACAGAAACCATGTCACTTGAGGACTTTCAACAACTGCAACTATTAAAACAGATAGCGCATGTAACTTGAAGAGAAAATAAGGACATAATCAAAATATTGATGTTCCACACCACTTCGTTTCAGCCGTTTATGCTCTGGCCTTCTTCAGGTGATATATGTTTGAATTTTGAACCATGTCTTTTCTCAAAAGGCATGGTATGTGGAACTAGAATGATCTACCCCTGTGGACTAAATAAAGGGTTCAGTTCAAATTTCCAACGTATATCACTTGAAGAAGGCCAAAGTGTACAATGGCCAAAATGTGGATAACGACAAGGAGAACAGTCTGAACAATGTAAATAGTGTAAAAAATTTTATATATTTCAACCGAATGTAGAACAGGACATAAAATTTTTAAAGCTTTTTTAATTAAAATTGTGTATATCCAAAACTGCACAATTGAAAATTGTGGTCCTTCAGTGATATCAAAGGTCAGCAGTTTGTATAAAATCTTCAGAAGTAATTTGACTTTAATGTTACACAAGAGTTTTTGATAGTTATGGACACATAATATCGAGTGATTGATCTTTGTTCCAGCTACAATGTTTGCCCAGGAAATGGGTTTTACCATCACGCCACTGTACACAAATGAATCTCTCAAAGAGTGGAATGATTGGTTGCACAATAAATGCCAACCAAACTACTGGCAGGTTAGTTTCAGTTGTCTTCCATATTTTCATTTTTTACAGCATGATGTTTATTTTTAATTTTGTTCTTACACTGAATCATTTTATCCTTTTTTCTCATACACAAACACAAACACACAAAAATCTCAATGTGAGAAAACTTAAAGTACAGTAGAATCACTAACAGCCGGACTAAGTAGGACATTAGGAATTGGTTACAAAGTCCGGATATGAGGGATTCCGGATATGAGGAATTGGTTACAAAGTCCGGATATGAGGGATTATATTTAGATTAAAATAAAAGAACTGAGATCAGGTTTAACATTCATTTTCAGTGTTTTATAGTAAACAAAATAAGTTAATGGTGAGTGAAATATAATGTAAGGAAAAAAATTTAAGGAAAAAGAAATAAATTATGTAATGTTAATGAAAATTCATTTAATTAAGTATGCCACATATGCATAACAAATAATATAAGGAGGATTTTTAATCGCTGTTGCATGATGATTCTTTGTCTACTAATGTCATTCTCAACTTTTTCCATATTTCATTTTGCTTTTGTTCTTGAAATTTTTAAACAATAGACACTTTTTAACTCAGCATATGTTACTGCAATCGTCATAGCTGTATGCTGGCCTTTTTTCCATAAAACTGACAACCTTTTCAATAGCCTTTTCAATTTCAGTCCAGGTTTCATCACAATCATGCATCTCATTGCTATCTTGTTGCAGATGTGGTCTCATTGTCATCCTTTCCTCTTATTCCCATCATCTTTTGCACCAATAAAAGCCATTAGGGTGAAATAAGCATAAGCAATTATCAAAAGTAAATTTCTTGAAAAACAGAAATTTCAAATCAGTTACATATCACCCAAATAGTTCAAATATACACATCAAAATCATGTCCAGATATGCAGGATTCCAGATATGGGGCACTCCGGGTATGAGGGATCTACTGTATCATGAATTGGTATAAAGTACATCTCTTGTATGCAGTTATTAATAATGTTAACACAGTTTCAACCTTGATATTTGTAAATAAAAACAAAGTACAGATACCTCATTAAGAAGTCAGGCATTGATTTGACACTATATTTGTATTAAGAATGGTACCTCTTTTCTAAAACGATAATAAGTCAATATTTTTCACTTCTGACAACTGTTATGGGTAGAGGAAGATCTCATGAATGATAATCTATTATTATTGTGCAAAAAGTTATTCCCTTTTTTTTTTTTACAAGCAAACAAGTTAATTTATATTTTAATAGTTCAAATATACACATCAAAATCATGTCTGGATATGAAACACTCCAGATATGAGGAATTCTACTGTAAAATAAAGAATAATGAACCTATCAAACATATTAATTTTAACTTAGCACTAACGCCCTCTGGAAAGGTATCCATATTCCTGCATTTTATCTCATCATTCTATATTTTGATAAAAAGGTCTTGTCTCCTATATGCCACAATAGTAACTGGAAAGGTAAATGAAAAATGCTTCAGCAGCCCACTTCTCCTCCATAAATGCTGTTCAAGAAATAACAATTGTTAAAAAAAAAGACTTCAATAATTGCTAACCTTGACAAAAGCCAGCATCATCATAATTATATCTGTCACTTTCTCATTCTTAATTTTATCTTTAATCATTTCACCCCAAGTAAGGCAATAAAGCCACTAAGGTGTTACTAAGTGTAAGAAAATATGAGAAAAGAAAACCATTATTAAGGAGGGAGAACAATAAAAGAAGAGGAATTAAAGAGATAAAAGATAACAATTGACATTGCATTTAAATGTTGGAAGAGCAAAGTTAACTGGAAAGCAAGAGGCTGGGAGAGAATCCCACAAGTGAAAAGTTTTTCCATATATATATATATATATATATATATATATATATATATATATAATATATAATATAAAAAGCTCAAACACTAATATTCCATGGTTATAATTTATTACATTGGAATTGTAATCACAATCCAATTCATCAGAAAAAAAGAAATCGGAAAATGTAATAAATTATAACCCTGGACATTGAATATTAGTATTTGAGACTTTTATATTATATTCTTACTCTGTCATGGACATTGACTTCTACCTGGATTTTATTCTCTTGGGAATTTATATATATATATATATATATATATATATATATATATATATATTTTTTAACGGTAAAAAACATGGCATTAAAGGCAAGAAATTTTTTACTATAGGCCATAAAACATAAGTCGACCGGTTTTGTCCCCTCTCATCAGAACTGTAAACTAGGAAGCAAATTATGAGAAGAAAGTCTGTTGCGGATGACGTGAATGAATGGACAGGGAAAAAATATAAAAATAAAAGTTATAACAACACAGCGTTTAGATGTTAGGACTAAGCAGCACATGCCTGCTAAAATACTCAAGAAAATTTTTTGTTTGGTGATACCATTCGAAATACATATGGGTCTTCTATAGCAGATCACTTGATAAATAATCTGACCTGTGTTATGGATTTTAATGTGAGCTGGTTCTCTGTTCTTGCCAGAGCACACTCGTTATTCCATCTGAAGGTGTTGGAGATGCTGTTCATCAGGTCCAGGCGACCCACTCTTTGTAAACAAAGAAACTGTTTGCTTGGGCATGCAGTGCTGTGTCGCTAGCATCTTTGGTGTTATAACTTTTATTTTTATATTTTTTCCCTGTCCATTCATTCACGTCATCCAAGACAGACATTGTTCTCATAATTTGTTTCTCCGTTTACAGTTCTGCCGAGAGGGGACAAAACCAGTTGACTTGTGTTTGTGTTTTTGTTTTAAAATTTATCATGGCGTATAGTAAAAAATTTCTTGCCTTTAATGCCATAATATATATATATATATATATATATATATATATATATATTGACCACTAATATTATCAATATCTATATATATGTGTGTGTGTGTGTAATTATATAATCCAACATTTTTTTTACTATGAAAAAGTTATTCTAGTATTTTTTTTTATATATTATCCAACATTATATATATATATATGTTATCCAACATTAATTTTTATTACTATAAATGTTATTTTTAGTGAATACATGTATTTGAATTGCTGAATTGTGTAATTTGAATTCCACTAAAAATAATTTTTACTTTTTAATAAAAAAAATGTTGGATAATATATATGTATATATCTATATATCTATATATATATATATATATATATATATATTATTCAACTTTATTTTTTTATTATTATAAAAGTTATATTATTTTATTACTATAAAAGGATATATATAGTCATCCACATTTCCAGCAGAATGTAATTAACAAATCTTTTGTTTATGATATTGACAATATTTAGTTATACATAATGACCAAGATTGTCAAAAGTACTCAAACAAAAACATGAACTTTGGGCAGTTTATCCATAATTTTGATCCTAATGGGCAACAATTTGTTAATGGCTGACTGCTTGTGCTAGGGTAGCTAACCAATCCCTATTGCAGACGCCTGCTCAGACTCATTTGTGTTTTTTTCAACACCTACAAAGCCCACCTGTGGTTTATACTGCAATCTGTTCTTTGCTATGTTGCAACTGGCATTGTGTTTATCTATTGAATTGGATATCTGCAAGGCTCATGGTAAACCTTTTAGTTGAAAATTAATTCAAATCACAATGCCATTCTGATGATAACAAACAACTATTTATTACTAGCAATTACTACGTCATTCTGCCTTCTTTCTTCTTTTTGTTTGTAGTGAACACTAGTGTCTACACAAGGACTTTTTTCCTCTCAGGCCTTTTTCCATGGACGGTCAGTGTAACAATAGTAGCAACTTCTTTCATCACCATTTTTTTAAGTCAGTTTCTTTTTTTTTTAACTTAACGTCATTCTTCTAACTCCGTTGAAATGTTGCTCCATATTTTTTATAGACCAACTTATTGATTGGTTCTCTCCCTGTTTGTGGGTGTGGAATTTTTCTGTTTATATAGTCTTCAGACACTGGAATTGTGATGTAGTCTTTTTCTTCAGGTAAAGAAGATTCTCTTCACAAAAATCAGATGTCCTTCAATGGCTGGCTTTTGCCGCCAAATAAACCCATGAATATACTTCTTCATTTTTCAAAATAGGCTCGAGCGGTGAGAAATACATGTATTTAAAGGGAATAGGAAAATTTAGATAATTTTGGCTCCCTCTGTCATTCGAAGGTTCTGTTATGTACACAACCTTTTAAATTAGGATTTTCAAATCTCATCAGTTCCAAAATAAAGTGTTTTTTTTATATGTTCTGATTATCTGTTTCATTTGGTTTCTTTTTCTACTATAGTTTTCCCAGCCTACTGTATCCCCATACATACTTTCATCTATTTAGTACTAGCTGGTCGCTCACAAGATTGTGAGTGCAGTCGCTTTGTTCCTGCAAAAAAGGGTGAAAAGATTACTACTATCAACAAGATATATACATACACTTTTATAAGGACTCTTTCTCTCTCTCTCTCTCTCTCTCTCTCTTAAGCTAAAGGACTTAACCATTCAACATGAGAACTTTCTGATATGAACTTAAGAACTCTTTAAATATGGTATATTTTATTTTAAGAGATATAAAATTTTATCAGTATATGCAAAATATATCTTTGTACTAATTATCTTTGCATTCATTTTTAATAGGTCAAAAATTGGTGTATATTGAGATTAAGGACGAAGATAACCACCTGTAAACACCCACATAAATCCTACAAGTGCATTTTATTAGTATTGCCCTATAAAAACTCATGCTACAATCTGCCATTTTTTCTATTCTATTTTTTTATGATGATGTTATAATCTTATGGAGTAGAACAATAGTTCTCACAACTTGTTTGTTTTCTTATGTTAAATATTTTTCTTCCATTTCAGAATGTCCGCCCAAATCATACAGAAAGTTGTGGACCCTACAAACCAATACAAAGACATACAGTGCCTTTACCCTCACACCAAAGCATTTCAAAGGACAACCATGATACTATAGGAATGTTGGTGATCGACAAGAATGGTAACATTGCTGGTGGAACCAGCACAAATGGAATGAACCACAAAATTCCAGGGTTAGAAGAGGCTTATACTTTTCATTTTTTTTTTGTTTTCCATTTTTTAAAAATATAATCTTAGCTGTTAAGAATTAGCAGTTCACCATATTTATTTGTGTACAACCTAACCTCATGTGTAATATTAGTTTCCTCCCAATTTTGTACATATTAGGGTGTATCAAACATATTTTCATTTTTTACAGCCCTTTACTCTAAAGCTTATTTCATGAACACATCTGAAGATGAGAACTCCACTACTAATTATCATATTATAATTCTGCCTGTTTCTTTGTTCTTTAATTAGTTATTTACATTATTTAGACTGTTATCCTCATCTTCATTGCCATATTCACAACATTTCGGTCTTTGTACACTCCGGCCTTCTTCAGGTGATTGGAATTTCAAACTGAACCCTTTATTTTGTCAAAAGGGGTAGATTGTTCTAGTTCCATGTGCCATGCCTCTTCTGGAACTAAAAAAAAATATTACTAGCAACACGTTTTTGAGAAAAAAATATTACCAGCAATACATTTTTGAAGGAAAAAGTATTACCAGGAATACATTTTTGGAAAAAATATTACCAGCAATAAAAATCTTACCAGTTTTAAATAACTTATTAAGGTTGATAAGCTGTTAAACAAAACAAAATGAACCAATGAATTCTGCTATATTATTATTATTATTATTTATCATATCATTAGTAATAATAATCAGCAATACATTTTGTTTCAGATGTTAAAATGACAGATAAATGTTTCTGGTAATTTTTAGGCATTATTTGAAACTGAACCTCAAAGTTGCTGAAACTGCTTTTAGAATTTGGAAAGTAAAAATAACATATATATATAATACTGTATTTTGTTAAAAAAATGTTCAACCAGAGTATTTCTAGAAGATAACATTTTTAAAACATGCAGTCTTTGCAATTATAGTGTTTAGTATCAAGAGATAGAGCAGCAACATCATCATCATTAATCATAATAATAATAATAATAATGATAAAATAAATAAAATTACATATCCACTTGCAAACTCATAATAAAGACAAGTTAACATTTAATTTTATTCTCTCTCTCTCTCTCTCTCTCTCTCTATATATATATATATATATATATATATATATATATTTATTAAAAATATATAATGTCGACAATTTACCCATTGTACCCTGTATGGGTGTTTGTGTGTGTGTATGTATATATATATATATATATATATATATATATGGTTTGATGGGTAAATTGTTGCCATTTTATATTTTTAATTTTGTGCATGCACATTGTTTCTTTTTGATTTTGTTGACTATGCAGTATTGTAGGGTCAGTTGGGCACCATCTGTGAGAAAAAGAGCACCATGACGCAATTCACTCTCCCCAAAAATGGCATGCCGTACTGCTTGGCATTCATGCCAGTTAGCTCTAATATAAACATTTCAGAGTGTTTGGGTGTCAATATGAGTCTAATGGTCATTACGAAGGTGTTTGGAGTGATCACTAATGATGGTGATGTTATGCCTCTATTCATCTTCCCACAGGGTCTCAAACTCTACACAGAAGTCTACATCAATTGCCTTGAGGGAGTCATGCTGCCCTGGGTCAAGAAGATGGTTGCTGGAAGACACTATGTCTGGCAACAGGACTCTACTCCATGCCACACAAGCAGGAGAACATAGTCATGACTGTCAGACTATTTCTGTGAGCACATCACCCCTTACATCTGATCACCTAACTTCCCAGACTGCAACCCCCTTGATTATTATGTGTGGAGTGCAGTTGAGCGATGAACAAACAAAACTCCTTGTAAAACTAAAGATGAACTGAAGGCAAAGATTATGGTAGCATTCACCAACTTAAACAAGGAGACCATCCAGAAGAGTTGCAGAAGATTCCAAAGTCGCTTGGAAGCTATGTTTGAAGCCAAATGTGATTTTATTGAATAAATTTACTCTTTAGTATTTCAAGATAATTTTGTGTAATTTTGGTAAATATATCTGTTAAAATAAGATGTCAATGTTATTTTCATTTTAGCATAATTTAGACAACAATTTATCGATCCCACCGTGTATATATAATAAACATATAGTTTTAAAGTATGCTTTATTTATTGGTAAAAGTGATCCATATCAGAGATAGAGTGTATGTAAATATAAAAGTGGACACTGAGGTCAGCACCAAACAGTGACAGTCTGTTACATACTTAAGGAAATCATTCTTGCCTGAAGATTGCATTGTTTGTTGTTGACCTAACTGTCCACTTTTATATATACACATGCTCTATCCCTGATATTGTGCATTTTTATCTATAAATATGGCATACCTTAAAACTATATTTTATCATATATATATATATATATATATATATATATATGTGTGTGTGGAATGAACGGGGTATTCGACTGGATACGAAAATTCAGGTTTACAGAGCTGTTGTACTTGCCATCCTTTTGTATGGCTCAGAGTTGTGGACTCCATACAGGTACCATATACGCCAGCTAGATGTTTTCCATAAAAGCTGTCTGCGTGCAATCTGTGGAGTAAAGCTTCAAGATAGGACATCTAACGTAGACCTGTTTAACAGGGGTAATATTGGAGGAATCGCGACTTTTATCATACAGTCTCAGTTACAGTGTACTGGTTATGTCTTGAGAATGTCTGATGACAGGATACCCAAGATCCTAATGTACAGCCAGTTAGATCAGGGCTACAGGAATGTAGGACGCCCATGGCTAAGATACAAAGACAAGCTGAAAAGCAACTTGTCAGCAGTCAATATACCACATAACACCCTTGAGCACTTAGCTTTGGAGTGGGTAGAATGGAGATCAATGTGTTTTAGTGGACTCAGCAATTTTCAATCTGCTTGTCTGAATCATCTTCAAGAAGTGAGAGCAAGATCTAAAAGGTCAGCCAATCTAACAGTGATCTCCTCTCACAATCCTCCCACTTGCTCCATATGTGGCCTCCTTTGTAAATCACTAGCGGGTCTTAAATGCCACTTAAGATTATCGCACAAACTTTCATAACTGAATCAATAAGCTGTCAGATCCTCATACATCGAAACTGATGGGAGAGAGTCCATTATTATATATATATATGAGTGTGTATATATCTGAGTGGTTAGTGTTACAACTATGAGACCTGGGTTTGAATCCTAGCAAGTTCAATTCATTAAGAGAGTGGCCTTAAGAATATGAACCTGAGAGGTGATCCCAGCATGCAGCTCTGGTGGGAAGAACCTGAAAACCATACCATTGGTTGACCCAAGTCAGGTGATGGAAATTGTATTGGAGGATGTCATCAGTGGTTGTCACAAGTGTTAAGCCTGATGACAAAGTCAAGCAAGATGTCATTGTATGAGCATCTGGGCTTCCCTTTGAATTTGTTGCCAAAAATCTATGAAAATTTAGACATGTACTGCAAAGCAATTCATGGTTGAAATCTGTCAACAACAACCTCAAAAAGTTGATGTCTCCAGATGGCATAGTCTGGAGAAGCTGGCTATCAAAATGTCCAGGCTTTTGAATTGGATAGTGAGTGTGAGTGAGTGATTTCTTGCTTTTCTTTGAATTCTTTGAAACCTTATTTTCTGAATATTGTTTTTCCTTTCTATTTTTCAAAAGGAGAGTTGGTGATTCCCCCATCATTGGATCAGGTGCATATGTAGATAATGATATTGGTGGGGCTGTGGGGACTGGTGATGGGGATGTTATGATGCGGTTTGTCCCTAGGTAAGTTGAACAATGAAAAAGGATTCATTTTCTTTAAGCGAGAAAATATTTACCCTCTCTCTCTCCCTCTTTATCTCTCACTTTCTTTCTTAATATATACTTACTATTCTGTATGCTGCTACATATAAGAAATAAGCAAGACCATATTACTAAAACACTCTGCTGCTGTTATCTGCTGCAGAAAGTTGTAAACAATGTTTGATGCTTTCATCATAGTTGCTCAATGAACTAATTGCAGCTGATTAAAAGTACTGAACCCTAGGAGTTTCCAGACTACAGAGTGCCAGATTAAAGAGATCAAACTGTATTATGATTGGATTTATTGTTTTAAGTAGTAGATGCTAAGGAGTTGATAAGTAATATTATATGCTTATTTTTAATAAATTCATTTTTATTATTGTTGGGGTTGTTGTTATATTTTTTGTTGTAAATAACAATAATTCCAAAGCAGGCATATCTAAAACAAACTGTTACAGCTGTTCCATAAAATATATTGGGGAAACTTTTTTTTTTTGATCAATTCAGTCCAAGTAAGGCAATATCACAATCTCTGATAAAACATTAATAAAATTGAAACATGCTAGATTGATAAACGTTTCTTATTTGTTTTTTTATATTATATATATATATATATATATATATATATATATATATATATATATATATATATATATAAGAGGACACTGAGATCAAAACAGTAACAGTCTGCATGAAGCAAACTGTCACAGTGTCGTGTTGACCTCAGTATATAATATAATATGTATGTCTGATTGAATAAATTACAAATATTATATCTGTTTATTTTTATTATAATCCTTTCATATTCATGAATATTTTTCCCTATATTACAATTAAATAAGTCCAGAAATGCACTGTAACAGTGAGAATCACTTTTATTTCCCAAGTACTTTCCATCTCTTTCTGTTTTTTTCTTCTTCATAGTTTTCATACTGTTCAGTTGATGCTAAATGGTTTGTCACCTGAAAAAGCAGCTCGTAGCGCTCTGAAGCCAATCATCAAGAAATACCCAGACTTCAGTGGTGCCATTGTTGCAGCTTCCATTTCAGGAGAATATGGTAAGAATTACAATATTTCATGCCATATAAAATGCAATTTTTATCAAACAGCTCAAAAAATTGCACTGCATTTTATATATAAATTTGAGTCCCTGCCTCTTCCAGGTTAATTTTATTTCCAACACTCATTACTATAGGTTATAATTTTACCTTAGACATTAATTTTTACCTACCTTGAGGAAAATTTCAAATCTTTTCATTTGTATCCCCTTACTTCTTTAAATAACAACCAGCATTCATATTTATGATTGTTATTACAATATTTTGTTAAAATTGTTAAGCTCAAATATTTAACGATGTTATAGGGAAATTTCTACAGATATTTTATTGTCATAGAGGTCGCCATGAACTTACTTAATCATTAACTGAAGAATTAAGATTCATCAGAATATCAAAATAGGAAAACTGAAATTTTCATTGGTTAAAACAAGTTATTGATATTATCCTTATTAATATTATTCTTATTGATATTATCCTTATTATCATTAAATAAAACTATTGACATCACTCTTCCAATATTTTGCAACACTTAGACATTTTTAAACACTTAGACATTTTTAAACACTTAGACATTTTTAAACACTTAGACATTTTTAAACACTGAGTTTTTTCTTTTCTTTTATTTTTCTTTGATTTTCTTTCCTTAAATTTTAACATTGTTAAATCTTTTTGTCTGAATTTCTGGAATGAGGATTTATCATTATTTACACTATTTATATTTGGACTATTGTCCTCATCTTTTTTGTTGTTATCACAATGTTTCGGCCATTGTGCTCTCCAGGCTTCTTCAGGTGTATATTAATGTGAGTAACCTACATAGGACAATGGTCTAGCAGATTAAATAATTTGTTTGAAAATTTGGTGACATAGTGATTATGAGTTCAATCCCTGCATCGGGCAGTGTGTACTTGTATTCAGTGGAAAACAAGAACTAGACAATAGACATGAGAAATGAGAACAATTTACTCCTGCAAATTAAATAAAGGGTTCTCTTCAAAATTTCTCGTTGGTTACTCAGATTGATATACACCTGAGGATAGTCTGAAGACACAATAAATTCCAGCATTAGATTTTAATATTAAAATATTTCCAGCAACAGATTTTAATGGGAAAAACAATTCTAGCCATAGATTTTAACAGTAAAAAATTCCAGCAACAGATTTTAATGGTAAAAACAATTCTAGTAATAGATTTTAATAGAGAAAATATTCCACCAATAAATTTTAATAGTAAAATTGTAATAGTTTTAATAAAAAAATTCTAGCAATAGATCTTAATAGAAAAAAATTTCAGCAATAGATTTTAATATTAAAAAAAAACAAAAGCATCCAGGAATAGATTTTAATGGTAAAAAAATCTGGCAAGAGAATTTAATAGTAAAAAAATTCCAGCTATAGTTTTTATGGTAAAATATTCTAGTAAGAAATTTTAATAGCAAAAAAAATAATTCCAGCAATAGATTTTAATAGTAAAAAAATTCCAGCCATAGATTTTAATGGTAAAAAAAATTCTAGCAATAGATTTTAATAGTAAAAAAAATTCCAGCAACAGATTTTCATAATAGCAAAAATTCTTGCAATAAATTTTATTACAAAAAAAAATTAGCAATAAATTTAAAAGAGAAAAAATTCCTGCAATAGATTTTAATATAAAATAAAAATTTTCACAATAGATTTTAATAGAAAAAACATTACCAAAACTGCCAATAAAATTAAATTTTGACATTAAATGACCCAAAAGAAGTTGATATGCTGTTAAACAGACTAAAATAATCCAAACTAGGCAACTGACTGGCAAATTAGTTAGCACAGCCGTTATACCCTATAAATACCATTATACCTTATAAATAATTGTCTATTCTTGTTGATACCTCATCTCAAAAACTGAAATAATATTAGAGAGATGTAGTTCTACCGACAAATGCTGAGAATACTATGGACAGAACATGTGAGCAACAAGGAAGTTTTAAGTAAAATAGGCATTACAAGAAAAGTGATACTTACAATCAGAAAATGACAGCTGAAATTTCTGTGACACATAAGGAGAAAAGTAGAACTGGAGAATTTAACACTCACAGGACATTGAAAACAAGAGAAGCAGGGGAGATGCAATGAGTAACTTACTTGATGAGTTTGAGTGAATAGATGGCAAAGCAAGAAAAAATGAGTTTGGTCAAGAATCACAAGGGCAACAAAAGAAAGGAAGTTGTGGAGAGCCATATTTGCTAATGTCCTGAAAGAGCATGCTAGATAAAAGATGAAGAATAGAGATTTATTTATGAAATGTGTTCCTTGAATTGGTTAACAGAAGATATTTTTGTTTCAGGTGCTGCCTGTCATAATTTTGGAGGAAAAGTTCAGTATACATTGCAGACTCCTTCCCTGAAAAATGCCACCATATTCACAGTTAAATGTTCTATGAGCAGCAAATAAATGGTTTCAGTAAAATTCCACTTTTCTTATGTCTTTTTACATTCAGTAATTCCTGAGTATTAAACTAAGCAATTATCATTCTATTCACCACTGAGTATGTGGAGAAGCACCAGAGGGTCTTAGTAATATTTATCAGAAAATTCTGAACACTTTGAAATAAAAGAACAGGATCAAAGATATAAACAAATAATATATATTTATTTAATTGACTTCAATTGGGACGAGTCCTTTATAAATCTGGTTGGTGAAAGTTTATTTGGCTTGGTAGTTGTAGTTAGACTTTGATAGTAGGCATCTTCCTGCTGATAGCTGTTGGGAATATAGTAACTTTGGAAATATATTGCAGCACCAATCTGCTGTGTATCTTGGTCCTCAAAATGGTAGAAAATGTCTTAAGATGACCACTTAGTACTTCATGTGACAAGCTTGAACCGGTTTCTAACTGTCTCTTCTTTGCTATCTGTTAGCTATCTCTTTATATACAATTTTGAAAGGCTCCAGACTGCTTGGCATAACATCAAAAGTCACTTTGTTCTTTTTATTGGCCAAAATTCTTTTACTTATTATCCGGCATTCCTTTCTTTTTTTTTTCTTTTTTTTTTAATAGTGGAACATGTGTGGAGCCTTTCTTATTTTGGTAGATTTCTTGTCACAATAACTAGCAAATTTCCATTTAACATCAACTGGTCAGTCTTTTCTTCTTCTTCATCTTTTTATATGAAAGTTGCCTTCTCATTAGTTGAGAGAGAAGTATACAGAGAAAGAAAAAGAGATATGGATATTTTAAGGAAAGCAAATGCTTTACTTTAATTCTAATTTTTTTAATATTTTATATCCCATTTGGGCATGGCAGAAGTAATTATAATTTCTATAGTGTCAGAAGAATGATGAGAACTTGTGACATAAAAAATGTGTTATACATTCAAATAAAGCACTTATAGTGGGACCTCAGTGTCTGTGGCTGATAGCTTCTAAGATTCCCTGCAGGTAGTGAAATTTGCAGATGTTAATAAATCATCTAGTTATGTTTTTATAACATCATCAATAATGTTGAATATGATGATGATTGTAAGCATTTCTGGTCTCAATAGGGAATGCTGGGAGCAAAGAGATCAAGCAGGAGTTTAACTAAAATAGTTATTGAAATTAGCATGTCCCATGTCATTGTGTTGAAGTAGCTTTTCAGTGGCCAGTCTCATATAATTTATCTTTCCACCCTAAGCTCAGTGGAACAGTATGTCTAACAATTTTCACCTTAAAATCAACAAGCTGTTTTAAATATGTAATTTTCCCACCATCATAATGTAGCTTCCCTGTGCCTTTTCTACAAATAACTTTCATGGTAATTGTTCTGGTGAGTTTTCCTCTTTGCTATCTAGACTTAATGAATTTAAGTGCAGTACTAGATTGGCAGCTAGGTCTCATCATTTTACAGTTGAAATGGCTAGATGTAACAGTAAGTTCTAAGCTGACAGTTTCTTCTTTCACACTTCTCACCTGTGGAACTCTCTTCTGACTTCTTCTCCAGTCAACTTTGATCTTCAAAAATTTAAATGCAGTGTCAATTTTTATTTTCTGTCTTCTTAATTCCTGTTCTTTTATTTTTCTATCTTCTTAATAGTGTTTTCTTTTTCTCATATTCTATCACACTCAGTATCCCTTGTGGCTTAGTGGCTTTATTGCCTTGTTTGGGGTGAAATTATTAAATAAAAAAATTAGATTTTTTTTTTAACCATTTTCTTTTTTATTTTTGGTCAGATGAAAAAAACTCAAAATTTTTATTTAAAAGGAATGAAAAACAGATTTCTATTAATTATTATGTAGACTTGGACTGTTAGGAATTCAATGTTTATTTTAACCCTTTTCATGACAGAATGGACACAACTTCCCTTCGCAAAGAAATAGAGTTGACCAACATAAAAATAAAATATATCATATAAAAACATTTCAGTAATCAAGAAAAGTATATATATTTTTTAATAATTTGACCTTTCCCCCAGGATCTGATGACTTTTTGATGACTTTGAGAACATTTCAATTGATTAATTTTGTTTATATTTTTAAAATACTATTATTAATAAAAACTTAATTAAGCAAAAAGTCGATGCCTAAATTTTAAAATACATTTTAAAAATTAGAAAAAATCCTAAAGCTTTAATTTTTGTTTTAATTCCAAGCTCATATATTAAATTTAATATTCCCAATAAGCAAAATACTTTTGTATATTTCAAACTGTATTTAAATTTATTGGAATTTTTTTTCTCTTTATTAGTAAAATCTATAAATTCATCTATATTGACTGATCTATCATCAGAAAGTGATTCTCTTTCAAAAATAAAATACATTGTAAATGTTATTTGAGGAAAATTAACCGATTTAAAGTTTAAATTATCTTAATTTAAACAAATATTACTTTTAGTTTAAAATATAACAGAACAGCAAAGTATGTAAAATTCAATAAAATATGAGATTTCTTTAAGATATCTTCATAAATTAGATTAGTGAGTAGTTAAAAAAACATATTAAAAAGGCATTCATGTTGTATTCATCAAGTAATTTCTTTCAGTTCTGTTCCCCTTACTTGAATTTCCCAATCATCAGGTTGGCAATAAATCACACAATATATCAGAAAAATCAATCCTTCATGTAAAAAAATAATATTTTGATGATTTAAATTCTCTGAGGACTTATCCTTATAACAAATATCAGCATTTTATGATTCAAAAAACTATTTCTCAAAATATCACAAAAATAAAATGAAATTTTTAAAAAAATCCTTTTTACGGATATTTTCTAAAAAATCATTTCAAAATTAATTTAATTTCTGAATAAGTCCTGAAAGTTTCATTAAAATCAGACAATTATCTGAGTTTTGTAAGAATTTCAAAATCAATCTGTTTTTCATAAAAAAGAAACATTTCAAAAATAATTTATTTAATTTCACAATAAGTCCTGAAAGTTTCATTGAATTATCTGATTTTTGCAAGCATTTCAAAACCAGTGTGTTTTCATAGCAAAAAGATGCTTAAATTTCCTGTACACATTTAAGGTTTCATTTTGATGACAAAAAGAATAAGATTTTTAACCAAATTTTCCATGGTACCAAAAAGAATAAAAAAAAATACGTCAAAAATCCTTTGATCTTTCCTCCTAATAATGACAAAGATTTTATTCTTATGTTTTGGGCATTCTTTTCACCACAAGGAACCAAGGTATAAAGTTATATGTTTTTTTTTTTGTTTATATTTTACTCTTTTCGAATATATTTTGCAAACTAGTTCTTGTTTAATAAAAGTGATGAACCATTTTTTTTTTTTTTTGACTGAGACAAATAAGTGGAACTACAGTTGGAAATTATGTTGATGGAGAACCTCCACTGTATATGTATACAGATTGTGTTTTATATATTTGGATTATTATATAACTATTAACTATATTGTTGGCCGTAGCTTTTACAGTCTCAGGTACATGAGTCTCAGTATAGAGGCAATGGGTAATGAGGCTAGCCTGGTTGACCATTTCTAATGAGGAATGAGTTCTATTCTCACAGGTGAAAAATTCAGCATTAAATAATCCACCAAGGGCTGATAAACCATAAATCCTATCAACCTAGTTTGTCCAACAATTTTACTTGTAGATCATTAGTAGTGAATTTGATCCTCACTGAGTGCTCAATACTTGTAGCCTTGTGCCATAATTAAGCTTCTATTCTTAAGTAAATAATTTGGGCATCTCATTGTAGGGCAATTGGTTAGCAATCTGGACTTGTAGATCATTAGTACTGAGTTTGATCCTCACTGGGTGCTCCATACTTGTTGCCTTCTGCCAAAACTAAGTTTCTCTTAGTAAATAATTTAGGCATCTTATCATAGTGCAGCAATCTGTACTTGTAGATCATTAGTAGTTACTTTGATTCTCACTAGGTGCACCATACTTGTAGCCTTGTACCAAAAGTAAACTTCCCTTATTAAATAAAGTTGAACATCTATAAGCAAGACAAAGTTTGTAGTGCATAGCACTACAGGATCAAACCAAGTAATGTAACCAAAGTTGCATGACTGATATATAGGTGTTTTTCATCATATTAATTGGTCAAGTACTTACTATGTCTTACTAGACCTATTTGAAAATCAAAAAGTGTCAAATATTTAATTATCTTTTTTCCCCATTAAATAATAAGGTAAGATTCACATATAGCAATTCACATATTCATACATTTTCAGGGTCCTTATAATTCTCATATGAGATATGGGAAGTATCTCTGCAATGTCCCATGTCATGTGACTTGGATTATTTTTAACCTTCTTTTCAACTTGGTCTTCATCAATGACAAGAGGCATCTCAGAAATTCTCAGTTTTCTAGATCAAAATTTCCACTTCTGAACCACTTACAAACTGTACTTTCAGCTATGGCACCATTTCCATCAATGGCACAGATCTTTTTTGCTGTTTGTTCATCATTTTTCCTTTCTGGAAATAAAAGAGCATCATATGATGATAATGCATCTTATTTTCTTCCATTTTTAAATTTAATGTAAAATATTGAAAGGGAGGATGAACTCCTCAGAGTTAACGACTATCTGCCTGTTGTATCTTATGTTTTCAAGATAACAGAGAGAAATAAATAACGGAAGACAAACTTGTAGGTAAGTAATGATATAGGTTTACTACACAAAGGTACACTTAGCAATGGACCTAATGCTAGCTCTGCTTAATTATTAATATAAATGGATGGTTCCATTTATTTATGTCCTATATCAGGGATCAGCAACCTTTTTCTATGTACCGACTTAGAGTTTTAAAATCATTCAGTGTGCCAACAGCATACATATTTTTATACAAGTCATGGTTAATATATACCTGTTCGACAATATATTTTATATAGTAATATATAATATATATACTTTAGTATATATTAAAATTGAAACTGCTAAATATCTTCTTTGCATTGTAGTAGTTATTGGTTTGGACTTTGTCAGTGTGCCATTGGAAATTGCTTGGTGTGCTATGTGTAGCATGCATGCCATAGGTTTCTGACCCCTGTCCTATATGACACCACCCCCAATTATGTGTTAAATGGCCTCATCAACATGCAAATGGTCAAGTATGATGAGTATGGCTACATTCCCGAAGACATGCTCAATCCAGTAGGGGTTCCTACCACAGGAGTGAGAAGGCCCTGAATTTGGAATGTAAAAATTGCTAAAATTCACAACCCAAATGAGAATGTTAAGATGTGTTGAAATGTCACCCTCCAGAATATATATTTATGTCATATTTCAGTCATGTTTGAAACAAAATCATGTCCACAATTCCACCTAATAAAAAATACTAAACTTTTGTTCCACTAATTTCTGTCTCAGTTTTTGGGATGAGCAATTATGATTATTTACATATATTTATATAAATATTTACATATAATAAATATTATAAATATTTACATATAATAAATATTATAAATATTTACATATAATAAATATTATAAATATTTACATATAATGAATATTATAAATATTTACATATAATAAATATAAATATTTACATATAATAAATATTATAAATATTTACATATAATAAATATTATAAATATTTATATATAATAAATATTTATATATTTCAGTTGCGTTTTACATATATATGTAAATAAATATTTACATATATTTATATAAATATTTACATATAATAAATATTATACATATTTACATATTTCAGTTGCATTTGAAAAAAAATCACATGTTCAAAATTCCACCTAATAAAAAACACCAAACTTTTGTCCCAACACAATACTTTATCTAAAGAGTTCCACTAATTTCTGTCTCAGTTTTTGGGATGAGCAATTATCATTATTTACATTATTTAGTGTTGGACTAAAGTTGACAGCAATGAGGACATGGTCCAACTGCAAATAAGTGTGCAATTCATTGAAATTTGATATTTTGAGAAACTCACTACAATACCTTTGGCCTGTGAGATTAGTTTACTAAACACTGATAACACATTAAGTTGTTTTATTTACTAAGTTGAACTTAGTACAGCACAGGACAATAAGTTTGTGGCACCCACAAATGAGAATCAAAGTCATTAATGAATAATAGTCTTTGAGAATGACTTGTGAACTACTCTTCCACAGTAAGATCCTCATGTATGCATATTTTATCAAAATATTTTAAACACTTCAAGTAAAGCATTCTCTAAGATTAAAAATTTTGTTTTTTGCCGAAATTTAATTTTCTTGAGAGCATTAGTAATTTCTTTTAAAAAAATGTATTGCTGATAATTTTTTTTTTTTTAAATGCATTGCTACTCGTATAAATATTTTGTTTTTACAAAATATGTATTGATGGTAATATTTTTTTTTAACAAAAATGTAATGCTGGAAATTTTTTTTACTATAAAATGTATTGCTGGTATTTTTACTATAAAAATGTATTTTTATACTTTCATAGTGTTTTGATCCCCAAAATTTAAGGGTTAACTATTTGTCAATAGTTGGGACCCAAACAGGTGCTACCAACCCAAATCAGGGTGGACCTGGGAACAACAGCAATTAAAAGGTTGTTCCACACTCCTCAAAACCTCCTGATCAGAGGCCTTGTTGCCAGATGTAGTTTAACATCATACCTAGGACCCATCATAGGAATGAAGAAGAACAAAACAATCTATTATTGTTACTGATAAAATGCTTTAATTGAATTTAAGAATATATTTCATAATTGAAATTACATTTCATAAATGACCTTCCTGATGTCATGAGTTCTCAACTCAGTATCTATACTGATGACACAAATATTTATTCCTATCTTAATAGTAAGTTGGATTGGTTCGATAAGGTCAAATTGGCAGCTGATCTAAAAAATGACCTATAATCTTTTGTTAAATGGGGCAAGGAATGTCTTGTCAATTTTAACACCTCAAAAACAAAAACAAAACCATTCTCTTTTAATTATCTATTTTATTATGATTGATATTGCATTTACATTTTTGAAGATTGAAGTCAATTGGGAAGCAAGAAGCTGGAAGACAATTCCTCAAAAAAAATTCTTACAATCTAAGAATATTTCTAAGTTTAAATAACCTGCAAGAGCTTAACAAGCTGTAAAAAACAAACCAATCTTTGTCCATTCATCACTTTAGCTGTGCGCCAGCCAGTACTGGATAGAATTTCTGAGGTCTGGCACTCAGATTATTTTGAGTCAGTGGTCATAAAAGGAGATGCTGGGACAAACAAACTCAATCTAGCATGTCTTACAAGACTGTCTGTAAGTGTGGCTGTCTAGTAGAGTTGTGATATGTTAAATATCATTTTTGTATTAAAGTCTTTATTTGTATTTTTTGTGACATATATTTATGCCTGTCATTCTAATAATACGACACTTGACATTAACAAAACTTTGTAAAGTTTGCTCTCTCTTTTGGCATCATGTACCAACTGTCGCATATCCTTGAACTCACAGATACAGTTGTAAATTGTTGTGTGGGAAGGTTCAGGCATTTCTGTTAGCTTCTTGCAACTGAGGAACTGATAAATATCTGAAGGACGTTTGCATGCAACTGGGAGACAAAGTTTTGCATTTAAAGAAGATATTTCATGAAACAATTTCAAACTGTATTGGAATGGATCACATCAAGAATATTCTGAAGCCAGTTGAACTGTTGAACAGGATCCATGCGTTGAGTTTGTCAAGAATTTTCCCTAATATTTTTGTTTCTCTCCAAATCTTCTGCATCATTCCTGCCACAGTTGCATCTGCACATTGCTCTTTAATCACTTAGAACGAATAAAGAACTATCAATACACAACAATGCCTTACGACCGCCTTACCAACTTGGCAACCTTTGCGATCGAGTGCATTTTTAAGCTGCTTTGGAACTGATTTTAGTCTTAGTATTTTTTTCATTAATATACCGATTTGTAATTTTGCTTTCTACTTTTTGTAAAGAAGCCCCCCCCACCTAAACACCTAAGTGTATTTTCTTGTGGACCCTCAGGTTTCAAGGCCTGGCACATTTGTGCTGGCTGTCACCAACCTGTTTCACTGTCACTGATTCCAGCACAGCTATATACATACTACTATCTGTCTGTTTTGTGATGTCCTAAAATCAGGGAATTTTAGTGGAATATTTCAATGAAATCGGAGAATTATCAGGGAAAGTTATTCAATTATTAAGCAGGAAACATTATCTGCTAAACTACCAGCTCATCATCCCAGTACTAGGAAATCATTCTAATGTCAATTTAGTCAGCTGCGATCCTTGGCTTGACCTCTTGTCTGGTGTAGATTCGTACTTCAGCTAGTAGTTAATAATTATGAAGTGGAAATGTTAAATTTGGAGAAAAAAAAGCATCACATGAGAGACGCTCTTTCATGCTTGTTATATTACAACAATAAGTTTTTAGAAATTTTTTTTTTTAATTAGTAGCGGGTAAAATAAACAGTTTTCCTTGTAAAGACAAAACAAAACAAAATAATCTTTGTGTGTGTAGGAGGATAGACAGTGAAAAGTTTTGGTATGCTTAGAATTTACAAATGTCAATATCAGACAAATAGAAAAATGAGTTGACAAGTAGCCATTGTTTTATTTTATATAGAGTATAAAATTAGGTAATGGACAGGGTAACACAGAAATTCAAAAGTGTAAAAAAATATTCAACATTAACTGAGTGAGGTACTAAAAAATGGAGTCAACTGTAATGGGGTCATTGAGTCAATGAAAATGGTCCTTTCAATAGCTGTATAGTATGTGCTTCACCAGGGCTACATACAGTTTTGCATTCAAACTTTTTCCTTTTCCTAGACTGGTTGCCAGCCAAGGCTACAGAACTCAGTATGTCTTACTATTTACTGATAGCTAGAAGGAGAAGAGATGTATTCATATATTTTCCAAGGGTATTAGTATGTAAATCAGTGTAAAGAACTCAACAGGAATTTGAACTTGGCTCTCCAATTCTTTATCTGAGGTTCAATCCATCCTTAAGGTGAGGTACTAAAAGCTCAATCAAATAATATTAGAAATGAAAGAAAAGAGTGCTGGACTATATTATATCTACACTTCAGTATGTCAGTAAATGCAAGACAATTTTGTTACAGGTGAAGGAAAGATAGGGTTCTACCAACAAATGTTGAAAATACCATAGACAGAGCATGCGAAAAACTAGGAAGTGTTAAGGAGAATAGAACCTACAAAGAAATAGCTTCTAATAAATGGTCAACAGAAAAGCCTGTGGTTGAAAAAAAACTTTGATCATCAGCAAAAGTTCACTAATTATCCAAGCTGTTGTAGCTATTTCATTTGAAGCTACCGGCACATGTTTCTTTCAACATGTGCTGGTTAGGAAAAAAGTTATATATCCATGTTTTTTTCTTGTGTTTGAACGGTTTGGAGACAGATACATCTCTGCTCTTGAAAGTCAAAATCTGTGGGGATTTATAAGACTTTTTCTCGATACTAGGCTTGAGAAAAATAGGATTTTACTTTACTCTGATTGGTCAAATATTTCACATGGTGATATTAATTTCTAACTAATAGACACTTTGATTTAAATGGTGTGAATTGTGAAATCATTTTGATATGTTTGTAAATATTGTCTGTTATTGGTTAGAAAAAAAGTCTGGGTGTTTTTTAATATGGTATGCATGCAGGTATGTAACTGTGTTGGAAATAGGGTTTATTTCCCATATAATTTGCAAGTTGGGTATGATGATAAACTACATCCAGCAATAAGGATACTGATCAGGAGGTTTCAAGGAGCATGGAACCACCTCTTAATTGCCGGTGTTCCCAGGTCTACCCTGACCCAGGGTGGTAGCACCTGTTAGGGTCCCAACTATGGGCAAATAGTTAACCCATCCAAACTGGGGTCAAAACATGACGAAACTAAAAAGATATTTTTATAGTAAAATTACCAGTAATACATTTTCATAGTAAAAATATTACCAGTAATACATTTTTTCTAAAAGAAATCCCAAGAAAATTAAATATTCAGTATTAAATGACCCATAAGTAGTTGATATACCACTAAACAAACAAACTATATAAGTCTGTTTTGTGATGTCAGTGAACACTAGTTGCCACTTTTGTGATGCCAACAAATACTTGTTGTCACTTTCGTAATGCTCGTTGTAGTAGAGACTTTGTAATCACAGATACAACTTATAGTATGTTGTTTAACAATGCTGGTATTGGACGCCTTTGAATATCACTCGCACTAATAGTACTTGCTTGATAATACTCACTCAAATACTAATCTAAATAGCGAAATAGTATAGTGAATAGAGTAGAGAATAGCAGCCCATATAGTAATAGAGGATAGAGTAGAAATGGTGATCCGTATAGTAATAAAGGGTAGACTAGGAATGGTGATCAATCTAGACATCACGCGACTTCCTATACATGTGTTTCTTCTATGGTCACATGGTCTACTTAATTCAATAATGGGATTGCCTGTGTTTGCTCACTGGTGATCTATGTTCAAACTCAAGACACTTTATTCCTATATAACAGTCTGGAAGTAGAAAGTAATAATATTGTTAGGGTAATTTGAGATTTGTTTTAATTCAGCATTAACATCTTTCCAAAAAATGATTTTGATTATTATATTTTTTTTTAATGGATCTCATGAACACCAGGAATGAAATGTTTGTATGTATGTTTCTGTTTTTAAAATGATTGTTTTAAATGAATATTTACTTTTCATGAAAAACCAACACAATTCTTTTGGTCAAAAGAAATTGTCTTTCGTTCCGTATAAATGGAATTTATAAAAAATTGTGACTTGGTTGGAGAATACATTCTCTATTGTTCTATAAAATTTGTTGGTGTAACAATATACTTATCAGTTTTTCCGGTTTTTGTGACACAAATTGGTTGGACCTCTGCCAGTGTTTGAATTAGATAATTGTTTAGCAAACAAAACACGGTATAATAATTAGAAGGCGTATTTCTTTCAACTCCTTTTTATATTATCATGAGTTGTAAATGTGTGTGTATAATATGTAAATGCATATATATATATGTATTTGTATGTGTGTTTACTCACACAAATTCCAGCCATGCTCAACAAGTGAAGGATTGGAATAAATGCTCCTACTAGTATTCAAGACAACACAAAAATAAAATAGATCTTAAACAATCAAAACATGAAGAGAAATCAGCAACACCTACTCCCACCCCTGAAAATGGCTGAAGAAGTGGCCAAAAGCACTTGAGGACAATGGATATTATGGAAAATTTTTGTACTCCGTTACTCCCACCAAATGGAAAAACATAAGAATGCTGGAAAAACTAAATAAAAAATTAATTAAATTTTTCTTGTCTGCCATATTTAATGAAAGATGTTTAAAAAAAAGGTTGCTGCCCAAATGAAACAGTAAAGGTACTTTAATTTAATCTAATTTCTATAATTGAATTGGAAGTTTTTAGCTTCTGTTTTTGAAACATGGTAATTCTTGTGTAGCGATGGAATCATATTTTTTAAAAAATAATTATAATCTAGGCTCTACTTGTGTCTTGAGCACTGTTTTTTAAAAATTAAAATGAAAATACTAAAGAACTTTGGATCATCAATCTAACAGTTCTTTCCTATTTTATCAATATATTTGCACACACACACACACACACACACACACACACATATATATAAAGGAATTAGGGAATTACACACACACACATGCACACAAAATGTGTATCAAAGAAACCCATGTCAGAAAGTTGAATTGAACTTCACATGCCATTATAGTTTCCACTCCTCCTATCCCATCCACTCTGTTCTTCAGTCCTGCCTGAAGATTGTGTGCACCACATGAAACTCTTAGTTCTGAAATAGCAATGTAAAATGTTATTGTTATTACATATGTAAAAAATAACATTTATAGTATAGGTTGATTATCCTTTATCCAAAATTCCCAAACCCTCCAAAACCCTAAAGTTTTTCATGTGCTGAGATGACTTGCAACAAATGAAAAATTTCAGAAAGCAACATGGCTACCTGTAGCATGATTATTGCATTGCAGTGTTATAAATAAAATGCTGACTTTTTTTTCCAGTTTTCCTTACAGTTAACTGTAATCAGAATCCATGTTTTGTTTTTATACAAATACCGGGCTTGTATGTATTATAATATTTTAATCAAAACATGACATTGTTAGTAGAGACTGATAGTTTACCGAATTTTCCTTCTCACACTCACAGTGATGTCATCGATGATGTCCCCCTCTTCCTCTAGTTTTTCACACCTGATGTAGAAGTAGTGTTTGGTGTTACATTTATATATTTTTGTAAGTAGTGATCATGTTTCTTTTTTTTTTGTACACGTACAGGAAGTACAAAACATTATTTTTACATGAAATCTTAATTTCCCCACTTAATAATCAGTGTGAGCATTACATGACTAGCGTCATTACCGATATCTCTATGGATACGCAATTTATTAAATTTCATATAAAACTAATTTCAGGGTATATGTTATTTATATAAAATTACCTTCTGTATTATGAAATGTAAAGGGATATAATATTTATGCTTGGGTTCCATTCCAAAGCTACCCCATTTTGTAGATGCTATATACAAATTAAATAGCCTATATTCCAAAATCTGAAAAAAATCTGAAAATCGAAACAGTTCCAGCCCCAGAAATTTTGGATAAAGGATTCTCAACCTATAAAAAGAAATAATGTTGGATTAAAAAATTCATGTAAAAATTAAATTAAATGTTGAAGCTTAAATAAGCATGGAATAATACAACACAAAATGTACGTTAACAAAATGTATTGAAACAAAGAATAGGTACACAATATTTACAGTTAGTTTGGTATATTCTTGGGAAGACTGTTCCTGCATAATGGGTTGACTAAATCGCAGTCGGGCAAAGTCTCTGGATTCAATTTCTTAATCTCTACTATCTTCCCCGTCTTCCGGTACCAACCCATATTTATATGGTCGGTAGTCCGCTTATGTAAATTAGGTGTATCATACACAACATTAAAAAAAGTAAAAAATAGTAAAAATTCATATAAAAATTAAATAAAAAAAGTAAAAAATAATTAAAATTCAAGTAAAGATTAAATAAAATATAGTTAAAAAAAAGTAGTAAAAATTAAATTAAAAAAGTAAAAAATAGTAAAAATTCATATAAAATTAAATAAAAAAAAGTAAAAAATAATAAAAATTCAAGTAAAAATTAAATAAAAATATAGTTAAAAAAAAAAAGTAGTAAAAATTCATGTAAGAATTAAATTAAAAAAGTAAAAAATAGTAAAAATTCCTATAAAAATTAAATAAAAAAATATTAAAAATTCAAGTAAAAATTAAATAAAAAATAGTAAAAAATATTAAAAAATAGCAAAAATTCATGTAAAAATTATTGTTGTTTACATTTTCAGGTAGGAAACTGATGGCATATAGTTGCAAGGGTAGCAAATGAAAACAATGATGAGGTGGAAAGAAAAGGAGACAAGATATGTTAAAATTATCTGTATTGCTAGTATAATGGATCAAGGCAGAATGTCTTTGTGGGTGAGCAAAGCAACCTTAAGGATGGACAAGTTGATTGTATATGAGCCTAGCATTGAAGCTAGCATCAACTACCTGTGTACTGACTTGAGTGTCACTGAGCAGGTACTTTAAGCAGTCAGGGTGGATACATGACTCAGAATTTTGCATTAGTGACAACATTTGTGATTGGTTACAATGTTTAAATTTTATTTTATATTTTGGGTGGATTTGTTTTATAAGCTGGATGCGATGTTCGGTGCTTCTGCGCAAAGAGCAATTTTTTAATTTTCTTTCAAGTCTTTACATCTGTCCGACAAGTTTTTGGTGTGGAATGAATCAGAAAGAGGACTAACTTAAAGCAGAGCATAACACATATATAGATTTGCAGATTCCTCAACAAGAGATGTGGGTTCCTTAAATAGGAAATTCAAACCTTGGCCTAGCAAGATGGTCTACTGTGGTCAAATTGGTAGCGGTATGTTACAATTATCTTTGATACTCAGAACTGAAAGAGAAAAAGAAGGAAAAGGAATATGAAGAGAGTGTGAGGAGAGAAGAAAAGGATGAAAAGAAGAAGTAACCCTGACATTTGACACATGCACACTCCCTCATATACACATGTACACACACACACACACACAAAGAGAAAAATCAACCTAACACCAGTAATAAGAGCATCCCACCAAGTGACTGAATTAATTACATCAAACTTAATATAAAGATAATGAAAAATGAGGAAATCAGCAGTCAGTTGCTGAAACCTCCTGAAGAGTGGACTGAAGAATTATGGAAAAGTTTATCTATGAAACTCTGGAGTTGAGGTGCTGAATATAACACTAATCACCTAAGAGACAAATTTTATTAATTGCATTTCTATTCACAATTGAAGCTACCTGACTGAAGTTGATTAAGCAGTGAACGAGTGAGAAATTATCACCGAAAAAGTGACCTCAATGTGTCCATGATGATCTATTCAAATGGACAGATATAGACAGATGGAAAAAAAACAAAATATTATTGCAAATATACTTGATCTGTTTGATTTCTTAAGAGTTGGCTTAAATGAAAGCCTCAATTAACAGCAATATATATATATATATATATATATATATTGTGTGTA
>CAHIKZ030003216.1:2060000-2185000 GCA_903632075.3 Acanthosepion pharaonis
GTGAGCAGCAGATTATTTTCCAACCTACAATTCCATTCTTTCAGACAAAATGTCACAAGCCTCTTGGTACTTTACCATTATTTCTATAGAAAATGTTCAGAAGAACTACATTCCTTAGTTCCACCAGTTCTAACTTTCACAGCTCAGAGCTGCCATGTAATGCACATTGTAGTGAACCATCCTCATTCCCTTTGTATTCTATTAGTGAGATGTAATTACCACTTGAGCATCTTCTTACCTCAAACTGCTACTTTTTGAAACTGACTTGCAAGAAGATATTTCCCTGATCACTACAATCTTATCCTGTTCAAGTCTAGAATTAACCATTATCTTTCCCACATATCCACTGAAACTGTGCCTCATATTTGGTAACACTCTACCTCAAGTGACTCTTGGACCTTGTACAGAATGGACATCACTGTAAAAAAGGAAAAAAGAATGTCAAAATATGACAATAACAACCAAGACGAGGATACTAGTTTAAAAAAATATTAGCACTTAGTAATAATTCTTCATCTCAGAAATTAAAACAGAAATTATCAAATAGTCTGAATTTAATATGAAAAACTATTTTCATTTGAATACTTTTCTGTAAATCTCTGGTGGCTGGTAGGTATGTATTCTTATCTTTGACTATAGTTTAAGGCAGAATTTGTCCACATGTTGAATGAGGTTTTCTTGTCTAAAAAGTTATATCTTATTGGGAAATTTAATTTGTAGATTTTTTATCATTTGATTTAAATATCAGTTATTCTTCAGTTTGTTTTGAAATTCATGAGCGTAATTGTGCTTTTTTTAAAAAAATTGTGAGCAGGTAACTTTTTGTTTGTTTTCTCAAATTCTCTACATTTTCTTTTCTTTTAACTTTATTTCATCACACTTGAAAAAAGGAGTTTAAGTTATTTTCTTAGTACAGTTTGAATATGAAAAAAAAAAGCCAGAATAATACATTCAGTCTGTTCATATCTATCTATCTATCTATCTATCTATCTATCTATCTATCTATCTATCTATCTATCGTCTGTTCATCTCTATCAATCTCATATCTATGAATAAAGTAAAAAGGCAAGAGGAAAACTTAGCCAATGCATTTTGTTCTCTGAGGGACTTTATTAAGGCAAATGTTTATCATATCAATCTTATTGAAAAATGTAACAAGGGAAATGTTAAAAAAAAAACAATTATTGCCATATAGGCTAGCTCTTTCTCTGTAATGTAGAGGAAAAAAATTCAATATACAAAAAATTAATGTAATTAAAAATAAAGCCAGTTGTGTGGAAGACTTTTGAAACAGCATAACATGATATATAATTTAACTTTACAGTTGCTTTAAACAAAAGCGTTGATCTTTAATTTCTTTTTTTGTTTAATTTAATTTGAACGAAAAAGGTTGTAGATAAAAATGGGCGTGTGAACAAATACTGATCCATCCCCATGTGACTTAAAAATGCCACCCTCCTCCTTATTTCAAACGGGTCACGTGGTCTATTGTTGTTCAAAGATGGCTGACTTCGTGAATAACGTGTTTTTCTTGTCTCTACTTCTGATTGCTTTCCGTGTTCCCGGAGTGTCAGCCTTTGATGCAGGTGACATTTTGGCACTGGTGCTCGGATTAGTTGTTAGTATTCTAGGAATTTGTGCATGTCTCGGCTATTATGCCCGGAGACGGAACTTGGTATAACGAACAAGGAAACGAAAAACACCCTCTGTTTGTTAGGACTCCGAAAAGGTGGATGTTTTTTTTTTAAATCTGGACACGATGACTGGATTATTTTCGTTTTTTACACCTAATTCTGATGGCCTTGTACCTTCCTTCCAGAATCTTTCAAGGAAAAGAAAGAAAAAGAATGGATAAAGTTGGACATACTTGAAATTTAAACCCCATTGTTTCTCGGTTGTTGAAAACAATATTTACCAACAAACATGACAAAAGGTTTTACCCCGGAAAGAAAACCTGGACGTCAAGAACCAAGAAAAGTTTTCACCCATCAAACTGTCGACCCTTTCTCCTATTTAAGGACACTAAATATGGTTACAGAAACTCCCCAACTGTTTATCCATGCCTCTGAAGGAGCTTGCCATTGCATTTTAGTTCGATTTGAACGGAGAGAAGATTACCACCAAGTTCGTATAACAGCCGTGAAATTATTCCAGCCATACAAAGTAACTCAACTCAAAAACAAGCCGAAATTTTGAGCTAAGTTACTTGTATAATTACTATTTTTTTCCCTTATAAATATATTTTGTTGTAATTTTCATGATCTACAATTTATATTAGATGCTATTTTCTAGAGAAAAAGAGTGAAAATGATAAAATGCCACGTCTTTAAAATTGTCCTTAAAAAAAAAAAAATGACATCTCTTCCTAACTCCCAATAATTCACTCAAGAACTTCAACAGGTTTCAGTTTGTTTATATATTGTTTTGAATATCAGAAATAAAGGGGGAAATGATTTATTTTTATTTGTATATATTTGATTATGAAATATATATCTAGTAAGCTAACAACTTTGCCTTTTGTTGTTGTTGTTCGCTTACGAAACAATAAAAAAATTTTAAAAAGTGCTATAATTATTTATTTATTTTTGTTTAAAACTTTAAAAATTTAAACATTTTACCCTGTCTTTTATTGCGAACATGAAAAAAAAAACCATTAATGACTTCATAGTTTCATTGAAAAGTTTTCAGCCCGACGAAGAAGAGATTCCGATTTTTGTCGCTTGGGAAGCGGATTGGGCCGAGAACTTTTCAGCAGCTTTGTAAATTATTTACAAAAAAGTTCTGGAATTGTTTGTTTGTTTCTTTTTCTTTTTTTTCTCTAAATTTTCGACTTTATTTCAGGTAAGTGCAAAGATGAGTTTTCAGTTCACGTGACTACAAAGTCTAATTTTTTAATCTTAGAAATGAGTTTTTATAACAAACACAGTCACTTGACTTTCATTTTTCGTGTTTTTAATTTTTTTTTAACATACAAAAACTGTTTTTGTTCACTTATTAAATTTTATACAATTTAGAAGTCCTGATGCCCTCAAGAAAGATAATGAAAAATCTTTCTTGAAGCTTTTATTTTAGTTTCAATAATCTAATCAATTATTTTCAGTAAGATGAATTTCAAAAAAACGATTTTTTTTTAAATCGCAAAAAAAAAAAAAAAAAAGGGGTCTGATTTTAAAAACCATACAAATCTGTCGGCAAAACATAATTCACTTTTAAAAGAAAATATTAAAAAAAATTACTTTCCTGAAATTTTATTTGAGGAACTTTAACTGATTTTAAACATTACTTTTAATTTAAAAAATATTACCGAGAAACATTATTTAACATGGAGGTGGATATATTTGTGAGGTGCTGACAACTATCTTGATACATATTACATATGTTTGGGAATTTTTTTTTTTTCAAAGGTGGGAAATTAGTATAACCAGTAACCTTTAAAATTTAAGAAAAATAAGCAATTTAAGTTAACTTCTTACTGAATTCTAGGTACTCTGGTTTTATACTATATAGTCTCAAGAAGACACTTATTGAGGAAATAAATTACCAAGGAATTTTAAATTTGCTATATTACCGCTCTCATTTTCTGATATCGTATGGACATCTGTATTTATAAAAGTTGGCACGATTATACATACGCAGAAAAAATTCAAAGTAACAGATGTGTGCAACAACAAAAAATTACCAAGATTTTCAAAATAAACGGGTCCATAATAATTTGTGTTCATTTGTGAATAAGTTCTGAAAGTTCTCTGTCAATTGTGATATTTGTAAGAATTTGCGAATTCATGTCTTTGCTGAAATACAAAACAAACCCTTCTGAAGCAAGAAAAACAATTTTGAAGGTTCATGGAAAGGATTGATTAAAAAAATAAAATTTATTAATTTCAAAAATTTCTTCTGGCATTCCTCTTAAAGATTTTGATTATAAAACTTTTTTCATAATTTTTCATTTTTTTCTTTATGATGTATGCTCATATTATAATTTATTTATTTATTAAATTTTTTATTTTTCTCAGAATTTATGCTTGACTTATGTAACATTATGTCCATTATCAAATATCCCTCCCCAACAATTCTGGGTCGAGAAACACATTGATATACGGAGGATATAAAATTAATGTTTTTTTTAATATCTTTTTGTTTAGTTTGTTTCAACCACATGATGTGCTTGTACTCTGAGAAATCCTTTTTTTTTTTTTTTTTTTACCCCCCCCCGGGTATTTTATTTCAGAAAGATTGAAAGTTCATGCAGTTTCATCCCGTGAGAAAAACAAATGAACCAATCACTGAAAACGTAGAAAAATTCTGTTTATGATAATAATGGTGCTCATCTCCAAACAGGGCAGTTGATGCAACAGCAAAACTTGTCTTTTATTGATTAGAGTTTGTCTATATTTCTGAGATGAGGTATTATGTACAGTATTTACATTAGTCGGACTATTGTCCTCATCTTTGTCGCCATATTTGTCACAACGTTTCGGCCGTTGTACGCTCCGGCCTTCTTCAGGTGGTTGGAATTTCGAACTGAACCCTTTATTTCGATCACTGTTCTAATTCCACGTGCCATGTTTGATGGATGTCAGTTATCAGTTATCTCCTGCTAATTTTCCCTCTGAAAGTTCTCCACTGCCTTAACCAGGAATTGAACTCACCTTCTTTGGGTCTGTCACTGGATCCATCAAACATGGCACGTGGAATTAGAACAGTCTACCCAGCGATCGAAATAAAGGGTTCAGTTCGAAATTCCAACCACCTGAAGAAGGGCGGAGCTGCAACGGCAAAACGTTGTGACAAATATAATGACAAAGATGAGGACAATAGTCCGACTAATGTAAATACTGTTTTATTGATTAGTTGGGAAATATAATTTGACTCTAGTTAAAGTTGTGATCCTTTTTTTTTTTGCATACAATTTATGCTTGAACTAAAAGTTTTTCTTTTCTTCTTCTATATCAATTCTGTTGGATGTATGTGTCCCCCGCTCCCCAATGAAAATCTTACTTAAAATCTTGCATTCCTTTTAAAATTCACAAAAAAAAAAAAAAAATTTCCATATCTTACAGGATATCCCCACCCTCCAAGATTTTTTTTTTTTTTTTTTTTTTGTGTCAATATTTTTTGCCATCTTTTAGGCATTTGCATAATTCCATCTTCCTAGAAATTATCTTTGTGCTTTTGCAGTCTTCCAGGTGAATGGATTTGTTTTCATTCTCTAAAGACTAAAATAAATGTGAATCTGATAAACTTATTACATACCGTCCAAAAACTTTCAATAATTCTCTACATTTATCTTGATATCATCAACTCTCTCTCTCTCTTGTGACCTAAATCTGTCTACAGTACTAGTATAAAACATTACTCAACTTTCCTCCTATCACCTTTTAAGGTCTGTTGGTTGACTATTTTCCACAGATTTAAATACTATCTGAAGGCAAAGATTAAGCAGCTTGAGTTATCTCCATCAGAATTTTTCTTTCTTTCTTTAAATGCCTTACTAATTAACCCATAACTGGGGGAACAGATTCATACCTTTCCTAAGAGTATTTGTGTGTAAGTGAATATAATGAACCCAATGGGAATTGGAACTTGGTTCTCTGATTAACAGTTCTGAGACAGTAGACCACCCACACATCCAAGCTTACAGCACCTGGTATTCCCAAGCGGTCACCCATGTAGGTACTGACCAGGCTCAACTTTGCTTAACTTAAGTGATCGGCTGGGAACTGGTGTTTACATGGGATGTGGCCATAAGCCTTATCATCAGAAATTGACTTAATTCCAGAAATATTAGGCATTAACAAAAATGTTTCCTGTCTCTATACACAACAGAATGAGTGTCCTTTTTATCAGTTATCAAAAAAATTGTAACAAAGGCAAGAAAAAAAAATTTGTGTGTCTGACACTGCATCTATTGTTAAAATTTTCTGCAATGGACAAATTCTGAATTAACATTGTCAGTTGAAAGGTTACTGTCTAAGGTTCAGTCTTGTCTATTCTACTGGATTAGATAAACATTATTAGCCTAGAAACAATCTGTATTGTAGTGAAATTTTATTTTTAATAGTAGCAAAGAAAAATAACTTGGTGTGTGTTATTTATTTTCACCAAATGGAGACCTTTGTGCTTGCAAAAAACAAAAAAAAACTTTTCAAAAGGATGTTTTTTCTATTGACATTACTATTATTTTAAATGCATTCAATCCCTCAGCAATGTTTATTTACAAAATTTGAAAAGTTATTTGCCTTTTATAAAGATCTTATTTACCATTTTACAAAGAAATAAACGTGAAAAGGATTTTTTTTTTTTTTTTTAATTTGCAACAAATTTTTTTAAAAAATGAGTAGGAAGATGGTTAACTTATAATTGTTGAAGTTTTAGGCCTTGGATTTCAAGATCATGATTAACGCAGCAACTGCTCTGACAAGCTGCTTTCACTGGTTCCCAAACTGCATGAATTTAAGTGTGTTACTAGGTCCCACCCTTTCACTTTTGAAATGATTAAATGTCGCCGTCTCTTCTACCCCAACAGCTTCTTATCTTGCACTTTCAGTCTAACTTCTTTCCACTTACTTACTTCCTTGGTTATAGTCTTCAAATATTTAAATGTAATGACAATCAGCATCTTCTGATGACCTAATTTAGTTCCCCTGTCCTTCTCTTTATCCTTTTCTCAAACACGCCTCTATTCTCTTGCTCTACCTCTCTGTAACCACTTATGTTCTAGTGGCACTGTCGCTTGCTTAGGGTGAAATGCTTTTTTAAAAAAAAATGGTAAATAATAAATATTGTATTACAGATAGCTTAAATATTTTAATAATTTAAAAAATTCATGACCAGTCAAGATCCCTTTTGCATTATATTTAATACATTTTATATTTGTCAGCTTCAGTCACTTTCCTACCACTGTAACATAGCTTCCCTGTACCTTTTCTATAAATACTTTCTTGGTAATTGTTCTGATGAACTTTCCTCTATGGTACCTAGACTATGAATTTCAGCACAGTCAAATCCAATACATACGTGAAAGGTATGAATCCTCTTCTTCCCCAAGCTATAGGTAAATAGCAGGACAGACCTGGTTCTATAGTCTTGGATGGCAACTGGTCTACTGCAGAAAGAAATGACGACTTACTGCTGGAAAAAAAATCTGCCTCAGTCCTGTACCAAAAGATAGATGATTGCCTAAGCGTGTATCATGCATGGCACATAACTAGATTAGTGGCAAGGTATCATAATTTGATAGTTTAAGTGGCTAGATGTTACTGCAAGTTCTATGCTAACAGTCTCTTCTATTGCACTTCTCACTTGTGGAACTCTCTTCAGACTTTGAGCTTCTCATTCAACTTTGCATTTAAATTTTTTGAGATCAATAGCAATGGCTATCTTCTGTCTTAATTTAATCTTTTTCTTTTGGTCTCTCTTCCAAATTATGTGTTTTTTTCTTTTTTTCTTCTTCTTTTTTTCTTCTTCTTCTTTTTTTCTTCTTCTTCTTTTTTTCTTCTTCTTTTTTTCTTCTTTCCTCATTCTCTAACATTCAGTAACCCTCTTGTCTTCATGGGTTTATTACCTTGCTTGAGGTGAAAAGATAATGTTTAATTATCTAATTTCCGTCTCTATATAAATTAGTTATAAATAATTGAAGCCCTTTATCAAATTAACTGTTTGCAGATGTTCATATTTTGAACAGTCGTGTTTTTCTTGTTTTTTTTTTTTTTTTTTTTTTTTGTTTTTTTTAACTACACATGAACTGCCCCGGTGTTGTGTAGGCAATTTGATCAAAATCAATCAATTCAATTCACCCCAAACAAGACAATAACACCACTAAGATGCAAGGGGCTACTGGGAGTGAAAGAGAATAAAAAAGACTTTAGAAGGAACTGGAAACCGGGAATAAACCTCTACACCTGTTCAAAGGACTTGGGAAGAGTGTGAACAGGACAATGGGCAAATCTACTCCTAGTGGATTGTATATTTTGAATTTAATCAAATAGAACAATCACTATTTCATCAACATGTAACTTTTATATGATTAAATTTTTTAATTGAAAAAAATTCAAAATTATTTTTAACATTAATCTTACATCATTATACAATTGTCCCATGCATGTAGTGTTCCTTGTTCATGCCATGCTCTTCATGATTCAGAGTTCAGCCCTTTTAGTATTTGATTCTGGTGCTGCTGATTTTTCTGTCCCTCTTCATTGGCAGAGATTTCCAACCAATAAGAAAATTCATCAGGTTGGAAGGTAAAAAGAAAAAAAAAATCCATAAAACTCCAACTCTGGCTATAAGTTAAGTGAACCATTTCTATTAGTTTTGTACATAAATATTTTTTTTTTTTTTTTTTTTTTTTAGAATTTATTTTAATACTTATTTATTAAGTTCTGATGACTCACTCAGCAATGTCTTCCCCTTCATGGTTTACAACCTCCTGCCAATGACCCACTAACTGTTCAATACCTCAGCAATAGAAATCACAAGATTTTGACTAGAAAAATTCATCAAGCTACATTTTAAGCTCAACATTATTGTTGAATGAAACACCCCTTGTGAAAATGATCAGGTGGCAGTTTGAAGGGGCTATGTCAGGAGAATAATATGGTGGGTGTGGCAGGACTTCTCAACTGAGCTCTTTAATTGCATTTTTTTTTTTGTCAATTTAATGATGCGTGTGGGATCGTAGGGGTGTAGAGCATTTACCCTGTATCACTGATCAGGTCTGTTCAGCTGAATTGCCTCTTTGAACTTGTACATTTGTTCAACATACAGCTTGGCAATGACTGTTTTAAAACATTTTATATTCTATTGGTGATGAACTTATCGTACACAACACAAATGTCTCAAGCAGCTTTGTGATCAAGATTAAAAGCAAAGAGATCTTGTACATACTCATTCTTGTCTACTTGACATGCTGTCTCAAAGAGGTGTCGAATCTGAAAGAAAAATTTCAATAATGTTCAAGTTTCATGAGAGCAAAAAAGCAAAAAAATTCTATGAAAGATTATTCTTTGAGATCATTTGCAGAACATCAGAAAAAAATGAACAAATATGTAACAACCTTTTAGGTGGCATTTCTCATTCAGACATGTTTCAATGAATAATATAGACATGTCTACTTATTTTCATACTGATCCTTTCCAGTTCTTGAATCAGTTTCTTGATGTTAAGATGAAATTCAACAAGAAAGGTGCCATAGTGTTTTTTTCTTTTTTTTTTTTAACGTAAGTACTTTCAATCCTTTCTAATATCATCTTCAGGGGTAAATTATACATGAACTACAAAAATGTTTAAAAAAAACTGTTCTTAACTTCACATATGAACTTAATAAAATTCCTTTTCTTGATGTATTGATAGGCACTAATAATACATTTACTATTTCCTATATAAAAACAAATAGCATAAACACTTGCACTCTAAACTATAAAAGTGAATGCCCTGACTATTACAAAAAAGCTATTATAGAAAATTTGATACACCATGTAAAAGTTAACTCCTCCATGAAAAAAACTTTCTACACTGATTTTAAAAAACCTTAAAACAAACTCTCATTAACAATGACTTTCCTAATTACATCGTTGATGAACAAATTAGACGAGTCACTAGAAATAACATAAATAAAAAAAAACATAATACTTCCTCAAATAGGCCTAAATATATCAACCTACTATGCTGTAATGAAATGCATTCTAACTATAAGCAAGATGAAAAAGTCCTAAAATATCTCATAAGTACTAATATAATCTCTACTAATCCTAATAAAGACAAAAAATAAAACTAATTATATATTATACTAAATTTAACATGACCAACATTAATCATGCGCAATAACTCTTCTCTGTCAAATCGTGTTTTGGAAAAGACCAACATTGTATATCAATTTAAATGTCCTTTGGGAGATTGTATCTGACAAAAAAGTAAGTACATATATTGGCTGGACAACCACAACATTATCAAGGCGTCTTACACTTCATTTCTATTGCACAACATCTAAAAACACATCCCTTTCCACCTTCACAATAAAGAAAAGTACTTGTTGACAGCAATATACTAAAAAAAAAAAAAAAAAAAAACCTTAAAATTCTCAAGGCCCTCTATATCAAAATTAATCAACCAGTACACAACAAAATATATTATGAATATAGCAACAACATATTAAAGTGCATATAACATTTAATGCCATTTTACATTTCTATCAATTTCCAGTCTGCTCCCTTATATTGAAATGATTGATTTGCAAAGAATTCCATAACTACAATGGATAAATTTAAATTTTTAAAATAATTAGAACAGAGTGTGTTTATGCATGTTCTTTAAAAATCACCATCACAATTCCAGTGTGCAGCACCTTTGGAAAGTGCCCAAAAACCATACCATGCCTTGTGAGTGAAAATTGGGTAGAAGGAGCACTTGGGGGCCGTCGATAGCTGTGTTAGCATGAAGTCACAAGTCATTGTGACCGAGGGTCTGAGTGTGCTGGCATTGTTCAGATTATTGATCACACTAGATAACACACTCTCTAAGGTCTTTTCAGCATAGTTGCAGTATAAACCACAGACTCTGTGGGTGTTGAACAAACATAAATGTGCTTGAGCGAGCGTCTGCAATAGGGAATGGCTAGTAGACGGGTCGGGGTATCCTAGAATATCTTGATTAAGATGTTGCGTTATATCAGACTTTGTTCTGTACACTTATTAAAAAAAACAAAAAACGACTGCAAATAAAAGTTAATCAGCAATTTTCCAGCCCTTTCTTTTATTTTTCCTTTGTTTGAAAGAATATATCGTTTTCTCTTGTCTATTTTGCTTTCACCTTTTCTCTTTCTCTTCTGATTCCCTTAGGGTCTTCTTTTTTTTTTTAATCTCTCTTTCTTTCCCCCTCTCTCTCTCTCTTCTAAATATGTCACTCTTACTTACAGAGTAACAGCTGTTCGCAACAGGTGTTGGTCACGTGACCGACAAGAAGGCCGCATTATTGATTCAGTCACGCCGACTCGAGGTTTACTCTTTGCGGTCTGTGAGGCTTTGTTAAGGTTGACCTAGACTTTCGACAGATTCTGAAAATTCAAAACAGTTTTGGATTGAACTTGTGGTGGAGCGGAATTGAAGATTTAGTGCACGGCAAATAGGGTTTATAATAAACGAATAAGTCATCAGTTTTTCTGCATGTATTCGTTTTTATTTCTCTTTCATTTTTCCGCAAAAGAAGCCTGAGACACATTTCACCAGAGTCCACCTTTTTTTTTATTAATTAATTTTTATTATGATGCTAAAATTCTTTTGTGTTTGTTTTTTGTTGTGGCCTTTTACCAAAAGCCAATTCTGTCTCGTTATTTCTCACTCTTTTGTCTTCGGCACACGAAGTATACACAACTGTTAGTGTTGTCAGGCTTCGCAAAGTAAGATATATTTACTACTTGAAATCTTTGAAACAAAGATTTTAAATGAACATTTCATTCATAAATTGGCGTGTTAAGGAAACTTTTAAAATAGATGCCAACTTCTTGAAGGCCAAGTAAAATGCAAATTTCAAACGCTGCACTCAGACAATATTCCTAAAGAAAACTATTTTTGATATGAAAATCAAAACATTCCTCGAGTAAAAGAACAGTAATGAAGGACAGTTAATTAATGAAATAAACTTTTTTAAAATCAAAATGCAAATTAGTTAAATCTGAAGAGTGATATTGCCTAGAAGTAGATGATATCATCTCTCAGTTGCGTCTCTGTCCTTGGAGAGAGTGCGCTCAGGGGCGACTTCGTCGAAGGACAGAGACGCAACTGAGGAAAATTATAGAGAAGTGTCTGGCCCTAGGGAACAGCTGCCCAAGGCCAGCGCAACCCACGGTTGCGGGGGCTCGGGAAATTTTTGTTCCTTGCCCGTGTGCACGTGCTCGGGCTCCCCACATTAAACTGACCTTGTGTCACAACCTGACCTCGTGGGGGTCAAGTAAATACCGTGTAAACCACTCCTTAGAGGAGTTTCTAACGCATGGCTTATCATCTCTCAGTTGCATCTCTGATTTTGAGCAGAGTTCGCTCAGGAGCTTCTCTGTCAAAGGACGGAGGGGTAACTGAAAAAATTATACTGAGAGGTGCCCAGCCCCGGGGAACAGCTGCCCATTGCACCAGAGGGAGGGATCGGTGCTCGCACGGTTGCCGGGGCTGAGGGCAATTTTTGCCCCACTTAAAAAAGACCTTGTGTCACATCTCGTCCAAGTGGGGGGGGGAGTTAATAGCGTGTAAACCCCTCCTCCTCAGAGTGTACACATTCGGATACTTGCCGGTCACAGGGATCTATCCCTGTCCTGGTAGTATCACAGCTATGACTAGCTTGGAACCAGCTATGACCAGCATAGACCAGCGACACGAGTGAAGACACGCGGGTCTGCACGTTAAAAACCGACCTTGTCACAACCTGACTCAATGGGGAGTCAAGTAAATCAACCCCTCTCTTGAAGGGTATACACATTCGGATATTTACCTGGCACAGGGATCCGTCTCTGCGCCGGTGGTATCACAGCTAAGACCAACTTGGACCAGCGGCCCGAGTGAAAACACTCGGGTCCCCACGTTAAAAAATGATCTTGTGTCACAACCTGACTCGGTGGGGGCGGGGTCAAGTAAATCTCCTTACCAGTCACAGGGATCTGTCTCTGCGCTGTATAACAACCTGACTCATTGGAGAGTCAAGTAAATATAAACCCCTCTCGAGAAGTTTGTAACAAATTACTTATCATCTCTCAGTTGCGTCTCTGTCTTTGGGTATAGTGTGCTCAGAGGCGATTATACTGAGAAGTGCCCAGCCCTGGGGAACAGCTGCTCGAGGCCGCGCCATCTCATTACACCAGAGTGCGGAATCAGTGCTTTCACTGAGGCCAGCGCAACCGACGGTTGTGGGGGCTGCGAGCAATTTTTGTTCCTTGCCCGGGTGTACGCGCTAGGGTACCCAACTTTAAAAAAGACCTTTTGTCACAACTCGTCTTAATGGGGAGACAGAGTAAATAGCGTGTGTAAATTCCTCGCCTGAGGGGTTTGTAACATCTAGTTATCATCTCTCAGTTGCTTCTCTGAGTGCACTATGGGCAACTCCGTCAAAGGACAAAGTCGCAACTAAGAAAAATTATACTGAGAGGTTCCCAGACCTGAGGAACAGCTGCCCGAGGCTGCGCCCTCTTATTGCACCAAAGGGATTGGTGCTCGCACCGAGACCAGCGCAATCGACGCGCTCGGGACCCCACCTGAAAAAAGACCTTGTGTCACAACTCGTCTTAGTGGGGAGACAGAGTAAATACCTAGTGTGTAAATCCCTCTCTTGAGGGGTTTGTGACATAATACTTTGAAATCGACTTGCCGTTTTCTCGTTCCGAGACTCTCTAACCATTATAAAATTTATTTCTTATTTCAAAACGCACTACTCGCCTGTAGAACTCTCTTTCGGTTTTGATCTTCAAAAAATTGTTGCGGGCCGGTGTACGCGTTGAGAGATAAACACGTGGGTCTCCTGAAAATGCCCGCAACAAACATGACAGGCTCGGAGTATGAGTCCACCTGAAGAAATGTAAAGGAACAACTAGAACCGATATATATGCACAAACAAATGATAATGTATTAACAACAAAGGTTTACAAGACAAGAATGTGTGTTACAAATGAATCTGGAAACATTTTGGTCCAAAGTATGTGAATGTGCGTACATGTGTGTGTGTGTGTGCTGTTCATGCATTTCTCAAGAAGTGAACGCGATCTTCCGCTAGAGATTTACATGTTATCTTATAAGCGGAAGCGTAAGAAGAGAGTGATAAAAAAATTAAAGTATTTATAGTGTTGAAGAGCGTCCCCTAGGAGCAGTTTCGAAAATTAGAAGGTGGTAACCCGACAAGTTTAAATTCAATATCAATCGTTATCTTCTGTTTTCTTAATTCCTGTATTTTTTTATTTTTATTTTTATCTCTCCATATTAGTGTTTTTGGGGGCAAACATGGACCTTCGTGCTCGCCAAAATACGGAATCAAAAGGAGGGTTTTTCTCATGGCACTGCTTTTATTTTAATTGCCTTCACCTTTCACCAAAGTTTATTGTTTTAAAAAGCGATGATTAGAAGTGTAATCAAATCTAAACCTGATGAAAGTGAATTTATACATTTTCTTTTGTTCTTGAGAATTTACAACAAACATAATTAAACACTAATTATTTATTAGATCGTTTATTACTAGAATAATTTTATATTTACAACATTTTAAAACTAATGCAATCAGAACTAATGCAACGCAATATTTATCATTTACCGATTTATAAAGTAATAAATTTGAAAACAATTTTTTATTTATAAAATGACTAAATTATTAAAATATGTGAACCAACTATAAGTAAATCCTTATTATTTACCATTTTATAAAGATCGAATCAACTAGCAATTCGTCAATGTTTTGCCAACCATTCCAATAAACAATATAATAGAGTAAATAAACAATCTAATAAATAAATAGTGTTTATTATTTTTGTTATCAATTCTCAAGAATAAAGTAAATATATCAATTCTCTTTCATGTGTGTAAGTTTTATTTAGGTACCACCACGGATTCACTAAAAATTAGCATCCATTGACGAAATTTAATTATAATAGGTATATTCAATACTTCGCTAAATAAGAGCATACCTTGATAAAAAAAAGGCCCCAAACTTGAATAAACAATTTTTTATCGTCTAAATGTTTATGTTAACATTAAGAGGAAAGACCAAAGTATTTTTAAAGTATTTTTTAATCCTTTCTAGCACGTCTAAAATTTTAGTTAAAAATCTTATTTTTTGAGTCAGCAAAATTTACATAAAATCGATGATGTTAACCAATTTTGACAACTTTGTAAACAAAAGTGAAATTCTTCGTTTAAGAACATTGTAAAATTCAATTATATTTTTTCAAAAGTTATTTTAGGAAAATTAGAAAATTTAAAGTAAACAATGTAACTGGACACAAACATTACTTAATTTTTTACCAGAAAAAATTTAGTTTGAAATAAAAGAAGCATGTCTAACCGTGGTGATTAGTTTTTTTGGAGGTGTGAATTGTCGTTTGCGTCAATGTATTGACAACTAAAGTCAGGGAAATTTATAGGACGGAAGGGCAGAATTGACAGTATTTTCAAGTTTTAAGTGAACCAGTTTATTTAACTATAAAGTAATTCTTAAAAATTAAATACTTTCAAAAGTTTAATATTTTATTGATTTTTAGTTACTTTTTTTTTTTAACGAAGTTATGTCCAAATCCTTCAATGTTTCTGTCCCTAAAATTGAATCTAAAAAAGGTAAAATTCATAATTGCAATATATTTGTCACTGAAAAAGAAAAATTTGATTATATTTAAAAAATGAAAAGAAAATATTTAGTGAAATAGGTAAAAAAAAAAATTTTAATTTTGAAAATGCGACGAGATTTCCAGAGATACACATATTCAAACTTAATTTTAAAATATTTAACAACTTTATCACATCTTGTATTTAAAATTTAAAAAAAAAAAAAACAATTCTTGTAAAAATTCATTTTTCATCGAAAAAATATTTTGGCATCAGACAATAATGTCCTTAAAGCCATTAAATGCTTTTTCAATTAAATAATGTCTTAGTTTTTTGGGGTTTTTGTATTTTACAATTTAGAGCGTAAGTTTGGGTAGAAACGCTTATGAATTTACAAAAGAAATCGATGATTTATATTCTTTAAAGTTTTCTGCATTTAATTAAAAAATTACAAAAGTACACATATTCGGGCTTTCATAAAAATAATTAAAGAAGAGGTGAGAAATGTAAAAAAATCTTCTTACAATTACTTTCTAAAAACAAACATTTCTAAAATAATTTCATTTATTTTTTAAACAAGTTTTGAAAATATCATTAAAATCTAACAATTATTTAATTGTTGCAAGAATTTCCAAATTAATGTGTTTTTCAACTGAAAAAAGCGTTAAAAAACTAATACTAAATATTACGCGACTGGTAACATAAAAAAACCCCAAAAAAAAAAAAAAAAAAAAAAACAAGATTTTCAACCAAAATTTCAAACGTGTTAGAAAGGAATAAAACATTTAAAAAATAATTAAAACATTCTTTGGTCTTTCCTCTTAATAATAACATAAACCTTTTCACAATAAAACCTTGTTTTTATTAAGTTTGGGGCCTTTTTTTCATACTGTTCTGTTTTTCAGCGAATTATTGAATATTTTTTAGTGTGTATAAACCTGCCGATTTTTGTAAATACCAACGCCCATACACAGCATTATCGGAAAATAAGAGCGATAACTATAGTAAATTTAAAGGCAAAAGTACATTCAATAAAACATTAGATTACGGAGAATATTTTCCTAAGTTTACTGTACATTAGATAACCTTCCGTCTGTTATTCAAGCTGTCAGCCGGTCGACACCTAAAATAAACTGATACCGCCGTGTTACAAAGTGCATTTCTGAGATAAACTTATTTGTTTCAAATCAGATTATAAACTTGAAATCAGCTAATATTCCTCAAATAAAGTTTCAGAAAATTTTATTTTTATTTTTCTCTTATTGAAAGATCTTTCATTGAATTAAATTTCGATGAAAAATGTCTAAATATGGAGCTAAAATCAGCTATTTTAGCAATTTCAAAACGAAAACCCTTTCCAGTCAATTTAAATGAGTTTTACTTTTGAAATACAGCAAAGTATTTTAATTTATGTTTTTGCTTATTGGAAATATTAAATTTAATCTATTGGATTGAAATCAAAACTAAAATAAAAGCTTAAGAAAGATTTTTTATTTTTAAAAATTCATTTTAAACCGCGAATCTGTGAAGGTTCATAGTTTTCTTTTAGTTTTATTTAATCATCGATTTTTAAAAACAATATAAACATTGCCGAAGGATGAATGTAGTTAAAAAATAAAAGCAGTGTCATGGGGAAAAACCCTTCCTTTTGACATTCCGTTTGTCCATTTACTGATTTTTATTATTTTTCCATATTCCCCTGCGCCTTAGTGGCTTTATTAAATTTCTTTGAGGTCAAATTATTGTGGGAAAAAAAAAAGAAGGAAAATACTTCAAAACTAGAGAGAAAACAAGGGAAGCAACTTGAATAAAAAAAATTAAACATATTCTATATCCTGTTTGTACGTGACAGCTCAAATGTTCTGCTACTATTAAACGGTTCTGTTTTTAAATCCACAGACTTTACCCACTGAGACGTTTTAAACTAATATTATTGAATAATTAGTTGTAGAATGCCGGAAGTTAAAAAAAAAGGTAATTATTTTTGTCTCATCGCACTTTACCAATAATTTCCCTTAAAATAAACCTCGAAAATTGGCGTGCTATCTTCGGGATCATGTGTTACATTGATTCAAAATGTACATCAAATTTGATCGTTTTTATTAAAAAAAATTACCTTAACGTCATTGACACTAGGAAGTACGGTCGCAGTTATCTCCCCTGCACTCCATTCAAAATTCTGGCGAAAGGCCGAATTTAAAGTACTTACGCGTTCATGAGGACCAGGGAGAAACATTGCTCAATCCCTCACGGCATTTTTCTTTTGGGGGACGCCTCGGTTACAAGGGAACATTTCCAAATAAATTAACAGGAGAAACTGACATCCATTAGACATGACACGTGTAACTAGAACAATCTACCCCAGTGAACGAAATAAAGTGTTCAATCCGACATTTTAACCACCTGAAGAAGGCCGGAGCGTACAACGACCGAAACGTTGTGATAAATATGGCGACAAAGATGAGGACCGTAGTCCGAATAATGTATATAATACCTCATCTCAGAAATATAGACAGATACTGAAAGGCCGAAATGTTGTGATAAATACGGCGACAAAGATGAGGACAATAGTCCGAATAATGTAAATAATGTACATAATACCTCATCTCAGAAATATAGACAGATACTGAAAGGCCGAAACGTTGTAATAAATATGGCAGCAAAGATGAGGACAATAGTCTGAATAATGCAAATAGTGTACATAATAGCTCAGAAATATAGACAGATATTGTTTTCTTACATAATTTATTTTATTTTGTTTATTTCTTTTTACTTTATTGAGGATTGGGTTTCCGATTTCATCTAAATTCCACTTCAACTCAATACGTCTAACGTCTCCGACTAAACTCTGACATTTTTACTATTTATTTATGTATTTTTACTATTTTTTACCACAATATGAGTAGGTAGGTCCACCTATTGTTCGGTTCATTCTCCTCTCTAGTTTTTTTGAACAGGAGTAGAAGTATATCACTTGTTTCCTGTTTGGATTTGATTTCCGGTTCCTTCGAAATTCTACTTTAGCTATACTTCTAACGCCTCCGTCTAAACTCTGAAATTTATACTATTATTGTGGTTCCGATCCCTTCTAAAGTCTTTTTCTTCTTTTTCATTTCTAGTAGCCCCTTGCGTCTTATCTGTCTGAATATTGTTGTATTGTACCAGATGTGAGGAAAATAAACGTTTCTACATGGAGAAATGTTCTGATGAGCTACATTCACTTGTTCCATCAGTTCAGACCTTCATATTTATTAAATGCCAACCCAATTGTCAAACTATTCTAGTAAGAAGTCAACCCCATTGCCTTCCTATTCTAGTAAGAAGGAAGTTAAATTCTGACATCTTGTTCTCAAGGATCGCTACTTTGTGGGAAATACTCCCAAGACGATACTTCCCCGATCGCTACAATCTTACCCTCTTAAAATACTTATGTTTCCCCGCATATCGTCATAATCTGATATCCTTACCCCCTTCTCTTACATCCATACAGCAAAATTTAGTAACCCTCTACTTTGAGTAGTTGGTGGGACTTGTATTGGGTGATCAATGAGTAAAAAAGAAAATGAAAATGTTCATTTATTTTTGTTAGAATTTCATTGTCCCTGTTTAGAAGTTTATAGCTCAAACTATTTTGTTTATTTTGGGGTCATTGCTAAATATTCATTTTTCTCTAAAACCTTTGCTAAAAATGAAAAGAAGAAACAAAAATCAACCAAGTGAATAAGAGTTATCATTCTGGAATTTTAAAAAGAAAAAAAAAAGACAAATATTCAATCATTAAAAAAACATAAGAAAATAATTCCTTTTATTTGCATTCAAAACTAAGCGAAAAAGACACGTGAATTTATTATCAGCTGTTCAATATTCATTTTATTTACTTATAAAAATGATTATTTCCAAATACATTTTTCAGATTTTCTTTTTTCTTTTTCGTTTGTCTTTCTATGATTGGAATTGAAAAGCTCAAAATATGCTCTAAATGTTCTCAAATTGTGCGAGTTAGTGTCGTCTGCAATTGTACAAATATATTTATACATCCATCAGGAACAGGAGAGAGATAGAGATAGATAGATAGATAGATAGATAGATAGATAGATAGATAAAGATAGAGAGAGAGAGAGAAAAGAAGACTGAAAAAGATACAAACATTACTGAGACAGCTACATATATGTGGTTATCTCCCCTACACTCTTTCACGTAAAGACGAAGAGAGCCATTCTATTAGTTTTTTTCTTTTTTCTTCTCACATAAGAAGTAAGCATATTTCAAGTATGAAGCGGGACTAACATTTTGTATTAACTTGGAGTTTATAACTTTGACAATACTCAGATTAGTCCAAAAAGTAAGCGTATTTCAAGTATGAAGCAAGGCTCAGCAAAAGCACAAGCTCATATGAACATACACTGATTTTTTTTATTAGCATAAAACCTGACAAGGCTTACGCAAGTAAGCATATTTCAAACATGAATCGAAGCTCAGATTTTGTATTACCCTGTATAACCCTGACAAGACTCAGATAAGAAGTAAGCATATTTCAAGTATGAAGCGAGACTAACATTTTGTATTAACTTGGAGTTTATAACTTTGACAATACTCAGATTAGTCCAAAAAGTAAGCATATTTCAAGTATGAAGCAAGGCTCAGATTTTGTATTATTCTGGGTTTTATAACCCTGACAGGATTTAGATTAGTCAAAAAGAAAAAAAAAAGCATATTTCAAGCAAGAATCGAAACTCAGCTTTTTCTTTTCGAATAAGCGTACGTAGAATTCTATAAGATTTGTTAGAGTTCAGATCAAGTATTTTCATTTATAGTTACCCATTTGGTACACTCTACTGTGTGTATGTGTGTGCGCATTTCCGGGGAAAATGAAATAAAGCCAATAAATAAGATAATAATAACAAATAAAAAATAAAAAAAAATTCCCACGATGCAAATTATAAAGAAACCAGAAAAAGGTCTCTAGTCACATATGCGATTTTATGACCCTATATCATTCTGCTACCACTTTTCTATCAATGTCAATTTTTGTGCAATTCTGTGCAAAAAGTGGATCACAGAGCCTTGATATTTTTCTCACTTCTCATTGGTCATTTAATATTAAAACCATGTTGTCAACTACGTCCGAATAACATCGACCTAGTTCCTGCCCTGACGAAAAAACAATTCCGCCCAAATCTTTTTATGCATTTCGGAGCCTGTCACGTGATTACGTTGATTATAAATACCAGACACAAGTTCATTCTTCTTCTTTTTGATTTTGTTGCGGACTGGTGATTGCGTTTTAATTAATCAGAAGGAATTTCGAGGGTGTGTTCTAAAACATTCGTCCACAACAATTACTTAGAACAAATCATGCAAATAAAGTTGGAAAAACAAGACAAAAGTTAAATGCATAACAATAACATTAATTTATATACAATTTAAATATATACAAATGAGTTGGTGATTTGTTGTATATTGGTGTAATAAGACATGTAGTTTGTTGTTGAGTATGTTTGAAGGCTTAAATCAATGTTTCGATGATTTATGGTAAGAATTAAACAGTTTGCTGTTCAACGTACAAAAGTGTTTGATTTTACAGTTCAAATGTTAATGTGTGTATACGAGTGTTATTGTAAATATTCTTAAGTTGTACGAAGTTGCGTACCTTGAACTGTTAATTGTTGAAAGTTTTGTTTGTTACTGTTACTAATATGTAGTGAATATATATTTCACTTTCTCAAGTAAAGTAAATGAATTTTTTGAGAAGTTTGTTTTAAAGAGAGATTGAGTAAACCATTAGGTTGTTGAGTCAGAGGTTAATTCGCGCGGGAAAGTCAAAGTTTAAATTGGCGTGGAATTGGTTGGCATCTCTCCGAGTGTGGAATCCTGACTGGTGAATTGGATTGAATTTCGTCCTTTTATTTAGTTTGGGAAACCAAAGTAGGCTCCCAGTGGCCTGGCGGGAAAACAGATTTTTGACCATGGATACACATTCTAGGGTCGTCTCGACCAATCACAAGCCGAGTTTCACAATGTGTGGTGTTGATTGGTCAAAGCTAATTCTTATAGAAGAGTCTATTTTTAACGGGGGTGAGTAGACAAACATTGACGATTCTATAATTTCACTCGCTTACTAAAATGTAGCTGTTTAAGAAATCGCATTCCGACCCCTTACAGGCGGACACTATGAAAACATCGCACACATACACGTACGTACGGAAACTTAATTACAAACGTTACAGAACATTACAAGCATCAACATATTACGAATATTCAACTACAAGCCACGGAAACTTAATTACAAACCTTACGGAACATTCACTCCTTCAACTCTTCTGAAGCTAAAAGTTTATCAACATTTTCGCAGCTTTACAGAATTCTTTCAACTCTTTCACCGTGAACATTTTGAGCGACAAGTTCATTCAACTTTTTATGAGCTCAGATAAAAAAATATTTCTTTAGTAAATATTTTAATTCCAGTCAAAGGGAAATAACTTTTATTAATTATTAATTCTGCTTGTCTATCATTACATACATAAATATATTCTTGTTGTTATAAAAACCGTTTTGTGTTCCTTCTTATTGTTTCATATTTTGTGGTATTTTGCGTAAATATAAATTCGAGAGGTCACACCATCTAACAGACCCTCTACAACCCCATAAATATATATAAATTCTATATCAGTAGATTTTAAAATATTTTTATAATTCTTATTGTTATTCCACGTCGACAATAGAAGAGAAATATGATATATAAGCATAAAATATTATGATATATAAATATGATATATAAAATATCAAATATAAATCGAAAAAACTATTGCTATGAGTTTATCATATTTCTCTCTTATTTTCGACATGGAAAAAGATCAAATATAAGTTGTTTATTAATTTATTCTTTCTACTGATTCTCACTTACAATAATCAAATACGGAATATACATCAGAAGAAAATTCTTTTTTCAATATCCGAATGTGATTTGTCTGACTTAAAAAATAACTGTTTAGTGACGCCTAGGGCACCACTGGTAACACACACACACACACACACGCGCTTTTAAATTTGTTTTTGACTGTATTTTCTGGAATTGAAGGTGATAATATTTTACTTTAAAATAAACTATGAAAGATTGCGCATATTGTATTAATTAAAAAGACTACATGAAATTTTAGCGGCAAAAAATTTTTTCGATACTTTTTTTTCTAATCTGGACCTCAATAACATCAATAACAGAAAGAAATACGTTATTTTAGATAGCAGTAAGTTCGTGGTTATCTCCCCTACACTCTTTCACGTAAAGACGAAGAGAGCCATTCTATCAGTTTTTTTCTTTTTACTTTTTTTTCTATTTTTTTTTTAAATGTGGGCGAAGGCGACCGTAATCGCGACGTTTAAGAAATTAGTTTCACCAACCGTTCTCTAGTGTAGGGAGTCAAGTTCTCACTGAGTGCCTCTTTTGCTATACTCGTACAAGCTAAATAAATACAATGCGTCTATATACCAAAATTAAATAACTCGAGATATTACACACACACACACACACACACACACACACACACACACACACACACACACACACACACACACACACACACACACACACACAATCATCCTTTGGTAATGGATAGGCGGGTAGAATAAGGGTTATTAACACGTAAAATGAAATCGACATGTCGAGTTCAAATTTCGACTGCAGCTGTTGTGTTCACCTTTTTTTCACTGTTATCCTTGGGAAAGGCATGAACCCATCTCTTTTTCCCTAAAAGCGACGGGTAAAGTAAAATAGTAGCTTCTTTAGACGTGGCATGACAACCAATCTAGAAAAAAGACACTTTACCATCGACGTAACGTATCTTCGTTGTACCTTTTCTATTAAGAAATATTTTCTTCGCAATTGTTCTTGGTGAACGTTTCTCTATGGTACATCGACTTTACGAATTTAAGCGCAGTACTGGATTGGTGGCTAGGTCTCATCATTTTACAGTCAATATGGCTAGATGTATCTATAAGTTCTAGTTAACAGTTTCTTGTCTCGTACTTCTTGTGGAACTCTCTTCTAGCCTCTTGCTTTTTAGTTATTTTTGATGTGATTCTAACACTCTCGGTCAGAATTCGAACTCAGCTTGCCGTTTTAACATTCTGAGCTTCTGTAAACATTACAAAAATTATTTCTTATTTCAAGACGCACATCTCGCTTCCCAGTCAAGTTTGATCTTCAAAAATTTAAATGTCAATCGTTATTTTCTGTCTTCTTAATCCCTGTCCTTTTATTGTTCTCTCTCCTTAATAATTTTTTTCTCATATTCTTTCAAATTCAGTACCTCCTTGCGTCTTAGTGACTTTATTGCATTTCTTGGGGTGAAATGAAATGATTAAAAAAGAAAAGGAAAAAAAAGACAACTCTATTGAATTCAAAACCAGGGAGAAAACAAGGGGAAGCAACTCTGCTAATTTCCCAAAACCAAGGGTATTTGAGCGTAAGTGATTATAACGAACTCTACTGGAATTCGAACTCGGGTCTCAGATTTATAATTCCGAGCCATTATCCATTATTACACCATTTACACATTCAAGCTTACAGCACCTGGTATTCCCAAGCGGTCATCCAACAAAATACTGATCAGACTCGACATTGCTTAACTTCGGTAATCGTACAAGAACCAGTGTTTCAAGGTGACATGGCCGTAAGCCGGATCTGTTTGGAACTCTGTTAAAAGAGAAGTTAACTGTAAGGATCCGACCATCTTGCTTGCCGGAAGTGCATCCATATTAAAGGAAAAAGAAGATTTGGAGAACCGTGGTCATTTAAACCCTGACTGGACATGGTTTGAAAATCCTGTTGCAAATAGGACTGTTAAATTTATACTATAATTTGGAGGTGGGAGGTTTACATAAATACTAATCCATCTTTAATAAAACTTTGAAAACCTTTTTTTTTTTCAACGAAAAAAATATTTTGAGCTTTAATTTATTAAATAGTTTATTAGAAATGAAACCCATTTTTTAAATTTTTATTGTATGGCATTTATTTATTTAATTTTTTTCTTTTTGAAAATCGTATAATTCAAAAAGAAAACATTTTTAAAATATAGAATAAAAAGAAATTCAAGTTATTTTTCGCATTGACTTTAACGACAAATTTATTAAAACATAAACAGGTTGTTATTATTATAAAATCATTTCCTACATTTGTGGCAATTCATATAAAATATGTTTTGAAATTTCTATCGGGGTATATGTCTTTCTGATTGTTAGGCACCTCGACGTGGTGTAATGGTTAGCAAACTTGTCTCGCTAGAACCATTACAAGTGAGTTCAATCCTCACTGTGCTCCTCATGCTTTCCCATATCTAAGATGCACTTAAAAAGTCATTGTTGTTTCAATTGAAGCAATAAATAACTTATTGATCATGGATTTTTTAAAATGTCTACCCTGTAATTTTTGCAATGTCAGTGATTTTTCTGATAGTTTTCGTTATGAAAACGTTGCAACTGAATCATTTCGTGATAGTAACGTCATTTATTGATGTGACAAGAAGGAAAAAAATATTGACATTATCCCAGACAGAGAAAATAATTTCTTTTTCCAACATTCTGACTGATGAAAAAATAAAACGTATAGATAACTTGATCATTTTAACAAAGATTATCGAAGTTATCTCCCCTACTACAGTAAAAACTTTGTCTTCTTGTTTGTAGGATAAATTTTACCAGAATCGGGATATTGGTGATGGGGAAATACAATGATTAGTGCGGTTAATGCGTACATTAAAAGATACGCACTAATCGAAAATGCATTAATCGAATATCGAACTTATAGGAAATGATGTAATTTGTACCTCAAATTTTAGTCTTATTCACAATTATTTTCTAATTTGCGTACTTTTTAATTAAAATATAGGTACATAAAAAGATACAATAAAAATTCTATGAATTAATGTTTATTAATCTGATTTTTTATGAAAAAATTATTTAGAGTGGTTTGCTGTGTGGTATTTTTCTGTTCTTCATATAAATGGTGGTACTGAGAAATTGTCCCTTCAATTTTTCTGCAAATTTGTCAGCTTCTGTCTTCATCAGGGTCTACTTCTAAATATTTTCCTTTAAATTCTTCAATGACCCTGAAAATTCTCCTAATTCATTCTTTGTTATCTTCTTATGCTTGCGGGTAAGTAAATATTAAAATCTAAAAAAACAAAAAAAAAACAAACAAAAAAATCAATTCAATTTAATTTTTAAAAAAAAGAACCTTTGTCACATATATATTTTCTATTTTGGGAAATTTTCCAAACATATAATTAGTATTTTAACCTTAAAATTTTATTTATAATTTTTTCATAGTAAATGCATACAGGTTTTATATTTCGATATTTTTTAATAAATGTAAATTTCTATATTTAATTAAATCGTTCATTTTTTTTAACAAAAAAAAATATTCAAATACAAGGTTAAAAGTCACCTTATCGGTCAGCATTTAAACTAGCTCCTGCGAAGGACTCCTAAGTGTTCCTTCATCACAATAGGTAGGGAGGAGTAGATGCGATAGGCAACAATAAACTACAGAAGAACACAAAATTGATCGCTGCGTTTAAGTATTGCATTAATATTTAAGCTTACCTTTTAAAATTTCAACGATAATTCCTCTGTCGCCACTTAATTTAAAGAGAATTTGATGTACGAAAGGCTTTACTTTCCGTATAAGCAATTATTTTTATTTCATGGGTGACTTTCGCTGGATTTCGCAATTAATTTCGATTATTCCCAAATTTATTTCCAAGTTATAAAAATTGTTATCGTACAAAAAAAAAAAAAAGAAAAAAAATCACGTAAAAAATAATCGAAAAAATCGCAGTAATGAAAACTTGGGAATCCAATCCAAAATTTCAGGATTTCTGGTCGGAATGTTTTTAATTTGCCCACGGAATCGGCCTGATTCCAAAATGGTATGATATGTTGGGCTACAACCTCTAGGAGTAAAGTTGAAAAAGTGTTACACAGTGACACACTGACATTTGCATTTATTATATAAATATATTTTTATTATCGGTTTATATTATAAAATTTATCTTTTTATAATCGTCTATTTTTTTTAACACTAATGTAATTATTTGACAAACAAAAATTTTCCATTTGTAAATTTTAGAAAACTTTAACTAATCGATAACTAAAAAATCAATTTTCAATTACTGAAGAATGTTTTACTGCATTGAGTATTATGTATACACTAATCGAATTTTGGTATAAAAAATTCTTAGCGCATTATCCGCATTAATCAAATCCGCATTAATCGAGGGATCCCTGTATATATTTCAGAGTGTTTGGGTATAAATCTGGGGACAGTGCAGAAGATCCAGAAAGAGTTGGATGAGTCTAATGGTGATTACAAAGGTGTTTGGAGTGATCACTAGTAATGGCGACGTTATGCCTCGATTCATCTTCCCACAGGGCCTCAGACTCAACATGGAGGCCTACATCAAGTGCCTTGCTCACCTGGGTCAAGAGGTTACTTGCTGGAAGTCATTATGTCTGGCAACAGGACTCTGCACTATACCACACAAGCGGGAGAACCTAGTCATGGCTGTCAGACAATTTCTGCGACCACATCACCCTTTACATCTGGCCACCTAACTCTCTAGAGCGGAAAACCCCTTGATTATTATGTGTGGGGCACAGTTGAGCAAGAGACAAACAAAACTCCTTGTAACACTGAACACGAAGACAAGGATTATGGCTGCATTGACCAACTTAAACAAAGAGACCTTCCAGAAGAGTTGCAGTAGACTCCGAAGTCGTCTGGAGGCCATGATTAAAGCGAATGACGATTTTATTGAATAAATTACACGATAGTATTTCAAGATATTTTCGTGTAATTTTGGTAAATATATCTGTTAAAATGAGATGTCAATGTTATTTTCATTTTTGCGTAATTTAGACGACAATTTATCCATCGCAGCCTATATATATATATATATATATATATATATATATATATATATATATATATATATAGGTAGCTTCAAAGATTCCCCTAAAATGAATATAATGGATGAAAAAAATGGCCCAAACAATAGAAACAAAGTTTTATCGTTCAAATCTTTGTGTCATTAAGGAAAGATGAAAGATCAAAGGATTTTTCATGTAATTTTTTTTTATCAATGCTTTTTACAACATTCGAGATTTTGGTTAAAAATCTTGTTTCTTTGGCGTCAACATCCGACCATACATTCGTATGGGAAATTTGATTGCCATTTTGCGGCGAAAAACACATTGATTTGAAAGTTCTTTCAAAAATCAAGTAATTGTCGGATTTTAATGAAATTTTCGGGACTTATTCACAAATAAATGACATTTATTATTGAAATGTTTCTTTTTAATCTTGCTAAAAATTTTTTTTTTACATTTGTTACACCAGACTTATTTAATTTTATGTATTTCGAGAAATTTTTGTTGTAGTGATTAATAGTTATACTAATTATAAGGAAAATCGTAAGAGAATTTAAATCACCTAATTTTTGATGGTCAAACGGGACACACCCATTTACAGAAAATCTGCTTTGAATTATAAAATAAAAAAATGAAATGAAACTAAGACATTATTTACCTAAAAAAGCTTTTAATTGAAATACAGCAATATATTTTTGCATATTGGACAATTTGAACTTAATCTATTGGCTTGCAATTAAAAGTAAAATAAAAGCTTCAAGAAAATTTTTTTTCAATTTTAAAATGCATTTTAAAGCTTAGGTGTCGCTTTATTGCGATTCACCTCCCTGTTTGATATCGATAAAAACGCTAAACTAATCGAGTTTCTTTTTTCCAGGATTTCAGATAAGACATTTAGCCATCTTGACACCTTTTGTCGTAAGAGTCAACGAAAAACCCTTTGAATTATTAAGCTGAAAAAAAGAACAGGTAAAAATCGTTTTGTGTCAGCTCCACTAAAAGATCATCCAGAATTCCAGTCCTGTTCATTAGATTCACTTATATGAATCCATCTCTTCTCCCACATGGATTGAATAGCAGGACAGACTGGGTTCTTTAGCCATGGTGTGCAACCAGTCTAATGCAGAACAAAATGGCTACCTTCTGCGGGAAAAAAAAACTGTCTTGTCAGTCATGTATTGAAAGATACATGATCGCTTAAGCTTGTATAACGTATGACACTTAACTGACTAATATTTATGAGTTAAATTGCTCAATATCAGGGATTGAGCGTATGCAAATATAAATTTGAACATTGAAGTCAACACCTATCGGCGACAGTCTGTTTCATGCTTATACATAATCGTCAGAACATACACACACACACACATATATATATATATATATATATATATATATATATATATATATATATATATATATATAGTAAAGGTAATAATAAATCCGTAGGTATATAATTCAAGTGGATCCTAGTAATATAAAATAATAAAACTAATCCACAAAAAGAGCTCAATGTATTGATTATAACAGAGCCAATAAATAGCATTACACAGCAAAATCCCAAATTACCTCATACGGGGGATAGATGTATTTCAATCGACAAAAACTTCCTCAGTCTTATTTAATATATATATATATATATATATATATATATATATATATATATATATATATATATATATATATATATAAATATGTGAATTACCAATGCGCAGTCTGGCAGATGTATTCATACTGCAAAAAACACGCCAAGTCAGACATGGTTATCTGCAAAAATAGCATTAAAAGTAATATCTGTGTGTGTGTGTGTGTGTGTGTGTGTGTGTGTGTGTATAGTACAGTGGTACCCCAACATTTTTTTTCTCTGCGCTGCATTTTTGGAATGAAAATTTGCTCGCGCCTCACCAAAGTGATAAAAAGTACATTTAAAAATTAAAAAGCAGAGTAAAGCTTAAAGGGAGATAACCGCGGATTTGTTGTCAGTACATTATCATTGATAACTCTCGCCTCCAATTTGCAGACCGTAATGACTATATTCTTAATACGTGATATAATGCAAAAATATCACAGTGATAAAATCAGTCAGTAATTATTTATAACTATTTTAATGGGGCTCGTGCATTCAATTACAAGTAATCCATAATAATATTTTCATTTTGAAGTCATGTTTGTCATGTGATTTTTTTGAAACTGTTTCTAAATCTCTGATTGTCTTTCAATCAATCATACGCCTCACCTGTTATCCTCTTCCGCCGCACCTATGAAGCGCGCTGCACCGTGTGGGAACCACTGGTGTAGAGTGTTGATATGTTTTTAATTCCCGAACATGGCTTGTATATTTTGACCATCTACATAATTGATGTTTTTTCCTTTTAATATTTTTAGAGTTTTTTTTTTACAGTTAGAGGAGTGTATTATATTTGCGATTTCGACAAGTATCTTACGCATCGAAGTTGGCAAGTTTTCATAATAATTTAAATGAGACCTTATAGAACTATAAAAATGGTAAAACATTTGGCATTCATTGACCGAAAAAGCCAATACTGTTATTGGTTGTAATTTATAAGACCTTTGTATTAAAACAATTTGTCAGTAAAGTAAGTTTCTCAATTCCAGTAGCTGCTATCGCTCTTTACAGTATTGACGGTGTTTTTCTTCCTAACCTTTTATTTGATGTAGTGTGGAATATTTTGATTATCTTTATGTTTTCACTTCGAGTTTCATATACTATCCATTTTAGTTGTTGCTGCCGTTGATAGTCCTTAAGTGATATGTTTTTTTTTTCTTCAATTTGGTACAATTCTTTGTTTGTGATTATGTAGCGCCAGTCCACAATGTTCAAAGAAGGATGGTCTTTGCCAAGACCTTCAGGTTTCACTCACTTAAAGTCTTTCTTAACCATTGCGATTATATAAATCTGACTGTTTAGATATTTCTTAACGAGTTTGCTACCCTGCATGGCATCTATGTGAAAGTTTCGATCTAACAAGAACATGATTCGAGTTTTTAGATAGTAATTTTGGTTTTGTGACAATCTGTGGTGTTGAGCGAAACTATCTCTGGCCCACCCTCTTTTATGTTCAATTTCCTTTTCTTTCATACAAAATTTGTTGTAACTGATTCATATGCCGAGAAATTTAGTCTTTACTAATTCAACACCCTGAATTTTTATGATTGATTCAGGGTATGTGCCATCAGTGCTTTCATTCCAATTCTAGGTCATATTTTCTGTTTTTATAAAGGTTTATCTAGAGTCCTATTTCTTGGAACACTTGATAAAGGATGTTGATTTTCTGTTCAAGATCGTTCTTATCCCAACTATGAATACCTATGTCATCAGCATAGACCCCCGCCAATCATAAGTCCATTGAATCGAGAGAGAAAACAGGATCATTGTTTTCGATTGGCAGATTCGCTTGGGATGTGGTATGTAATACTTAAATGATCAGTACTCATTTCTTCTTAGTGATTTCACGATTATGGAAATCTCTTCCGGCTTCTTGCTTTCCAGTCAACTTTGATCTTCAAAAATTGAAATGTAATGTCAATCATTATCTACTGTCTTCATAAATCCCTGTTCTTTTATTGTCCTCTCTCCTTAATAGTGTCTTTTTTTTCTCCTATTCTTTCGCACTCAGTAACCCCTTCGTCTTGGTGACATTTGAATATAGGTGAAGATTATAAAGACAAGGAGGATAAATAACAATAGAATAAATTGATGTTTGTGATAGTTGCTGGGCCAGTGAGGTTCGTTATTACACACTCACATGTGTTGACAAAACAAAAGCATCTGCTTAGGCTGCTTATATTTGTGCTGCTGGCTAAAAATTGGACGAGTCATTTTTTTTATTTTCATTAAAACAATTTTTTCCGAGTGTTTTTAAATATGGATATACTTTCCTGTTTGGTACCTAAGCTTTACGAATTTAAACGCGGTACTAGATTGGCGGCAAGGTCTCATCATTTTGTAGTTGAAATTACTAGATATAACCGTAAGTTCTATGCTTACAGGTTCTTTGATCGTACTTCTCGCTTGTGGAACTCTCTTCCGGCTTCTTGCTTTTCTGTCAAGTTTGATTTTCAAAACTTTAAATGCAATTTCAATCGTTACCTTCTATCGGCTTAATTCTTGTTCTTTTATTGTTCTCTCTCCTTAATAGTGTTTTTTTCTCATATTCTTTCACAGTCAGTAACCCTTTGCATCTTAGTGACTTTATTGCCTTGCTTTGGGTGAAGTGATTAAAAATATGGTGGGTAGTAGCGGGTAACCTACTTAACGAGTTTTTATGAATGGATGTCAGAACGGCGATAAACAGGGATGGTAACAGACCAAAAATGACATAGAGCAACACTGCTATTTACTTGTAGCTCTTTGACAAGATCCAAAGAATAAGCAATATTATTGATCCTGATGTGGCGGTTCGGTTTCAGTCACTTTCCCACCGCCGTAAGGTTGTGTCTCTGTGCCATATTTTTTAAATAAATAATTTTATAGTAATTGTTCGGATGAGCTCTTCGCTACGGTGCCTCGACTCTATGAATTTAAACACAATACTAGACTGGCGACGAGATCTCGTCAATTTACAGTTGTGCTAGCAAGATGTAGCCGTAAGTTCTATACTAACAGTTTCTTTTCTCGCACTTCTCACTTGTGGAACTCCTTTTCGGCTGCATGTTTTCCAGCCAACTTTAGTCTGCAAAAATTTAAACGCAATGTGCCATCTACTGTCCCCCTGTTTGCACTTTTCACTTTTCTCTTTCTACTCATTACTAATGTTTCTGTTTCTAATTCTTCCACACCCTACAGGGTGTGGAGGGATTAGCATGTTAGTGGCTGTACTGCCCTCCTTAGGGTGATAATGATTAGAAAAAAAGAAAAGAAAAGAAAAAAAAAGAAGAAAAGACAATCCTCCAGGGTCTTAAATATTTAACTTTAAGTAGAGTAATATACACACTGTTATATAATGGATTTTGACCCGTACAAGAGAGTGCTGAAAATCTTTTTAGCCCAATTAATAATGGAATGATCTTGAGTCATTAAATGTATATGTTATTCCACATAATTTCACAGTAGATGCCTGGGGTAATGGTTAGTGAAGTAAGCCGTCTACTACTACTGAATAGTGATTTTGATTCTCACTGAATGACCCATACTCATGGCCTTGTGTCAAAATTGAGCTTTCCTGAGTAAAATAATTTCTATCGCACTTTTCACTTGTGGAAGTCTCTTCTGGCTCCTTGCTTTCCAGTCAACTTCGATCTTCAAAAAATGTAAATGCAATGTCAATCGTTATCTTCTGTCTTCTTAATTGCTGTTCTTTTATTGTCTTCTCTCCTTAATAGTGTTTTTTTTTTCTGATATTCTCTCACGCTCAGTAGCCCCTTGTGTCTTAGTGACTTTATAGTCTATATTTTGAATATTGCTGTCACATCTGGTCTGGCGCTCCTTTTAGAGATTCTTGATATAACCGGAGGACCAATAACCGGAGTAGATTCTTTAATGTTATTGGTCCTCCTGTTATCTCGCATTCAGTCACTTTCCCACCCGCTATAATGTAGCTATCCTGTGCCTTTCCTACGAATATTTTCATGGTAATTGTTCTAATGAATTTTCCTCTATGGTACCTAGACTTTATGAATGTAAGCGTATTACTAGATTAGCGGCAAGGTCTTATTATTTTATAGTTGAATTGGCTAGATGTAACCGTAAATTTTATGCTAACAGTTTCTTGTTTCGCACTTCTCACCTGTGGAACTTTCTTCCGGCTTGTTGCTTCCCAGTCAACTTTGATCTTCAAAAATTTAAATGTTATTTCAATCATTATCCCCTGTCTTCTTAATTCTTCTTCTTTTATTATTCTCTCTCCTTAATAGGATTTTTTTCTTATACTCTCTAGCACTCGGTAACCCTTTGCCTTTTAGTGGCTTTATTGCCTTGCTTGGGGTGAATGACTTAAAAAATGTTAATGGTATATGTATATTCTTTTCTTCTGTATATTTTTTCACTAGTTAAAAAATGAGCACCGGATTTTCGTGGTGTAATGATGAGCAACCTTGTCTCGCTAGATCAATTACGACTGAATAGTGAGTTCAATCCTCACTGGGCGCCCCATAATTTCGGCCTTGTGCCACATCTAAGTTATGCTTAAAAATCACCATACTGGCGCCACGTATTGTTTATATTAATCACTCGTCCGATTTTGTTTGTATGGCAATGACAATACTAGGGAAGAACAGAAAGGTTCCCGTCGCTGCTAGTAAACAGAGCATATTTAAGTTTGTGGCTCGTCTCCAGGAAGGTTTATAGTCTTGGAAACACTTGTAACAGCTAAGTACTGAGGTTAAATCATATAAAAGGCTGAATTAGATAGATCACTAACATTATAGAGTAATGACTCAAAATACAAATCGGAAAATACGGTATTCTACTGTTAATTTGGAGGTGCATTAGGTCCCCTTTCGGAACGGATTAGTGTGTCTGGAAGCACTGGTTGAAAAATGCTGGGGTATTTAATGCCGAAATCTAAATATTTTGTACGCAATATTTATTTTTACATTTTGGAGATAAGAAGAGTTTATTGCTACACGTCTTACTAATTAACCCATAGCGGGGTGGATTCATATCTTGTTTGCACGGAAGTGAATATAACGAAACAAACTGGAATTAGAATTCGGCTCTCTGATTAACAATTCCGAGCCATTATCCATTACACCATCTACACATCCAAGCTTACAGCACCTGTTATTCCAAAACGGTCACCATCTAGGTACTGACCAGGCTTGAAGTTACTTAACTTCGGTAATCGTATGAGAACCGGTGTTTTAATACGATGTCGCTGTAAATTTATTTTATATATGATAAAAACAGCCATAGCAAAAACATTTTAACTTACACACCAATACACACTGACGTGCCAAAAGTTATAGATAATAGTATATTAAGATAACGGTTGGTGGGGCCATCATAACTTGACGTTATGGAACTATCCAAACCTGTATCAGTTGTGTCGATAAATCAGTGAGAACTCTGACTAGGCTGTTCATGGCAAGGCAACCTGAATTATTGTAGTTCGAATGAGAACATGATGGATGGGAGACTGAAATGGTGGGGACATTTGACATCTCCCAATTTACGGTGATACGTATGTAGCGGGAATACTTGATGAAAGACATTAGCGCTCAATATGGTTTGCGCAGGGGCCAACTACAGATCCTCAGTGATCGAGATCCGAAGTTAGAATTGTCTGAAGTAATCGATAATCCACAGAGACTTAAATCACATCCGCATTCAATGAAGCATGTCTCCAACAGGTCAAGGGAACGTTCTTTAGCTTCTATGTGAAAGCTGAAGATGCAACAAAGGTTCTCCTGTTAAAACCATGACTCCGGATTCACCATCTCACCTGGGCTGGTGACGTCGCTAATTGAACCCTGGAAGACTGGCAACTTGTGGCGTCGGCCCATGAGTCAGGGTTCCAGTGGTTTCGGGCTTGTGGTAGTGTTCGAGTGTCGCACAGAATCCATGAGGTCATGGACCCCTGTGAAGGCTGGCGGTGATTCATAACAGTGAGGGCTATGTTTATGTGGTGTGAATTGCTTGTCCACCTAAACACGTTATTGACTGGTGACCGTCACGCTGCACCATTTTTTGACAATTTACGCCCAATCATATTTTGTTTGATGTTCTGAGAAAAATAATCATTCGTAGTATTTTGTGCTTTTCAGTAATTCTAGTCATCGTATGAAACTGTTGTCTAATATTATTGAAATTTTATTTCAGATGAGACATGCCTTTGAGATTGAATGCCAAATAAACAAGAGTGAGCATGTTCAACATATTCTTCTCTTTGCTTTTAATCAAGGTTAAAAAACTGTTCAAGACATTTGTGCCGTGTACGGAGATGACGTCATTACCGACAGAATGGCGCAGAAATGATTTTCCCATTTCAAGGAGGAGGAAGATCGAATTCACAGACTCTCCTCGCTCTGGCCGACCTGTTCAGATTGATGAGAAACAATTTGCACACGAATAAACTGTCAACAATGGAAGAGCGCTGAAGTATTTTCCCCCCTCGTGTGTGACACCCATGCGCCGTCTTTCTGGACCTTACCCCCTTGACGAGCGACAGTAACATGAGAGCTTACCATCTTCTGAACCAATTCCCTAGAAGTTTGGTGCGCTTCTTCTTTAATCAACGAAATTGGTTCTCGTGAAACTGTTGTCTAAAGTTATTGAAATTTTATTTCAGATTAGACACGCCTTTGAGATGGATTGCCAAATAGACAAGACGGGGTATATTCGACATTTTTTTTACAGTAAGGTTCATTCTACGCAATGCCCGGGGGGGGGGGGAGGCACTCAAGGTAGAGGGCTAAGTTAAGAGGCAGTTTATACGGACAGGAAGGGAGGATAACGGTTGACCCTAGATCTGAACTGTTTAAGATTCGAGAGATCGGGAGAGTATCCTCTTGGGAGTCGATTCCAGAGAGCAGTGGTTCGCGAGAAGAAGCTGTTCGAGTGGAACTTCTCACCAATGGAATACGGAGGGAATATGGGTGGTTTGCTACTTTGTAAGCGGCACGGCGTGTCTTAACCATGAAGGTTAGACTTGGTGGAACCAAAGAATGTAGTTCGCCCGAGCGTGTTCTATGGAAGTAGTGACAGAGCAGTGAGACTCACTACATCCCACCTGTGATTGAGAGGTTGGAGGGTGAAAAATAATCCATCACTCACAAGGACTTGGCGACGCTTTTACATTTGATTATTCAAGACTGGACAGCTCCTGCCCAGATATGACAACAGTACTCAATTTTCGGCCTGATCTTTGATTTGCTTTTAATCAAGGTCACAAAGCTACCAAAACTGCTCAAGATATTTGGGCTATGTACGGAGATGACTTCATTACCAACAGAATGTCACAGAAATTGTTCTCCTGTTTTACTGAGGGGAAGTTCGAACTAAGACTCTCTGCTTTCTGGCCGAAATGTTCTGTTTGACGAGAACCAATTGCGCGCGCTGATTAAAGAACCGCGCCAGACCCCAAGGGAATTGGTTCAGAAGATGGCAAACTCATTTCGTCATCACTCAATGTGTAAGATGCAGAACAACGGTCAATGTTCAAAGAGGCAATTCAGCTAAAAAGACCTAACCGGCGATATAGTGTGAATATTCAACATGACAATTCTCGCCCCCACGTCACTAACATGTCGCTAACGTGACCAAAACAAATTAAAAAAGCTCAGTTGGGAAGTTCTGCAACACCTACCATATTCTCTTGATTTAACTCCTTCAGACTACTATCTTTTTCGGTCGCTTTCTAATAATTTGAGGGGTGTTTCGTTCAACAACGATGTGGGGCTTAAAATGCGGCTTGATTTTTTCATGTCAAAACCTAGTGGTTTATATCAGAGCGGATCGTTGGTAGGTCGTAAACAATGAAAGGGAATACATTGACGAATGATTCATCAGAAGTATTTATAAATAAGTATTAAAATGATAAAAAAAACGAATATATATATATATATATATATATATATATATATATATATATATATATTTTTATTAAGTTATGTCTCATTAAATAAATTAGACAAATTTCGGTTACTTATTTTTAAGAGGATCCTCACAAAATTACGGGCAAAAACAACACCCTGATGATGATATTGTGCTAATGTCGAAATACTCAGAAAAAATGAATATGCATCAACATTGTCCGTAATTATGCGAGGATCCCATTAAAAATAAGTAGACAAAACTTGTCTAAATTATTTAATGAGAGTTTTAATATATATATATATATATATATATATATATATATATATATATATATATATATATATATATATATGATAAATGACTGATGTGAAATATTTGACAAAATGGAATAAGTGAAAATCTGTTGGATGTTGAAAAATTGTACATTTTTACCTAAGTGCTGACATTTTGAAAATGCTCACGTAAAATATCGAGACATTAACGTGAAGAGCAGTTGAATGCTGAAATCTTTAATTAAAAGAAAGATTTCAGTATTCAACAGTTTTTCTCATATTTTATTTTGTACACACACACACACACACATATATTAATAAAAATAAATAATACTTCAAGCCGATAGTACGACTCGGAGTTTCATGCCTTATGCAATCTTCAGGTACTGATTGCTATATATATATATATATATATATATATATATATATATATATATATATATATTAACAACTCTGCTATATTATACCGAGCATTGTTTTTATTAAAATCTGCATTATATGTGCGATACTGATATATATATATATATATATTTATTAAAGACATATTTTATGTTTAACGTTGTTATTTTATAGATACAAGTATTTAAGCAAATGCTCTGTTTATGATAAACAGTATTAAATAACATTTACCGGCCTGAATGTCCGAGAAATTTTCATTAATATTAATTTTTCGAGAAATATGTCTTTAATAAATAAATTGTCGGACCTTGTCCATTTCTTATATATATATATATATATATATATATATATATATATATATATATATATATATATATATATATATATAATATCCACAGTAGGGTAATAATCAGAATCTTAAATTCTGTGGAAAACTACAAGGACATTTTTGCAGCTGCTAATTGGATTATACTTAAGTCCCTGTCACTTTTACAGATAAATACAGGTTACACATTTCGTGTATTTATATCTTTTCAAAATTCAAACAAAATTTTCACTTGATCGATTTGAAAAAGAACTCGAGCATAACGGCATCCAAAACATATATTCAACTGTCAATAAATAGCATAATTAAAAACAAAACATCTTTCGGTCTACACATATTTCGTCTTAGTGTTTGCTTGTGTATGGGAAAAAATTGCTCCTGAAGATGACAATTTGAAATTGTCGAAAGTACTTGGCAAGTGTCTTCCATCTGACAACAAATATAAGGATCGTGTATATATATATATATATATATATATATATATATATATATATGTATGTATGTATGTATGTGTGTGCATTTTGTGTGTGTGTGTGTGTGTGTGTGTGTGTGTGTAGGGTCTCTAGGTATTTTAGAAAATTTCTTTAGCGGTCCATAACTAGGAAACGATCTGAAGCAATGTTACGCGGCATGCACCAAATTCCACCATTCCAGCATTCTCAATGTTTTTCCGGCGCATATGGAATATTAACATAGCAGCTTTCAATCTGAGACAAGAAACGAAAAGACACGCGTGTCTTGTGTCATTAACTCTTGGCCACAGTGTCCGCCTGATAGCGAGGTTATTGAAAGTGGCCAGGTAAACACGCAAACTGAGAGGTGTCTCGAGTCGCACAGAGGTACCTACGGCAATATACAAGTTCAAGATGCTGATCCTGTTATGGATCCTCAATTCTTTCCTGTCGAGGTGTTAGACACGTTAGACAAGCCCTGGATCGAGTGTGTGGCTGTACTTGTTCCGACAGGAATCTGCTCCCTGCCACGTGGCTCACGTGATCCAGGAAGGAGTGGTTAGCTGAGAATTTTTTTTTTCTTTTTACGATTATGTCACCTCTACGCCCTCACCAACTTGTAGCCACCTCACTTGGTCTGATTTAAATCTCCTGGACGACTGCGTCTGCGGCGATAGGCCGACTAACCATCGGCGTCACTATGTCAAAGGCTGCCGAAAGCCGCCATTAAGCAATCAGTCTGATGATTTAATACGGCCCGCAAGATCACAACAACAACAATTATTATTATTATTATTATTATTATTATTATAGTTAAGAAAAGAGTGCAATTTAAGAAAAGAAGAAAAGAAAAAACAGAGTATGACAATGTAAAACAATTTTTCAAACGAATGCCTGTCTTCAAGTTATATTTAAAAGATTTTTTTACATAAAAATAAATTAAGATTTTAAGATTTTGTCGATTAATATAAAAATATTAATCGACAAAATCTAAAAGTTTTGTACAAACGTTGATCGTCTTGTAATGAAAAAAAAAAACAAAAAAACAAAACAAAAAAAAAAAAACACAACAAAAAAACCCCGACTGTACTGGTAATAAACACGTGAAAACAAATGAAACCCAGTCAGCGTGAAGGCATGAAACTTAAATGTGTTTAATGTGATGGTGATCTTGCTCATTTTGGCATTCTAAATTTAAATTTAAATAAAAAATCTTTTAAATATAACTTGAAGACATACATTGTGTTGAAATATTGTTTAACATTGTCAAACACTGTTTTTTCTTTTCTTTTTCTTTTTTTAAATTACGCTCTTCTCTTGACTGTTGAAAAATATTGGTAGAGTTACGTCAGTCATTTTGTTTATTATTATTATTATTTTTATTCACCCAATAAAAGGCCCATGAGCCAATCAAGGTAGATGGTTACAGAGTGAGATTCTTGTAAGGGAATGGAGAGAAAGGAACGAGAAGTACATATTATGAGGACGTGTAGGATAGATATCAGTTGATTCTCGATTTGAAGGGGCTAAGATTTTAGTGATCAGAAACGATTTCCAGCATTTGCTACCATATCGGAAGACTGATATTATGTAACAGTTCAATACTCTTTTCTTTAGTGGTATAACATTTTTGAAAATATACATTTTTTTTTCTATTGAAACAGTTACGTCAATAACGACTTCGGAATCTCATGTAACTCTTCTGGACGGCCTCCTTGTTTTTGGAAAGTACTTCCAAATCAATGTGTTTTTCACTGCAAAAAGACGCTCAAATTTCCCATACTAATGTATGGTCGGATTTTGACTCCAAAGAAATAAAAATTTTAACCAAAATTTCGAATGTTCTAAAAAGGATTAAAAAAAAAAAAAATTACATAAAAAATTCTTTGATCTTTCCTTTTTCCTTAATAGCACAAAGATTTGGACTCTAAAACATTGTTTTTATTCTTTGGGACATTTTTTAAAACATTAGGGTATGTTTGAATCTACCTACACACACCCACACGTCTCACTCTCTCTTACTGTCTCTCTCTGTCTGTCTGTCTGTTTGTCTGTCTGTCTGCCTCTCTCTCTCTATATATATATATATATGTATGTATGTGTATATATATATATATATATATATATATATATATATATATATATGTGGGGTGCGATGGAGAAATTGTCATCTAAATAAATGAAAATAACACCGACATCTCATTTTAACAGATATATTTACCAAAATCACACAAAAATATCTTCAAATACTGAAGAGTAAATTTATTCAATAAAATCGCCATTGGTTTCATCCACGTCCTCCAGATGATTCGGAATCTCCTGCAACTCTTCTGGACGGACTCCTTGTTTCAGTTGGTGAATGCTGCCAGAATCTTCGCCGTCAGTTTATCTTTGATGTTACAACGAGTTTTCTTGGTCTCTCGCTGAACTGCGCCTCACACATCGTTGCAGTCTGGGGAGTTAGGTGGCCAGATGTACGGGGGTGATGTGGTCGCAGAAATTGTCTGACAGCCATGGCGGAGTTCTCCTGTTTGTGTGACATGATGCAGAGGACATTTACCTTGACAAAGTTTATCATACAGGATTATCAATATCTATCTAGATGTCTGCTCGTTTTCCTGTTTACCTGTTTCTTAGGGTAGCTAGTTAATTCCCTTTGCAGATGTCCTCTCATTTGGTGTTTTCAACAGCCATGCAGCCAACGTGTGGTTTATATTGCAACTAGTTACATTTTTCTGGGAGAAAACGCCTGATCTGGCGTGATCTCTAATTAGAACATTTCAACTAAAATCCTCGGTCACAATGACTTGTGACTTTCTGCTAGTACAACCATCGACTGCTTCGGAATGGTTTCGTTTTTGTTTTAGGCGTTTCACCTCAAGAAAGGCGCTAATAGCACGAGAGCGCAGAGGGTTACGAGGGGTGAAAGAGAATAATAAGATTTTAGTGTGGGTGATTGAGAAAAGGACAAACAAGGAACAGGGTTCAAGAAGACGGAAGATGACGATTCTCTAGCACACATGTTGGTTACAGGGAGTGAAAGGGAAAGAGAAGACTGAGAATAGGGACGATTGAGTAGAGGACAAACAAATAAGAACAGGGTTCAAGAAAGCAGAAGGTGACGATTGACATTACATACAAATTTTTGAAAATTTTGGGAAGCAAGAAGTCGGATGGGAGTTCCACGAGTGAGAAGTACGAGAAAAGAAACTTAATGTAGAAGTGGCAGTTACACCGAGCTAGTTCAACAGTAAAACAGTGTGATCTAGTTGTCAATCTAGTAGCACGCTTAAATCCATGCAGTCGGGTCACCAAAGATAAAGGTTCATCAGAACAGTAGCCATGAAAATATTTGCATAAAGGAAAAAGCTGCCAGGTTCGGATCAATTAAATTACAGACTCTTCTTTGAATTTTGTCAAGAATCTCGAGATGTAGAGTAGGAACACCAGACCAGATATGACAAAAATATTCAATGCACGGAAGAATGGTAGATTCTTTTAGTAGACATCCGTTCCTCGCGTTAGATAAAGGTAGCGCCCTGTTTGGTCAAAATTCAGTCCTTTGGTTTGTGGGACTGGGGTAACATCTCCAGAGGTACGGCCTGGGTGATGGTATTATGGAGGCCGTGCGCTGTCCAGACCACAGGATTCAAAGGACCACAGGGTATTACATTTGCGGACGGGTTGGCTGCAGGAATTGCCGGAAACCTGTCAGTCAATTTTTGTCTGGATTTATTTCTACAGCATATAATCGCAAGTTAGCGGAGGTTTAAAATCAGGGTTTTCATTCTCCCAGATGGATTGCCTTCCTGGGTTGTCGAGCATAACGGTTAGTCGGTATTTCGCACCTATGCATGGAACTCCGAGTTGTTCTATCGACATTGGATATTATGTATATTGACTAATATATATATATATATATTATATTATATATATATATATATATATATATATATATATAAATATATATAATTATTTATTTAAAAATATGATTTCAAATCGCGACATAAGAAGTCCCATGTTTCAAAACAAGAGCCGAAAACTTCAATATAATTATTTAAATTAAATTGAGTTAAAATAAGCTCTGTTCCATCTTCAAGCGAAATTTTTTTTGCTTATTTAACTCAATTTAATTTAAATAATTATATTGAAGTTTTCGGCTCTTGTTTTGAAAGATGAGACTTCTTATGTCGCGATTTGGAATCATATTTTTAAATAAATAATTATATTTATGCTCCACTTTTGTATCGAGCAATATTTTTAAAAATAATAACTAAAATACTAAGGGACTTTGGATTATTTACCTAACCAGTTCCTTCCTATTTTCTATATATTTTCACATATTATATATATATATATATATATATATATATATATATATATATATATATATATATATATATATATGTGAGTATGTTTCATTAAAGACGACTGACAAGGTATTGCGATTGAGTTTTTATTTAATTTTCTTGAGTTCGTACAAGTGTTTTCTTTTCTGGAAACAATGTGTGTAAAAACTTTCCAAAAGTTCTGCATATCCGAGTTATTTTGGCTGTACTTTTAGCCATTATCAAGGATGATTTTATTTTTACTTTTAACTGAATGTATGGATTATGTTATGTATGGATCCAGAGTTTTGAAATATTTTATTTTCCAGACACGGTCAGTACATTGTGGCCGTGTTCATAGCTAATGTTATTAAGTTTTAGCATTGTTCTTTTTTATTTTTAGGGATTCCATTATTTTAAATCCTTTTTTACATATGGATGAGGTTATTATGTTTGTATTTTCTACTAGTGCGTTTCAGATTGAGTCAGGTAGGTTTCTGTGTGTGTAGATGAGTACTAATAGAGCTGTGGTCGGATAGGTGTAACGTAAGGAGTCTGGATAGGCATGTAGTAGTGTAACCGATTTAATTTTTTAGGAGTTTGGTTTGATCACTGTTCCTTAACATGAATTTGAACACGTATATATATATATATATATATATATATATATATATTGCGTTCAAGCATGAAATAGACTCTGCACGGTATTGACCTTAGTGTGACTTATATTTACATAAACTGTATTTTTGATATTGAACACCTTCACCAATAAGTATAGCATAGCTTAAAGCTATATTTTTATTATATATATATATATATGTGTGTGTGTGTGTGACACAGAGAGTATGTGTGTGTGTATACGTTAGTTATGAGAAATTCAAGACCACTCCTAATACACACACACACACACATATATATATATATATATATATATATATATATAATACATACATGCATATATATATATATATATATATATATATATATATATATATATATATATATATATATATATAAACTCTATTCTTGATATTGAACACCTTCTCCAATAAGTATAGCATAGCTTAAAACTATATTTTATCATATATGTGTGTGTGTGTGTGTGCGTGTGTGTGTATGTGTGTGTGTGTTAGAGAGAGAGAGAATGAGAGGGTATATGTGTGTGTGTATACGTTAGTTATGAGAAATTCAAGGCCACTCCCAATACACACACACACACACACACACACACACACACACACACACACACATATATATATATATATATATTAGGAAATCACCTGATTCCGCTACCTTGGTTTCAACCTATCGGTAACTTCAGGCGATTTCGATCAATATATATATATATATATATATATATATATATATATATATATATAGCCTGAAGATTGCGTTCATGCATAAAACAGACTGTCGATGCTTTCTGTTGACTTCAGTGTATATTTTATATTTACATACGATTTGTCTCTCATATTGAGCACTTTTACCTATAAATATACCACGCCTTAAAACTATATTTTTATCATATATATATATATATATATATATATATATATATATATATATATTGTTATGGGATCTTACCCATAATAATAATAATGGACTATTCCATACTTAATAAATACTGCGCTTCAGGAGTAGGCAAGGAGTCGGTAGTTCAAGTCGAGTCAAGAGTCGACTCAGAGGCAGTCCGAAACAGAGTCGCGTTCAGACAATTACTGCAAGACATTGGAATCGTGATACTGGTCGAGACTACATTGTTCTCTCTACTGAACCTGATTGTTCATACTAACACTTCTACTTCTCTGTATATATTTCTGTTTGTAATATATCTGTGTTATTCCATACCTGTGTTCGAGTTCTTTATTGGTTCTACTTGGACTATCACCGTGGTACAAGGAACCGGGCCATAACATATATATATATATATATATATATATATATATATATATATATATATATAAGCAACTGTTTAATTCTATTTGTAAAGAATCTATTCACAATCTTTCATGTATTTTTCTTCATTTTTTTTTTAGTTCTTTCAACCACCTTTACTTATTTTTTTTTAGTTTTTTTAGTCATCTTAGTTTTAGTTTTTTCAGCCAGGAATGCTAATGCTATCAATGCCAATGTTTGTGAAACTATGTTGTTGACGAGAAAATATAAATCGCTTTAAAGAATAAAAAAAAAACCAACAAATATTCTGATATAAATAAAAATAAAAATGTTATTTATATAGCTTCTTTTATTGTAACCAGGTGCACCTCAACTATAAAGTAGATGAAAAAGCCATTAAGAATATAATTCGTCAGTGCATATCTCTTAATGCGTGTATTACATCTAATAAACTAAATATCTAAGATTTATAATTTACTACAAAAAAGTTTATAACGTTTAACCCAATCAGTGCTTATAACATGAAACATCAAGAAGCAGACCTTTGTAAAAACATTATTGCTTATGAGTTCTCTTATTCTATGAAAGATTGCATCTCCAACACTTATATAATAAAACAACAAAAAAACAGCAGCATTAAATTCTTGCATTAGTCACACACTTTTCCGTTAACTTATCACTCCGCGGACCTCATTTCATCTCGTACACATCGATAATTACATTAAAGTAAAAATAAGATTATTAACATAAGACAATTATTCATAGATAAGACTAATAAACAATGCACCACAAGCTGCAAAAAATAATTCAAAAAGCTCGAAGCTGTAATTATGTAAAAGAAACGACCTACGGTAACTTCAATCCTGGAATTCGGAGAGTCGAGTTCGAATTCCAGTCACATCAATAACATTCACTTACGTGCTAATACCCTTGGGAAAGGTATGAATCATCTTCTTCTCTCACCAGATATGGGTAAATAGCAGGGCAGATTGGGTTCTATAGCTTTCAATGGCAACTGGTCTACCGCAGAAAGAAATGGCAACCTACTGCGGGAAAAATCTGCCTTGTCAGTCATGTATCGAAAGAGACATGATCACCTAAGCGTGTATCACGCATGACACATAACTGACTGACCCTTGGGAAAGGTATGAATCCTCTTCTTCTTCCCACCAAGCTATGGATAAATAGAAGGACAGACCGGGTTCTATAGCCTTGGATGGCAACTGGTCTACCGCTGAAAGAAATGGCAACCTATATAATCTTCCTCGTCAATCATGTATCGAAAGACATGATAATCACAATAAATGCTGTGTTTACCAGTGTACGAATAGAGCGTGGCTCTGAAACTATAGCCTACCCAGTAAAAAGAGATAAATTCAAAAAGACCTGGGACTACCGTTGAAAACTCGTGACGATTGATGTGACTTAAAATTTCAGGAAGAATTTCTGCACTTTTCGTCACTCCACATGTCGGATGTTCTTCTTTGAAATGTACGATAAATTGACGCTCAAAATCAGTGAGTTGTTTAGCCATAGGAGAAAGACAGAACGAAAGACGAAAGTTGTCTGCAAATAACCTTTAAATGACGAGTCACAAGATCGAGCAGCAGTTAAGTAATTACGCAAGAGTCGAATGATTATTCAAGGTCATGAATATTCAAGATATTTAGTCAAGGTTATTCAAGGTCAATTATTCTTCAAAGATAAAACGCTGATAATAAATTTACCGCTTTTTTTACTAGATACCCTGTAGGACCACTGGAAGTGAACAAACATGATATGAATAAAAATTCACTCGGGAAAAAGAAATTAAGAATTTTATGGAATGTCACAATATTTTGCTACTTGTTTTGTAGAAATTCCAGATTTTACAGAAATATTTGCTTTGACTGGTATATTACTGCTTGCTTTGTGTGTGTGTGTGTGTGTGTGTGTGTTTATATACAGGTATTGGAATTTGCTTTTCTGCATGTGTAGCAGGGGCCATCAGTTATCAAAAGTACCATATTTCTGTTTTTTTACCGATAATCATATGTACCAGTGTTCACTGATACCGTAGATTTCTTTGTAGCTATTATGACTTTACTGTATGTGCAGATGTTGTAACTAAAACAATTTTCAATAAATGCATTATGAAATGCGCTAAAATTCTTCTTTTTTAAAAAAATGTCCAGGTAATTAAACCTTACCTCACTTCTATTTTAAAAAAATATCAGTTGCATAATTTGTGCTAATATTGTAAGTATTTCTTCATGGTTAGTGAGAATGTCACATAAAAGTAAGGTTATAATTTTTATTTGTTTGGTTGTGACGTGTACAGTTTTTTCCTAAATATTCCATGCCAAAATCTGGGTGCGTCCAATGTGTGGGAGCGTCCAATAAGCCGGCAAATACGATAACTGATAATGCTCCAAGAGATGCAAAGTTTTGAAATGCCTAAAGTCCTACTCATGGCGTCACTTGGCCATCTACTTTCAGTGAGATGCTGATCTTTCAACCTGGCAACGATAACCTCAAATTCGGAGAAGAAACGTGTTAATATGTAAATAGGTTTCAAGATTTGATAAAGTGATTGGCTTTATTCGCGTGGCCATAACTGAATTGAAAACAAGTGGAGCAATATGAAAATTATCGTTTATATTGACTGATGGCAATTTACCAACAAAGACAAACTTTGAAATTCTATTAGAAAGGAAATTTTCTAAGCGTAGCTTACATGTGGCACAGGGCCGAAAGTATGGGGCATCGAGTGAGGATCGAACTCAGTACTCGATATAGCAAGACAATCTTGCACATCATTACAGTACATCGAAGTAACCTGGAATGCTATTAGAAAGCTCAGTAAACTTTTCGGTGTTTTGGTTAGATTTAAAAAAAAATAATTTCACCCCAATCAAGGCGATAATGCCACTTGTTGTTTTAGCCGGCTGTTGTATCCTTAAAAAGGTCCCAAACAGACAAACGTGGTACTCGAGTGGAAGGAACAGCAACACCGACGTAGATGGAAGAAAGAGAGGTTTACTGTAAAAGAGAATACACTACTGAAATACAGGGAATCGAATAACAATTCCCGAAGCCAGTCAGAGAGACAGACAGACGATATTCAGCCCCCCCCACTGGGGCATCATGTGGCACAAGACCGGTTATTTAATGTGGGATCTCCGTATAAACGGGTTCAGGGTCGGTTTACCTCCCTGAAAGAGACTCCGCCCTTCGGCGTAGCCTCGTTCGGTTTCCTCCCTGCCCGAAGGCAAAGAGTTTAACCGAAACAGACGGTTCAGAGGTGAACGACGGACTATATTTAGTCGTCCCCCCACGAGGGCGTCATGTGGCACAAGGCCTTTTTAACGTGGGCATTTCCGAGCCATTAGGCTCGGCCAAAAAATAGACCATTTGAACCCGTATAAACGGGTTCAGGGCCATTTTACCTCCCCGAAGGAGACTCCGCCCTTCGGCGTAGCCTCCTTCGGGTTCCTCCTGCCCGAAAGCAGAGAGTTAAACCGAACCGTTCGCTCAGAAAGTGAGCGGCGGACTATATTTAATCGTCCCCCAGAGGGCGTCATGTGGCACAGGGCCTTTTTACCGTGGGCATTTCCGAGCCATTAGGCTCGGCAAAAAAAATAGCCCATTTGAACCCGTATAAACGGGTTCAGGGCCAGTTTACCTCCCGAAGGAGACTCCGCCCTTCGGCGTAGCCTCCTTCGGGTTCCTCCCGCCCGAAAGCAGAGAGTTAAACCGGAACCGTTCGCTCAGAAAGTGAGCGGCGGACTATATTTAGTCGTCCCCCACGAGGGCGTCATGTGGCACAAGGCCTTTTTAACGTGGGCTTTCCGAGCCATTAGGCTCAGCCAAAAATAGCCCATTTGAAACCGTATAAACGGGTTCAGGGCCAGTTTTTACCTCCCGAAGGAGACTCCGCCCTTCGGCGTAGCCTCCTTCGGGTCCTCTCCGTCCGTAGACAGAGAGTTAAACCGAACCGTCGCTCAGAAAGTGAGCGACGGACTATATTTAGTCGTCCCCCACGAGGGCGTCATGTGGCACAGGGCCTTTTTCACGTGGGCATTTCCGAGCCATTAGGCTCGGCCAAAAAATAGCCCATTTGAAACCGTATAAACGGGTTCAGGGCCGGTTTACCTCCCGAAGGAGACTTCGCCCTTCGGCGTAGCCTCCTTCGGGTTCCTCCCGCCCGAAAGCAGAGAGTTAAACCGAACCGTTCGCTCAGAAAGTGAGCGGCGGACTATATTTAGTCGTCCCCCACGAGGGCGTCATGTGGCACAAGGCCTTTTTAACGTGGGCTTTCCGAGCCATTAGGCTCAGCCAAAAATAGCCCATTTGAAACCGTATAAACGGGTTCAGGGCCGGTTTACCTCCCGAAGGAGACTCCGCCCTTCGGCGTAGCCTCCTTCGGGTTCCTCTCCGTCCGTAGACAGAGAGTTAAACCGAACCGTCGCTCAGAAAGTGAGCGGCGGACTATATTTCGTCGTCCCCACGAGGGCGTCATGTGGCACAAGGCCTTTTTAACGTGGGCTTCCGAGCCATTTGGCTCGGCCGTGGTCAGCCCATTTGAACCCGTATAAACGGGTTCAGGGCCGGTTTACCTCCCCGAAGGAGACTCCGCCCTTCGGCGTAGCCTCCTTCGGGTTCCTCCCGCCCGAAAGCAGAGAGTTAAACCGAACCGTTCGCTCAGAAAGTGAGCGGCGGACTATATTTAGTCGTCCCCACGAGGGCGTCATGGCACAAGGCTTTTTTAACGTGGGCTTTCCGAGCCATTAGGCTCAGCCAAAAAATAGCCCATTTGAAACCGTATAAACGGGTTCAGGGCCGGTTTACCTCCCGAAGGAGACTCCGCCCTTCGGCGTAGCCTCCTTCGGGTTCCTCTCCGTCCGTAGACAGAGAGTTAAACCGAACCGTCGCTCAGAAAGTGAGCGGCGGACTATATTTAGTCGTCCCCACGAGGGCGTCATGTGGCACAAGGCCTTTTTAACGTGGGCTTCCGAGCCATTTGGCTCGGCCAAAAAATAGCCCATTTGAACCCGTATAAACGGGTTCAGGGCCGGTTTTACCTCCCCGAAGGAGACTCCGCCCTTCGGCGTAGCCTCCTTCGGGTTCCTCTCCGTCCGTAGACAGAGAGTTAAACCGAACCGTCGCTCAGAAAGTGAGCGGCGGACTATATTTAGTCGTCCCCCCACGAGGGCGTCATGTGGCACAAGGCCTTTTTAACGTGGGCTTCCGAGCCATTTGGCTCGGCCAAAAAATAGCCCATTTGAACCCGTATAAACGGGTTCAGGGCTGATTTACCTCCCGAAGGAGACTCCGCCCTTCGGCGTAGCCTCCTTCGGGTTCCTCTCCGTCCGTAGACAGAGAGTTAAACCAAACCGTTCGCTCAGAAAGTGAGCGGCGGACTCTGGTATGTCCTGTGCACACTACATATATTACTGACATGGTCAGTTCACAATAGGTAATAGGGAGAGTGGAACATTCCATTATAATAAGGGTAAAATAGTTTTCTTTTCTTTTCCATATGCTTCTTGCTTTCCTTCGTTCTTTCTCTTTCACTGTGCGTCGTTCGTCCATTCATTCGTTCGCTCGTTCGATCGATTGTACGTTCTTTGTATTTATGAATAAGACTATTACGACGCAATTCTTTTACGCAAAGATTTACTGGGAGTGAAATACAATGAGAAGACTTTAGAAGGAAGAACCGCAAACCCAGTTCTAAACAGGAAACAAAGCATAAACCTCTGTTTCTGTTCAAAAGACAGGGGAGATATATTATCCTGGCAAACCTATCTACACCCACTGAAAAAAAGCACAAGTTTAAATTTAAAAAAAAAAATAGAAAATAAAATTTATGAATTTAGGAGGAGACGTTAGAAGTGTGGAGGTAAACTAAGAGCTTTCAAGGTAGGGTCAGGATGTAACCGCCCTTCTTTAAGGAATTTTTACTACTTATTTCGATTTTAAGACTAGTTGCGTTGTCTCCTACAAATGAAAAATAAAGCGAAGGAAAACTAAAATATAATTCAGGCAATTTATTTTATTTTTATACACGAGGAGGGGAGATGAAAAAGTTAAGATCATTTATATTTATAAACTACAGGGAAAATATTTGGGGCCAGAGTACATATCTTTAAAAAAAACACCTTAAAATGAGCTATGTGTGCATTTTTCAAAGTAAAAGATAACATTTCAGTAACTAGTGTATTTGTTTTATTTTGACAAAAACTAAGAACTTATCTATAAAACAATTATCACGCAATCCTTATATTTCATTAATTTATACACGAGAATAGAGAAAAGTTTGTCCAGTTTAAAACATCAAATCCGTTCAAAGCACAACTAAGTCTTACAATAATATTATGTGATGGTCATACTCGAAAACGAGGCGGCAGCCATCATGTATGTATGTATTTATATAGCAGTGTACCGTAATTCCCCATGTATAATACTCCTTCATCCATAATACGCACTCCTGAAATTGTGCTGAAAGTGTGGGAAAATGCTTCTACTCACGTATACTACGTACTCCTTGTTTGGTAATCAAACCCTATAAATTGTACCTCACCAATTTCATTACGGTCAGCGTTTCCTACTCTTATTAAAAATGGTTTTAAACATATAATACTATTCTAATTTAGTTTTATGATAATTCTTATTTCATTTTATATTTGTAAGTATTGCTAGGTACATATGATTGTATTTGACATCCTTATGGGGTCGCAATCGGCGAATGTTAACGTCAAATTGTCATATGTTTGTGTTGAGTAGTCATTTCACAACTAAAATCGACCTATGAAACGGCAATTTTTTAAAGATTCTTTTATAGCTGTGTATAATACGCACCCATAATTTTGCATATTATTTTTTTAGAAAAAAATATGTATTATACATGGGGAATTACGGTATGCCTCTCCAATGCAGACCTCGTTAGCCACAATAAGAATCGTATTGGTAGACCTTTGACAAATTACTATCTGCATTATGCTGTAAATAACTTCATAAAATGTGTCATAAAACCTGCAGTAATCGCTCCGGTCTCACCCGTCACATTAAAACTCATGAGCAAGATTTGAACAGACTTACAAAACATGTCAGGACCTGTACAAAACAACTTAGTTTGCCACATCTGCAATAAGTATAGCAAGTCACTGTTGGCTTCAAGAGGCGTTGTCCTTCTCACGAGAAGCAAAAACATTGATCAAACTTGTCAGAATTATTCACACTCTTTTAACGAGTCGACAGCCATCATATATATAAGTATGAAGGGGTGCTGAAAAGTTATCGTTCCAACTTACTTCCCAAAATCTGACAAAATGATCAGCCATCAGAATGTATTTAGGAATCTATTCTTGGTCGGGACGAGAAGCATGTATGTATGTATGTATGTATGTATGTATGTATGTAAGCATTTGAATGATAAAGTACAAGTGAAATCTATCTATCTATCTATCTATCTATCTATCTATCTATCTATCTATCTATCTCGTTCTGTTCATATCTAGCTCTGCCTGTCTCGGTCTCTCTCTCTTTATCTATATATCTATCCTATTCTGTTCATCTCTATCTCATTCTGTTCATATCTATCTATCTATCTATCTATCTATCTATCTATCTATCTATCTATCTATCACATTCTGTTTATATCTATCTATCTATCTATCTATCTATCTATCTATCTATCACATTTTGTTTATCTATCTATCTATCTATCTATCTATCTATCTATCTATCTATCTATCTATCTATCTATCTCATTCTGTTAATATCTCTCTCTCTCTCTCACTGTCTGTCTGTCTATCTTCTTGGAGACTAGACAGGTTGCAAAATTTCTTCGGATGCAACCTTCTTCTCGTTTCCACTCTCAGTACTGTACAGTCTTTCTAGCAGTGATTACTTTAACGTGCTTGTAAAATCTGCGACAATCACGTTATCATTATCTATCTATCTATCTATCTATCTATCTATCTATCTATCTATCTATCTATCTGTCAGTCACGTGTATTTTACGAGAGTTTGTGTGTGTGTGTGTGTGTGTGTGTGTAAAAATGAAAGTGGCCGATGTTTCATATCTTTGTTTACCTGAAATACACAATCCGACTCAGACCTAATCCCAAACTAACTTAAGCAAAATTTTCTAAGATGAAGCAAACGAAATATCTCTCGACTCAAAGGCATTCAGCCAGGGCTGGTTATATCCCAATTTATTTTGCGGTATCATTCGTCAACTTAAAAGAGTCAGCGATCAGTCAACCGTATCACTGATATTAAGATGAAAGCCAGGTCGAACCAATCGACAAGAGGTGGAGGTGGTAACAGCTGGAGGGGCGCATACCTTAGAACCAAACAGATGTCTTCAGCTTTCCCAATCTGTTATTAGCTACGGATTACGGACCGAAAATGGCAGAGGGCAGGGGCAATAGAAAATTAATTTTACCGTTTCTTGTTTGGACGCGAACTTTGTGTCGAGTCCTTATTTCCACGATGCTTTGAAGTGTCGCTAAAGCCACTGACGAGGTTAAGTGGGAAAATCTAATTGACTTTCAAACTCGTGTCTTGCTCCGGTAGGCACTTTCGGCCTTCTCTCTGAAGTAGGCACGCATCTGTCCATATCAAGCTTGCATATCTGCAGCAGTATCGATCTATCTCTAAAATAAATAAATCGCTTATTCGACAATTTTAAACCACAACGAATAAATGTAACTCCGAATAGCATTCTTGTAAGTTAATAATATCCAGGAGGTACGGGAGAGTAATGGATATTGAGGAATCAGAGAGCCGAATTCGAATTCCAGTCGAGTTCATTGCATTCGCTTATGTGCTAATATTCTTGATAAAGCTATGAATCTATCTCTTCCCCCCAGCTATGGGTAAATAGCAGGATAGACTGGGGTCTATAGGTTCAACTATCAACAACTGATCAGCACCTCAGAACAAATAACAAACATATATGATGTCTTTGAAGCATTTACATCTTAATATATTGACCCTTCTTCACAATAACAGTCGACAATCTATTATCCATTGATTTTGTTAATTTCTTTTTTACTTCATCAGGTTAAATTTCCGACTTGGTGGTTTTAATTGCTTCCCATAGATCTGATTTGCTGTCATATTGTTTACCTCCTTTATATAATTTTATCGTCACAGTTGACCATAGATTTTCAGTCGGAACTTGTTGGTGGCCATTCCCTTATCTCCTCTCCTGCAAACATTTTACGCTCAAAAATTTCACGGGTAACCTTAGATACATGAGAACCGCGCCATTTTGAAATTGCGAGACTCGGACTTGAACTTTCCAAAGAAAGTCATGTCCTTGAAATTGCAATAGTTAGCACTAATCAGTTTAACGCCCTTGTCGATTTTTAATGGTAAAATAATGGTTTGGTCGACAACCCCAGTCCTTATCATCACTCTGATGCCTTCTTTTAGCCATAGGAACATCTGAATCGGATAAAAGTCATTCTTTGTCACATCAATCAGATTCATCGAGCGTCATCCGATATTCCTCCGTGAAAATTACTTTAGAAAAGTTAATTTTCATATATTTCTTGGCCTAATTTTGACGCTTTAAAATATTTGATTTGCTGATAAGAGTATGGCTAGGAGAGTTATTGACAGATTCCAATTTGTAAAGCATTCTATATCTTTTGTCCTTCTTGACTTCCAGCCTATTGTAAGATCTGAGCACTCGTCAAAAGGGATTGTTTCGCTATAACTAGCTTTAGTTTATGTTCCCGTTGAGAAAAAAAAACAAGGTCAATCTTTTCCTATGTTTTTAGTATAAGATTAGTTATATTTTCAATAGCTCTCTTTGTCGTTTGATGATCTCTGCAAAGCTCCTTTGATATCTCCAATGTGGACATTCCCTCAATCAATAACTGTGTTATTTTCTGTTTCTCAGCATTTATTACATCCTTTCCATTATCCATGATTCAACATAAATTATGGAAAAAAATATTTTTTATTTGTTTTCTGAGGCCTTAAACTGATATTTTAGGAACTGTCATCTGAAGAGATCATGTTAGCATATGGGATCCCATCATGATGCTGTATAAGAACCCTCGCTCAATGGCCCGATCCCCTGATGTACATACGGAGTTATTCAACGTTGTCGCGGAAATCTTGCAGCGAGATACGCTTGCCCCTTTCCTTTTCATTCCGTGGCTAGATGACGCCCTGCGAACATCTGCTGATCTAAACACAGATCTGGTGTTCACCCTTGAAAAATCAAGAAGTTCACGTCATCCAGCAAAGACAATAACAGATTACTATTAAAAAATAGTAGATTACGCAGATGAACTTGCCTTGTTGTCAGACACGATTGATAAGGCTACCAAACTTCTCCATCTCATCGAAGAAGCGGCAAGCGAGATTGGTCTGTACATTAATGTTGGCAGAATAGAATTTATCAGCTACAACCAAGAAGGAGAAATTAAGTTGAAACATGGCAACAACATCAAATCCGTCCGTTTGTTTACCTCGCCAGCAACATCCAGTCAACGGAGAAAGACATCAAAATCCCCAAAGGCAAGGCCTGGAGTGTCCTTGATGGTCTGAGCACCATCTGGAAGTCCTCCCTCTCTGACAATCTTAAGAGGGACTCCTTTAAGGCCACGGTAGAATCTGTCTTGCTCTATGGATCAACAACTGGCGAAACACCAAGAAGCATTACTTGACGGAACATACACAAGGATGTTACGAGTTGCATTGGACATCAGCTGGAAGAAACTCCCAACAAAGAATCGCCTGTAAGGACCACCTTCCTCCTATCTCAGTTTCGCTAAGAGAGAGAACGCCTCGGCTAGCTGGTCACTCCTGGAGAAGTAAGAACTTGTGAGTGACACCTTCCTATGGAACCCATTGCGCGGTAAAAGATCCGTTGGAAGACCTCATCACACCTACATTGACCAACTTGTAGATGACTCTGGGTGCCATTTGGAGGACCTGCCGACAGCGATGTCTGACAGAGATGGTTGGAAGGAACGAGTCAGGAGAACCCGTGAAGAATTCTCAACCTGAAGAAGTCGAAGAATAAGTATCTGACAATCTTAACATGTGAGTGACACCTTCCTATGGAACCCATTGCGCGGCAAAAGATCCGTTGGAAGACATTATCGCACCTATATTGACCAACTTGTAGATGACTCTGGGTGCCATTTGGAGGACCTGCCGACAGCGATGTCTGACAGAGATGGTTGGAAGGAACGAGTCAGGAGAACCCGTGAAGAATTCTCAACCTGAAGAAGTCGAAGAATAAGTATCTGACAATCTTAACATGTGAGTGACACCTTCCTATGAAACCCATTGCGCGGCAAAAGATCTGTTGAAAGACCTCATCGTACCTACATTGACCAACTTGTAGATGACTCTGGGTGCCATTTGGAGGACCTGCCGACAGCGATGTCTGACAGAGATGGTTGGAAGGAACGAGTCAGGAGAACCCGAGAAGAATTCACGACCTGATGATGATTATGATGATATTAGTTTAATTTGCATAATAACTTCAGACTGCAGTTTTTATAATATATATATATATATATATATATATATATAATTTATTTTACGATATTAAAACCTTCACGACCAGGACACGCCATGCCACCCACATTGTAACAATCCACCCACATTCCCTCCGTATTCCATTGGTGAGAAGTAAATTCCACTCAAACAGCTTCTTCCCGCGAACCACTGCCCTGTGAAACCGACTCCTAAGAGTACGTTGTCCTGATCACTGCAATCTTAACCTGTTCAAGCCTAAACTTAACCTTTATCTTCTCGTATCCGCATAAACTGCCATTTAATGTAACCCTATACCTCGATTGGGCCCTGATCTTTGTACAGTGTGACAGTTATGCGCCATGCGTGATACACGCTTAGTTTTTTGTTACACGCAGATTTTTTTCCCGCAGCAGGTTGCTATTTCTTACTGCGGTAGACCAGTTGACATCCAAGAACCCGGTATGTCCTGCTATTTACCCATAGCTGGCGGGAGAAGAGGAGGATTAATACCTAAGGGTATTAGCACGTAAGTGAATGTAATGGAATTCGAAACTCTCCGATTCCTATATCCGAGCCGCTATCCATTATTCCACGGTACCTCCAGCTAAGGGTGAACTTCACTATAAATAAATAGATAAAATAAATATTAGGAGCATGCAAAATTCATCAGTACAATTTAAAAAAGGGGTATGTCTGACCTAAAAATACTTGTGCAAAAAAAAAGAAAGATAAAATTCAATATAAACTTCATCCATTAATGAATAAATGCTGAAAACTTCAATGAAGTAGGATAATTCGCTGATTTTTGATAATTTAACAAAAAAAAAAAAAAAAGGACAAAATCGGGATGGGGGGTATTTTTTTACAGGTCGAAAATGCGTATGATTTTGGCGGTAACCTATATGTAGCTACCACCACTGATTAAATAAAAATTAGCATACACTGATGAAAAAATGCCCCAAACTTAAAACAGTTTTCTCGTCAAAACGTTTATGTTATTATTAAGAGGAAAGACCAAAGGATTTTTTGATTATTAATTTACATTTTCTGATCCTTTTCAGAACCTTTGGAATTTTAGTTAAAAATCTTGGACAAAGATTATTATAAGACACTAGCAGCATGACCCATCGTTGCCTGTGCTTGATTCAAAAATCGTACGACTCATACAGCAATCGCTATCACTTGACTTAAAATATTTTTGCCCTTCCTTGCCTTTAAAGGAGTGCCCTTTTCCGTGCTGATGTTGCTACGTGCCTTACTTCTTGCCTATCTCACACTGCGAATTTTTTTCTAAGCTCTATACTAAACATTAAATCTGTTACGAAAAAAGAACTAAACAAAATGAACACAAAATGACCAGCTTTAAAAAAGGACTCATAACTGGAAAAACTGAATGAAAAAAGAATGTTAACAACAAATACCTTTTCACACCCAACCCAGTTCTGCGGAATCAGAATCAACGTTGAGTTTAAGCAAGCGAATGAGCCAATTGGAGTAAAGTGCCATGCAGATTTAAATTTTTCCCACTTGTGACGAATGCAGCTATCGATTTTTTTGCATGCTAGCATGCTAGTTAATATTCGTGTCAGTCAGCTGTTGGCTCTCACGCTGGCCAATAGAATCTTCCTGCCTATTCGTGGCAGCCAGCTATAGGTCTCACTCTGGCCAGTACAAAACGGCCGCAAACTACATGAAAACTGCCGTAAAAGCATGAAAAAATCGATTATTTCCACTATCGATGGGAGTTGGGAAATGCAAAGTCGGTCTTGGCCTTCCCACTAACTTGGAGCATGTGAATGTAAATTTTGGTGCAAATCCGTCGAAAATTGCGGCCGTGCATTTTTTACACACACACACACACACACACACACACACACACACACACACACACTGCCTTTTATAGATAGAGATTTTAGCGTCTGTTTTACCGTGAAAAACATACTGATTTGGAAATTCTTGCAGAAATCAAATAATTATTCCATTTTAATGAAACTTTCAAAACTTATTTACACATGAATTAAATTATTTAGAAATCTTTTTTTACACCTGTCTTCCCGCTACCAACATATTTAATGGAATTTCGAAAAATTAAATTGTGTAGAGCTTCATGTTAAAAGCAGAACTTCTTGAAAAAATTAAATCGTCAATGTTTTTTTTGTCAAACAGGACCCCCATTTACCGAAAATCTCTGAATCGAAAATGCTATAAAATCAAGAAATTGTTAAATTAGAAAAGCTATTAATTCCTTTTATAAATAAGATATATTTTTCAGACACTAATGTCCTAAGAAATGTTTTTTCCATGAATAATGAATTTTTACAAAAATTGTTTTCATTTTTAAAAATTTTAATTATAATAATTGATAAAGTTTTAAATCTTATAGAATTCTGCCTTACTTTGTAGAGGTTAAGTGATATTGTTATTAAGTTGTAACTATATTTACTAATAATAAATGGAAAAGCTTAGTACAATTTACCGAGGCTCAATATTTGAAAAAATTTCAAATTTTTTGTGTGTGGAGAAACATGTCAATTTTTGTAAATACGGTCATCCAAACATGATATTATCAGAAAATAAGAACGAGAACTATAGTAAGTTTAAAAACAAAGTACCTAAAATTCAATAAAACATTAGATTATGGAGAATAAGTTTTTTTAGATTACTGGGTAGTTAAAAATATAAAAATGGTGCTCACGTTGTATTCTTCAAGTATTTTTTCAGATATGTTCACCGTAGAAAAACATGAAATAAACTTCCGTCAGTCATTCAAGCTGTCAACTTGTCAACACCTAAAATAAACAGCTACCGTCATGTTAAAAAAAGGATTTCGGCGAGATTTTAAATTTAAAGTAATATTTGTTTCAAATAAGATTAAACTTTAAATCAGCTAATATTCCTCAAATAAAACTTCAGAAAAGTATATTTTATTTTTCAAAGAATTTATAGTAGAGAAAACTACATTACGATGAAAGATCTCTAAAAATGACGCTAAAATCGGTGATTCTTAGAGTCAATTTAAATTCTTAAAATGCAGCAAAGTATTTTGCTTATTGGAAATATTAAATTTAATCTATTAGCTTGAAATTTAAGTTAAATTTGAAATAAAAGCTTCATGAAAGATTTTTCGTTTTAAAAAAATCATTTTAAATGTTAGGTATCGCCAATCTGTTGAGGTACCTACGTATATGCTTTTACGGTCAATTTTTGATATTAAACTTGGTTACAGACAAACACACTCGTTTATCGGTCAGGTCTGTATTACCCGGAATGAAAGGGTTAAAGATAAAATAATAACAAAAAATTGCAAAAAAACAAAAACAAAACAAAAACAAACCAAAATAAGGTGGTCACTTAATCTGTAAAGCCAAGATCAACAGAAACAAATAAAGAGTAACTGGGATCTCCCAGTTACTTGTAATAGAAAATAATGAAAAAATAAGTTGCTTAACTAAATATGAAGCGAACGGAAAATAAAGGAAATTAAAGACATTGAATTTTTCAAAATGTAAACGATTTACAGAGAATTAAAATAAAAAAATGACTCATACAGTAATTACGTTCCTGCAGAGATGGAAAAATACGGCACGTTCGCTTCCCTTATTACAATTTTTTTCATTTGTTTTACGCAGCTATCTTACGGTGTATTCACTTCTTGATGGAGACGCTTTCTTACGGTCTCCTTCACTCAATTTGATTTTAAAGCATTCAGAACTACAAATAGATAAACAAGCGAGTGATTTAACAAGTTATTGAATCAACAACAATGGAAACCATAAAAAAGGACGACATAAATAGAGGAATAGAATTCGTAAAAACGAACTGAAATAGAATTAAGTTTTTTTTTGTTTGAATACGGGAGAGGCAAGGTCTGCACAACATGGCGTTTCTGGAGGCGTCCGTTGCCACTTGCTGTTTTGACTTCTCACCGCAAAATACGCCGCATTAGCTTGATAAATATTTGAAGAGTTGATGTTTAATGGCTCGGCATTTGCCAAAAAAGAACAGCATCTCTTGTTTCCCCACTTAGTCCATGTCTGCTTTCAACGAAATGCCAGTCACTTAACTCAGTATGCGTTGGGACTGATTCGCTTTTACTTTTTTACGAGTCAGTTAGAGAACAAAGGGATGAATGAGCGGGCAAACAAACAAACAGAAATGAATTAAAGGAAATAAATAGATAAACTAATATCAAGAATAAAGGGGGAAGTTGTTTTTTTTTCGAGATCCTAGTAAGCAGTGTCTCTCTATAACATAATTCCACTTGTTTGTAGATACGGTCGTTATGTTTTTTCTTCCGATGATAAGAGTGTAGGTAGAATCTTCCTAATCCCCGATCATTTGTGGTTCGAATCAGTTACGCTTTTTGATTGAGAAACAGTAATAATATTAGACGGAGAGGAATTGCATGTGGGGGGGGGAGAATGGACAAAAAAATAGGAAGGAAAAACGTAAAGAAAAACAAATGAAAAGATATATATATATATATATATATATATATATATATATATGTGTGTGTGTGTGTGTGTGTGTGTGTCTGTGTGAAAATATAGAGAAAATAGGAAATAACTCGTTAGGTAAATAATCCAAAGTTCTTTAGTATTTTTGTCATTTTTTTAAAAAACAGTGCTCGATAGAAAAGTAGAGCATAAATATAATTATTTATTTAAAAATATGATTCCATCGCTACATAAGAGTTCTCATGTTTCAAGAGAAGAGCCGAAAACTTCAATATAATTATTTGAATTAAATTGAATTAAAGTACCAAGCTCTGTTCCATCTTCAAGCGATATATATATATATATATATATATATATATATATATATATAGTGGTGAAGGCTTTGTGCAGAACCTACCAAACTTTATGAAGAGCCGAATTTAGAGACCTGGTGCGCCACGTGCCACAAGGTCCCCAAACAACTCTGCGCAGGTTTTGAATTTCAGAGTTTTCCTTCTTCTGGACAAAGCCTTCGCCAATATAATCAACTCATATGTGCAGGTATCTGACTGTCAGTTCCTAGGAACTGAGTTGCTTGATTCTCATACGTCGAATACGACGGGAGAGTCCTCGGCCAGAACAGATTTGACACTTTGACCCTCGGCCAAAGCCAGGGTGAAAGAGAGTTGTGTTTGGACAATGGCAGAAATGCCTATTTTTCGTAAGAAAAATCTTCAATGTGATTGAAGGCAATCCGTTTTTATTTCAGGAGGAGGTGCTGCCGCCTTAGTATTTGAATCACCGGGATTAGTTGACCATTTCTTAGACGACTGATTTTGAGCTGCTAATCCAGGACGAACGCCGAAGTTTACCAAGAAGAAAAAAAGACTGAAGATCATTTTGTTAAAATATTTTCCAATTTTTCATTTGGATAGAATTTATCTATAAATGATAGCAAAACGTAATCAATCATATTAATAATGCCCATTAGAAAATAACCTTGAATAATAATATGAGAATTTCTTAGGTGGAGCGTTGTTAATTACTATTTTTACGAGTGTTTCTTTCATCTTAATTTCAGCTGCATTTTATTGCAACTCCCAGACTGACATTCCATAGTTGTTTGCAAGTTGTGTTAATAAAAAAATTAAGAATATTATTCGGATTTCTAAGATAAAATATTGTTAAAAATTGTTGACTTTTGTAAGTCTTTCTTTAATTTTAATTTCACTTGTATTTTATTGCAACTCACAGATTATCTTTCCATGTGTGTGTGTAACATTAATTAATATTTTTAGGGATTTTTCTTTATATAACTGAAAAAAAAAAACAGTTTAGGAACTATCGCCATATTAAATTAAAAAAAATACTTACGAGATATCGAAAAAGGAGTGAAACAGACAACCCATACCAATATTTCCAAAAAGTTTTCTAATAAGTAGTTTATAAGTAGTTTATTCAGTGTACAAATAATAGCGCAAGTAAAAAAATACAAATTCTTACATCGGTGTGAAATTTGGAAGAAATTTACATTTATTAAATGACATAAAAATAATAATATCACTGAATACAAAATTTTAAAAATCAAGCTTACACAAAATGTTCCTTTGTGCGCCAATAAAATGGGCAAGATAACGAATACTAAATACAATACAGTTGAATTAAAAAAAAAAACAATTATTAAATGACATAAAATATAAGACAGAATACAAAATTCACAAAATAAGGTTATGTTTTGTCAATTTTATATTCTGTATTATTAGTTTTTGTCATTTAATAAATGTACACTTATTTCAAACTTCAAACCAGAGTAAAAGTTTTGTGTTTTTCGTTTGTGCCTTTAAGTAATTTAAAAAGAAAGTATAAGAGATTTGACGTCAAAAAATTTTCAGTTCCTTTTTATTGTAACTCTCATCTTAATTTCAGTTGCTTTTTATCGCAATTCACTAGTTGTTATTACCTCAGCGTTTGTAATATAAGTCGTCATATTAGTAAAGTTTTAGACAAAGAATCGTCAATTAATGATAATATATAAAAAACGTTTCTTTCAGTTTAGTTATTGTTGTTTTTTAACTGCAAATCACTTAATTTCAGTTGCTTTTTATTGCAACTCTCATCCCAGTTTCAATTGAATTTTATCGCCACTCATCTTAATTTAATTTCCTTTTATTGTGACACTTATCTTAATTTCAGTTGCTTTTTATCGCACTTCACACATCATCATTCCCTGAGCCTTGAGTTGTAATATTAGTCAAATTTCTTAGATGATTTGTTATTAATTATTATTACTTTTTAATAAGTATTCCTTTCAGCTTAATTTCAATGCCATTTTTGCAGATTTACTTAATTTCAATAGAATTTTATTGTAACTCTCACTTTAATTTTTGTAGCTTTTAGTTGCAACTCCTAGAAGATAATCAAGTGTACTGATCCACGATTGCGGACAGACGTTTTGTAGAAGGCGACAAAAAGCAGCTGAAATAAGATGAAATAAATACGAGTCAAAAATGATTAATCTTTCATTGATTTCCCCCCGATCTGATAAAACAAAACGTCAGACAATGTCAAGAAATGTTTTTCATTTTCCGATTATTTGTTTTTTGATACAGAGGAAAACAATCTCTACGTGTTAATGCTAATAAAAAGCCAAGTGGGTATTTCAGCTAGTATATACATGTTACTGACCAAAGATACGAAGATTTGGTAACACCGATTCCTAAGAGAATTCCGGACGGTATTCTAAAGGAATTCAGTGTCAATAAGTGTCAGAAACGTAATAGAAACTTAGGGACAGGTGGATATGGTGCCGTTCTCTCGGAGGGGTTGAGCTATGCGTTTGCACATACTGACCGGGCCGACAGCCGGATGTCGGTGGTGAGTGCGCATTCTTGGCCAATTCCAGTGACTGGGATTGCAAGTCGAGTAGCTCAGCCGCCCAGCTTGATAAATGTAACGTGTGAACGATTTTAGGAATGATTTGTGCATCAGAACGAGTTTATGACCGTCGGTTTCACGCTTATGAGATCCCCAGACAATCTCATATATATATATATATATATATATATATATATATATATATATATATATATATATATATATGTGTGTGTGGGGGGTGCGTGTGTGTGTGTGTGGAGAAAGATAAATTGAGAATGGATAAGAGAGATGTAAGTGAGATCCAGAAAGAAGAAAGATTTATAGAAAAGAGAGAGAGAGAGAGAGAGCGAGAGAGAGAGAGAGAGTGAAACAGGCATGGAGAGAAATAAATTATCAAATAAGTAAGAGAGAAAAGAGACAGAGAGAGAGAGAGAGAGAGAGAGAGAGAGAGAGAGAGAAATAGAGAGGGTAAGAGTGACGTGAATATTTTTTATTGTTCAAAACATATACAGTAGGTTGCCATTTCTTTCTGTGGTAGACCAGCTGCCATCCAAGGCTATAGAACCCTGTCTGTCCTGCTACTTACCCATAGATGGGGTGGCAGGAGAAGAGGATTCATATCTTTCTCAAGGGTATTAGTACGTAAGTGAATGTAATGGATATGACTGGAATTCGAACTCGGTTCTCCGATTCCTCAATCCGAGCCGCTATCCGTTGCAGAAGCAGTATGGTGGTTAGGACTGTAAGCCATTAAGTGTCCCTCTCGATAGTAGCCGAGTTCTTTAGAAATAATGCATAGAATGCAAAGACGGGATATTAACAGAGAAAGAAAAATACTTCAGAGATGAAATGAATACATCGGAGAACTCTTTCACGACGAGAGAGAACAACCTGCAAGACACAGAAATATCGAACGACCAGAAATATTAAAATCTGAAGTGGAATCAGCACTGGTTAAAGGAAACAGAAACAAAGCAGCATGACCAGAAGGAATTCTAGCAGAGATACTGGCAGCCTTAGATGATTACGGCATTGACAAGATTACAGGTATATTAAATGAAATATACAACAGCGGTGATATACCGGAAGACATAGGTAGAGTCATTTTACAGCACTGCCTAAGAAGCCTAGAGCAAACGAATGCAAACTGTATCGGACAATCAGCCTAATGAGCAAAACTTATCAGAATACTGATCAATAGAGCGCGCAGCGGAATTAAACCGGGAATAGGACAGGAACAGTGCGGGTTCGTTGGAGACACTGGAACAAGGAATGCAATATTTATGCTCAGCATGATAAGAGAAAGAGCCGTTCAAATGCAAATGTTTTATAGACTATGCAATAGCGTTTGATAAGGTAAGAACTGTTGGAACTCCTAGACAACCTTGACTTATTTCGGAAGGATATTAGAATAATCCAGAACCTATACTGAAAGCAAACTATCTGCATACGGACAGAAAATTAACTCAGTAAACATACAAAAATGGAAAAGGTTGTAAGATAAGGATGTGTGTTCTCACCGGACATTCAACCTACACATTGAGACAATTAGAAATACTACCAAGAGGAGGCACGTTGGAGTAATGTATAGCGGCTCGGACTGAGGAATCGGAGAGCCGGGTTCGAATTCCAGTCGAATCCATTACAATCACTTACGTGCTAATACCCTTGAGAAATCCTCTTCTTCTCCCGCAGCTATGGGTAAATAGCAATACAGACCGGGTTCTATAGTCTAAGATGGCAACTGGTCTACCGCAGAAAGAAATAGCAACCTACTGCCGGAAAAAAAAATCTGCCTTGTCAAATACATGATCGCCTAAACGTGTATCACGCATGGCACATAATTGACTGACCAAGATTTATTACTGGCAGCTACAATCTTAACAACATAACATGTGCAGATGACACAGTGTTGATAGTAGACAAAGGAAGGAAACAGAAGGTAGTGAAGGAAAGCTAGAAGAAAGGACTCATCATCAATTGCACTAAAACAGAATGCCTGGTTGTTAGCAAAAGGGACAACACAAGATGCAAATTACAAATTGGAGATACCAAAATCAAACAAATACAAAAATTTAAATATCTGGGAAGCTTTTTTTTTTTAACAGAGGACGGAAAGTGCGACACTGAAATCCGAAGGCGCATTGGGCTAGCGAAAGATGCCTTTCAAAAGCTAAGCAGGTTAATGAGAAATAGAAAGATTTCGCTAGAAAAAAAAGGAAGAGTACTAAACCGTTATGTAATATCCGTCCTCCTATATGGCAGTAAATGCTAGATAATCTATCACAGGTGTAGAAGATAACTGAAGCAACAGGAATTTCGTTCTACAGAAGAAGGCTGAGAATACCATGGATCGAACATGTGAGTAACAAGGAAGTTTTAGATAAAATGGAAACAAAAAGAACATATACTTAACATCAGAAAAAGAGAGTTGAAATTTTTTTGCTACATGATGAGGAAAGGCAGCTTGGAAAATGTGATACTCACATGACATATTGAAGGCCAGAGGAAAACAACGCATAACCTACACAAGCGAGCTTGAGTAAATGGATGGTGGAACAAGGTTTAGGAAAGATAAAAAAAATGACAAAATGTTTTAAGAGCTACAAGGGGCAGGAAATTGTGGAGAACCATAATCGGTAACGTCCTGAAGTAGCCCGGCACAAAGAAGAAGAAAAGTAGAAGAAGAAGAAGAAGCTTGTGTAAATGGATGCGGAGGGGAACAATGTTTAGGAGGGATAACAAAAAACACAATTTATCAAGAGCGACAAAGAAAAGGAAATTGTGGAGAGCTATGATCGCCAACGTCCTGAAGTGGCATGGCATAAAGAAGAAGAAGAAGAAGCTAGTTGACAAAAATGCTTCATATAAATCTTTATAGTTCACAGCCTGTGTACGTGAAGTATTTGCTAATAGGCTGAGTAGAAGATAAATAATTTGGGAGATTTACATCCTAAGTGGCGAAAACTTGAAATTCATGACTAGGAACTAAAATTGAAGAAAAGAAAAAAAAAATTCCTCTTCAGAATCGGTCAGTCTATGTTTGAAATTTGAGACACCAAGGTGAAATAAAGATCGACAAGGTGGAACCGATTGTGTTAAATTTTACTGCAAATTTTACGATCTCATCGCGACAATTTTAAAAGCCAAAGTTATTAACAGCTTTAAGTGATTCTGGTAAACTTTCCCATGAGTCTGATATATTTCCGAATGAGGTCCCTATAATATATTAGACGGATCGGATATAATTGTAGGGCGATGCATTCGAATAAAGAAAAAAATGCTAGTCAGCTCGAGGTAAATACTTGTTTTGTATCAGATTACTTGCGACTCAGTAACACTATCTAGGAAGCTTAAAATGGCGTTTGATTTACAACTAGCTTTTGTTGACGTAGAGCGTAACAACGAGACAGAGAAGGCAACCCCCATACTAACCCTTAAACCCGGCATCAATGGTCGTCATCGCTATGATGATCGGATTACTTTCTGACTTTTACCTGTCGTCTCCTTCTGTTCGCTCGACTCAGGTGTAAAGAGTAGCAATAAATGCAACAAATGAAAAAGAAGAAAGAAGTTATTGCCGAATTCGCCGATCTTTATCTTTGTTGTCTTTGTCACATTGTCTCGCAATTTTTTTTTCGGTGTATGCTGGGATGTGCAGGTTCTTAGAGGCTTGAAATGAGAAATCAGTGAGCCGTGTTCGAATTCCGATCGAGTTCCTTACGTTCACTTTCGCAGACATACCCTTGGGAAAAGTATGAATACATCTCCTCTGAAAGTTATCGTTTAAAAATTAAGTTATGGTTATTTTTTTATCATGTATGCAAATTTTTTTAGAGAATCTTTGGAATGAGGGATGCTGGGAATTTTAGATTTAATTTTCTTTTATTTAAGATCTTTTTTCATTTAGATTCTTTTTCTTTACATCACTTTTGTTAGTAAATATCGCACACTGTGATAATAGAAGTTCTGCCAGGAATCTATCTATCTATCTATCTATCTATCTATCTATCTATCTATCTATCTATCTATCCTCACTTAAAAATTATATATATATATATGTATTTCCTCACTTACAATTATATATATATATATATATATATATATATATATATATATATATATATATATATATTCAATTTTTTTTTCTTTCTCCTCTCTCTCTCTCGCGTTCCCCAATCTTCATGATTTTACCCTTTCACTTCCGGTGCTCTGGTATAGTGGAGTAGTTTTCTCTGGCTTGTACATCCTCCCACTTGCCTGAAAAAAAAAAAAGCCGGCTTGCGAGATTGGTTGACATTTTAGCCTTTCCTTATATATATATATATATATATATATATATATATATATATATATATATATATATATATTACCCGTCAAAAGTGTATAAAAACTATATGTAAATTTAAATTCATTTCCCCCCTTCGAATATTAGCCGTTTCCTTATAAAGAAACATTCAGCATTCATTGATCGAACAGTCATTTGAAATTCTTAAAACTATTTCATTATCTTGATTATGTCATAACTTTCTCTTTGAATTACATGTATCATCCATTTTAGTTGTTGCTGTTGTTGGCATCCCTCAGGTGCTGTGGCTTTTGTTATTCAGTACAGTTCAATGTTTGTGATTCTGTAGCACCAGTCTACGAGGTGTGAAGAAGTATCACCTACACGCTCGCATCGCTCGAAACCGTCTTTAACCAACGATGTGAGAAAGCGGTTTTATACAGCCTCTACTTTAGACATTTCTGAACGGGATTTTATCGCTATGTATGGTGTCCACAAAGTGTCGATCTGAGGAGGCATAACACTTGTTTTTCGGTCCTATTTTCCCTTTGGACTTTCGACAAAAATATCTGAGTGAGGAAGTGTAAAGCATGATTTTTAACTTTAAGGAAAGCCTTAATGAACAGTGATGCTCTCTGTAGCCGAGCGGTAAAACACGCCAGATCAAACGGTGTCTTCTAATGCAAAGAGTGACGCAGGTTCGATCCCAGCCGGAGAGTACATTTTCGTTTTTAAGATTTCTTCAATGCACAGGCCGATAGACGTAAAACAAACCGTTTAAAAAATTTCAAATACGAGTATCCACTGGAATAACGGTTGAAGCAAAATAAAAAATAAATATATATATATATATATATATATATATATATATATATATATATATATATATATATATATAAGGAAAAAATTCGTTAGGTAAATAATACAAAGTTCTGTAGTATTTTTGTTATTATTTTTAAAAAATAGTGCTCGATACAAAAGTAGAGCATAAATATAATTATTTATTTAAAAATATGATTCCAACACGATACATAAGAGTTCTCATGTTTCAAAACAAGAGCCGAAAACTTCAATATAATTATTTGAATTAAAAATTAATATATATATATATATATATATATATATATATATATATATATATATATATATATCACTTAAACGCTGTTTTTAGTGGATGCCCATATTTGAGTAGACGCTACGTTTTTATTTTTAAACAGTATATTTATTATCGTCTACTTTTTAAAAATAAAAACGAAACGTCTTCTCAAACGTTTCGGCCGTTGTACAGTCTACCCCAGTGAGCGAAATAAAGGGTTTAGCTCGACATTCCAACCACCTGAAGAAGGCCGGAACGGACAACGGCCGAAACGTTGTAATAAATATGGCGACAAAGAGGATGAAAGTAGTCCGAATAATGTAAATAGTGTACATAATACCTCATCTCAGAAATATAGACAGATACTGAAAGGCCGAAACGGTGTAATAAATATGGCGACAAAGATGAGGACAATAGTCCGAATAATGTAAATAGTGTACATAATACCTCATCTCAGAAATATAGACAGATACTGAAAGGCCAAAACGGTGTAATAAATATGGCGACAAAGATGAGGATAATAGTCCGAATAATGTAAATAGTGTACATAATACCTCATCTCAGAAATATTGACAGACACTGAAAGGCCGAAACTTTGTAATAAATATGGTGACAAAGATGAGGACAATAGTCCGAATAATGTAAATAATCTACATAATCCCTCATCTCAGAAATATAGACAGACACTGAATGGCCGAAACTTTGTAATAAATATGGTGACAAAGATGAGGACAATAGTCCGAATAATGTAAATAGTGTACATAATCCCTCATCTCAGAAATATAGATAGATACTTAAGAATTCTAATAAATCATTCATAAATTCTACTGTTTTCATTCATTTAGTTTGGAATAAAGAATGAGTAATGCTCGTATTGTTTGGAGAAAATTAAACCAGCAATTGAGGATATTCACTAGTCTCCAACCTTTTAAGGGTTAAAGTGCATAACAAACTCTTCGAATCTATAATCAAGAAGAAGATTGTAGAACTCATCGACAGTTACAACCTCTTGAGTGATAACCAGTATGGTGATTTTCTAAGTTTAGCTTAGATGTGGTACAAGGCCGAAAGTATGGCGCACCTAGTATGGTCGAACTCACTATTCAGTCATAACTGTTCTTGCGAGACAAGCATGCTAACCATTACACCACGTCGAAGTGACCTAAATGATTTTCTAAGCGTAGCTGAGATGTGACACAAGGTCGAAAGTATGACACACTCAATGAGGATCGAACTCACTACTCAGTCGTAACTGTTGTAGCAAGACAATCTTGATAACAACTGCACCACGTCGAGATGCCCAAGCGGTAACCACTATGGATTCACCCTACTAGATTCACACCTGATGTCTTAACTGCCATTATTCACAGAATTAGCGAGGCAATAGAGAGTAAATTCATCCTGAAGACCATTGCACTAGATATATAAAAAACAATTGAGAAGATGTGCCGTTGGGAGTTGCTACATACTGTGTAGCGACGGAAGGGCTCACCCAATTATCAAGTTCATCTTAGGTAGGTCCCTAAAGGCCATTGTTGACGGCCAGTCATCGTAAGCCCATAAGAACGATGACAGCGTTTCTCAGGATTCACTTCTTGATCCTACTATTTTCCCACCGTGTATTAATGATATGCCTAAGAACATAATTCGATCACTATGAGTATCTATGTGGATGATCCAACAGTTTATAGGTTCACCTCCCAGAATCTGGAAGGCCAGAACCTAACAGCTCATCTCTCCTCTGACCCAGACCACGTGACCCAGTGGAGGGATAAGTGGCTTGTCAAATCCAATGCGACCCAAACTGAACTCGTAACATCTAGCAGACCCCGAACTTACACCTATCTTGATGAGTCATTCTTCTCACAAGGAGGCTCCTTGCCTTGAACGTCTATTGGGACTGAAGCTCTCCGCAGACTTCAAGTGGAATTCATATAACCGATCTATTGCAAAAGATTCTGGACAAACGGTATTGATGCCATATCTGAGCTGGAGCTGCCAAGTCCTCACTTGCCTCTTTTGATAGAGTTCAAAACGTCTACGCGGACTTGTTGGTGATGAATTTTTTCTACCCCACAAGCCCTTTCACACAGACGCTATTTCCATTACATGTGTTCTGGCGAGCTATATTCCTTAGGCCCACCACACTGACCTTTACAAATTAGGCTCCTTGTCTTGAATGTCTACTGGGACTCAAGTTCTCTGCAGACCTCAAGTGGACATATATGTGATCTGTTGCTGAAGAAGCTGAAAAAATGGTTGGTTCATTGTAACACTCCAGTAAGTATCTGACTCTCCCTGCTATTCTCTATCTTTACACGACCCTCTACTATAATCTATCTTTACAAAACTCCTCCTGCTATACTCTATTTTTAAAAGACTCCTCCTGCTATATTGTATCTTTATAAGAGCCAGATCAGAAAAAGAAATGGAGTCTTGCTACCATATCTGGACTGGGGTTGTTCATTCATCACTTGCTTGCCTTGATAAATTTCAAAAACGTCTACATGGCCTTGTGGGTGATGAATTATTTTCCACCCTACAACCTCTTTCCCGCAGACAAGACGTTGTGACCTTGCTGCTCTATCGCTATTTTCATGTCATGTCTCTTGATGACTTACATTCTTTAGTTTCTATTCCATTAGTAAGAATTGGGCAATTTCTTTCCAAGAACTGCTGCTTTGTTGATCAGACTTCTAGTAGAATATTTTCCCGATTAATTTTCCGAGTATTAAATTGTGGGGAATTTATCAATTCATCCATGTCTACCAGGATTTTTCATTTGGTTTAATAGAGCAAAGTATAGTTTCGACTATGTCGCTGCTGTGCCCTTTGACAATTTACAGTGTCCGAAAACCGGTTTGCTCGATGAGATTGCATTTCAACTTTTTCCTCTCTATGGAATCCCCATAAAATAGATATCAAACTGTGCGGAATTTCTTGCTTAATCCATGTATAAAAGAATTATTTCAGTCGCTTGTGTAGGGAGAATGTGACGTTCGACGATGCGCCGCGTCGTGTTAGTGGATTTGTTGGAATTTTCATGCGGCCCAAAACTGGGGGATCACTCATATTTCACTTCTTTTTAACTTTTTTCCTGTAAATGAAATGTCTCAAAATTGGTATTAAATTGTGGAGAATTTATCAATTCATCCATGTCTAAGAGGATTTTTCATTTGGTTTAATAGAGCAAAGCAATCTTGACCACTTCAAATCTAGGGTTAATCGTTATCTTTCCTGCATAACCCCATGAACTTCATGTCTTGCCTTTCCTTACATTATACAGGAACCCTCTACCTTGAGTTGCTCTTGGATCTTGTATTGTGTAAACAACAGTATATATAAAAAGGAGTAGTCAATGTGAGATAATGTATTTGTTAAAAAAGTACATTTTCTCACATTGACTAGTCCTTTATACTTCCGTCCTGGGTATGACGATAAACTACATCTGCGTCCTGGGTAAGACGATAAACTACGTTCAGCAGCAAAGCCTCTGATCAGGAGGTTTTAAGGAGCGTGGAACCACCTCTTAATTGCTGGTGTTCCCAGGTCCACCCTGGCCCGGGGTGGCAGCACCTGTTAGGGCCCCAGCTATGGGCAAATAGTTAACACCCAAACTTGTGTAAAAATAGGTTTTAATACCCGAAATACTTTGTAATAAAAAAAAATATTACCAGCAATAATTTTTGAAGGAAAAAATATTATCAGCAATACTTAAAAAAAAAATACCAGCAATACAAACAGCTATACATTCTTTGAAAAAAATATGACCAGCTATAGATTTCTTCAAGGAAAAATATTCCCAGGAATAGATTTTTGAATAAAAACATTACCAGCAATAAAAATTTTATCGGCATTAAATAACCCATTGAGGTTGATATGTCGTAAAACAAACCAAACCAAAACAATTCCTTTATACTTATTTTTGCTTTAATAACCTATAAAAAATATTTTTTAATTTTTTGGATTATAAAAATAAAGAAAAAAGGGAAATTAAATAAATGCCAGGTTTTTAACAGTAGGACAGTCCTTGACGCAATCCATCTACAATTTAGTTGGGTATTCTTTACACCAAATTGTCACCATTTTTCATCTCTTTTCTCTTCGAGAAGTATCCATGTAGACTTAGCACTGGGATTGGATTTTATTTCCAGATTTATTTGCAGCCAAATACTTTACAAAATGACCTAACTTTATGAATTCCAATAATTTTTTTCGTTAGAGTCCATTTTGTACATTTACAAATTTACCATTTGTTCACTGATACCATATCTAGTATGGTGTTTCTGCTATTCATCTAGAGGTTCTTAACGAAATTCAAAGAAGGATGTGTAATGTAATCGATTCTGATTTAGCATCCCGACTTCAGTCATTTTCTCATCGACGTGGCGTAGCTTCTCTCAGTCTTTTCTACAAATATTTGCATGGCTACTACTCTGAAGAGCTTTTTTCTCTGGTGCCCCGCTCACATGAATGAAAGCGTGCTACTAGACTGGGATGCAGGTTGACCCGTTTATTGTCGAAATAGTTAAATGCAACCGCCACTTTTACTCCAAAAGTATCTTTTCTCGTAGTTCCCGCCCTGTAGAACGCCTTTTATATTTACTTGCTTCCCTGATAAATAAAATAGTCATTTTCTGTCTTCTTGAATCCCGTTCATCTTTTGTCCTTTCCTCAATCCTTCCTATTCTTAGTCTTTGCACTCACTTTCACTCACTGCAACCCCAATGCTTACTCGTGGTGTTCCCACCTTGCTTGGGGTGAAATGATTAAAAAATTAAAAAAAAAAATGACTTCATGAATTCTAGAGTTAATTATATTCGAGTCATGAGTGTTTTGGTTTGTTTTGTTTTACGGAATAACAACCTCAATGGGTTATTTAATGCCGACAAGTTTTTATTGTTGGTAATATTTTTTTTTCCAAAAATGTATTGCTGGTAATAATATATTGCTGGTAATAATTTTTCTTCAAAAATTCATTGCTAGTAATAATTTTTTACAAAGTATTTCTGGTATTAAAACCTATTTTTACACTTTTATAGTGTTTTGACCCTGGTTTGGGGGTTAACTATATACCCATAGCTGGGACCCTAACAGGTGCTACAACTCCGGGTTAGGGTCAGGGTGGACCTGGGAACACCAGCAATTAAGAGGTGGTTCAACGCTCCTCAAAATCTCCCGATCAGAGGTCTTGCTGCCGGACGTAGTTTATCGTCTTACCTAGGACACGGATGTACTTTATCGTCATAGCCAGGATGGAGAGTCATGAGTGAATGATGCTTGTATCGTTGGAAAAAGTTTCAAATCAACAATTGATGCCGGTTGATCCCCAATGAAACATCAATTGATGATGCCCGCTGTTTAAGTGTTAAACTGCACAGTTTTCAGTACAACATATCTATCTACAAGACCAGTCAGTGTGTGACGTCATTGTTCTCGTCAGCTCCTACCATGAAATAATTTCTCGCGAGATAACTCTTGATTTATTTTTATTTTTTTCCAAGTAGCTAAAATTACTGCCTCTGTTTCTGTCATAAACTTGGTCTAGTAATGTGTACTCAATTAAATACCTTGCTAGATATTTCGCACAGTGGCATGGGACCACTTGACATTAGCTTTTAAGTAAATTTAATATTTTATACAATTTTTTAAGTGGTGACGTCACAACAGTATTGAATGTCATTTCTTTCTCTCTTTTTTTAATCGCAACAATCGACTTGACTGTGTATTCAGCTTATATTATTTTAACTGTTTTCGCGAAAAGTTGTAATAGGAATATAATTATCACCCATGTCTTAACTGTAAGAATTGAATGACACGTCAAGCCAGACAATAATTATACGCTTTTCTGTCAGTAATGCTTACATTCATTTCTACCTATTTTACACATTTATAAATCTACCTTTCAGGCATGTATTGAATATTACTGTCACATCTGGTCTGGTGCTTCTGCTATGTATGTAGAGTTCTTGATAAAATACAAAGAATAATCTGCAATGTTATCGATTTTAACCTGGCATCTCGGCTTCAGTCACTTTCCCACTGCCGTAGCGTAGCTTCTCTCTGTCTATGTAAATATTTTCATGGTAATTGTTCTGATGAGCTTTCCTCTATGGTAACTAGACTTTATGAATTGAAGCGCAGTACTAGATTGGCGGCAAGGTCTCACCATTTTACACTTGTATTGTCTAGATGTAACCGTAAGTTCTATGCTAACATTTTCTTCTCTCGCACTTCTCGCTTGTGAAACTCTCTTCTAGCTTCTGGCTTTCCGGTCAACTTTGATCTTCAAAGATTTAAATGCAATGTCAATCGTTATTTTCTGTTTTCTTAATTCCTGTTCCTTTATTATTTTCTCGTCTTAATAGTGTTTCTTCTCATATTCTCTCACACTCAGTAACTCCTCGCATCTTAGTTGCTTTATTGCCTTACTTAGGGTGAAATGATTAAAAAAAATCACTATCAGTCTTATTCTTCTTGATTTTTAATGCATTTCGATAATAAAATAATTTGAAATGCTTTTCTTTAATAACACCATTTATAATGCATTTACGTATAATAATTTATATCTACGATATGGTTTTGTTTTGTTTGAGGGCATATCAGCCTCAATGCCGAAAAAGTTTTTATTGGTGGAATTTTTTTTTTCAAAAATGTATAGCTGGTACTTTTTTGTTTCAAAAATGTATAGTTGGTAATATTTTTTTTCAAAGCTGTATAGCTGGTAATATCTTTTTTCAAAAATGTATATCTGGTAATATTTTTCTTCCAAAATACATTGCTGGTCATTTTTTTTAAAAAAATGTAATGCTGGTAATATTTTTTTATTCAAAAATGTATTGTTGGTAATAATGTATTGTTGGTAATATTTTTTTTATTCAAACAATTATTGCTGGTAATAATTTTTTACAAAGTATTTCTGGTATTTTTACACTTTCATTGTGTTTAGGAGTTATTTTCCCAAAGCTGGGACTCTAACAGGGATTTACCTGGGAACACCAGCAATTAAGAGGTGTTTCCACGCTCATCAAAACCTCCTGATTAGAGGCCTTGCTGTCAGACGTAGTTTATCATCATACCCAGGACGGCTATAATATGTGAGTAACTTCCCAACTAACATCCAACAACAGGAACCCAGAGAGCCATGGATATAAAGAGATAGAGATGACATTTTAAAGCTTATCTTCGTCAAATACAGGAGCACAATAATAGTGTACTGTGAGACTCAAACTCATTGCACTAGCAGTAAGATGCTGGAGCAGTTCTACCAGCGCCATCGCCTGCACCAGGAAGACTCACATATTTGGAGGTAGTCGATCATATAGTTTAGTGGGTGCCTCGGCGTAGGCGAACGGTTAGTAAAGCTAGTCTACTAAAGCATGACTACTGAGTAGTGATTTTGATTCTCGCTGTGCTCCGCATGCAGAATTCAATATTAGATAAACCAATAACGGTTGTCATGTCGTAAATTCTAGCAACCAACAAGCTGCGTGATGTAATGGTTAACGAGGCCAGCATTGTTGCTCAGAAAGCGGGCTTAAAGAAGTGCATAAAGAAGGTAAGAGGCTATAGACGGAAGCACTGAGTAACGAGTGTGAATAGATAGCAGGATAGGAAGTGGGAGGGATGGCTGCCCATCAGACGTTACTAAGAGCGACCAAAGACAGGAATTTGTGGAGAGCTATGTTTTCTCACGTCCTGAAAGGACAAGGCACATAGATGATGATGATGATGATGATGATGAAAAAAATGATGGTCTGAATCGGTGATTTATGCAGGGTTATTACTTTTTGTGGTTGAGATGCCTGCATATTTTCTACCGATGTTAAAAGTGACTGCATGAGTTCAACAAAATCATCATTCATCATCATCATCATCATCATCATCTATTCATTCATTCATTCGTTATCATCATCCATCCATCCATCCATCACCATCATCATCTTCTATTCATTCATTCATTCATCCATTCATCATCATCGATCCAGCCATCCATTCATTCATTCATTCATCATCATCATCATCATCATCATCTATTCATTCATTCATCATCGTCATCATCCATCCATCCATCCAGCCAGCCAGCCAGCCAGCCAGCCATTCATTCATCATTATCATCATCATCCATCCATTCAATCATCATCATCATCATCATCATCCTTATTCACTCACTCATTCATTCATAATCATCATCATTCATCCATCCATATATTCATCATCATCATCATCATAATTCACTCATTCATTCATTCATTCATCATTCATCCATCCATACATTCATCATCATCATCATCATCCATTCAACCAGCATCATCATCACTCATTCAATCATTATCATTCATTCATTCACTCATTCATTCATTCATCATCCGTCTATTCATTCATCATCATCATCATCATCATTATTCAATCATCATCATCATCATCATCATCATCAGTCAAATGACCGGATGTGGTTGCAAGGTCGCTGCGCAATTGATCACCTGGCCAATTCCTTTTACGTATCTGAGTTGAAACCTAGACGTCATCAAATGTGTAGCTTCGCCTTGGTCATGCACACGTGACTACTCATTCAATCGGAGTAATCCCTCTAACCTGGCCGTTTACCAGTATAGGAAGCCATCTGCTCAGCGATGCCTTGCCATCACCGCACTGGCTTCATAGAAAGCTATAGAGTTCAGTCTATACGATTCAGATAGACGACCATTAACCGTACAAGCAGGTTCATCCCCACTTTGATAGTTGCTGTTTTTATTCAATCTCCTCACTAAATAAGCCTGATGAGGGGACCGGTTTAGTTGGTGATGACCCGATCGGGCGGTAGTTAGTACTGGATTACACGGTATCAGTAGCACTCGTAGCGTGACCTGACATAATTTAAATGCTAAATGTCAGTATTCTAAACGGTGATATCTTAATAAAAAAAGACACGCGTTAGCTCTTCTCCACCTGGAAGATAAGCAGTACAGAGCCCTTCACCTTGTAGCGCAGATCCATAATCATGTATCAACCCAGTGAGGAGCAATCTTAGTCGCAATAGCGGGACGAAGCGCGCCTGCTTATCATCGCTCTGATAGGAAAGAGAAAATGCATGTGTGTGTACATGTGCCAGCACTTAATTATATTTCATCATTCGCTCCACCCGCCGGGCATCACTGTTCATTTCTGATTTTCTATCTGAATTGATATTAATTAGGTTTTCTCATTGGAGGGCTTTATCAGCCTTCTTTGCTTCCCCGTAGGGAAAACTCATCAAGGGGAGACAATCCATCTTTCTGCTAATCTTACAACTCACTTAATGCATTTCCTCATTTCCTCTGGCCATTCCGACTTCTGTCCAAAAAAACTTTTATCCATCTCTAGCGCATTCCTTCCTTCCTTTCCTTTCCATATGCGCTACCTTCACATGCGTCCATATATATATATATATATATATATATATATATATATATATATATATATATATATATATATATATATATATATTTTACTTGATAGATGTGTTTGTGACCCTGGGTTTCACGCTTTAGCGATCGTCAGACCATGCATATAATATATAAATAATTATACATATATATATATTTATTTATATTTTTACATTTACACACACACACACACACACACACACACACACACACACACACACATATATATATATATATATATATATAAACCTTCACATGCGTCCATATATATATATATATATATATATATATATATATATATATATATATGTCTTAATATATCCAATGCAGTAGGTCAATTCCTTCCTTCCTTTTCCTTTCCATATGCGCTACCTTCACATTTGTCCATATATATATATATATATATATATATATATATATATATATATATATATATATATATATATATATATATATATATATATATACCTTTCACATGCGTCCATATATATATATATATATATATATATATATATATATATATATATTAAGAAATGGACAAGGTCCGACAATTTATTTATTAAAGACATTTTTTATGTTTAACGTTGTTATTTTTATAGATACAAGTATTTAAGCAAATGCTCTGTTTATGATAAACAGTATTAAATAACATTTACCGGCCTGAATGTCCGAGAAATTTTCATAGAATATATTCGTTCTTTGACAGGATTCGAACCTGCATCCTATACGGAACCGTCATATACGCTGAAGCACGTCAGCGTATATGACGGTTCATATAGGATAGGATGCATTTTATCTATCTATCTATCTAAATCTGTTCATATCTATCTATCTATCTATCTATCTATCTATCTATCTATCTATGACTTCATATCTATACAATTTTTCTTTCTTTTACTCCCTTTTCATATCTATCTTTCTCAGACTATTTACGTTATCTTTGTCTTGATCTGTCTTATTCCGTTTACATCTATCGCATGTATATATCTACCTCAATCTTTTAATATCTATTTATCTATTATCTGTCTGTCTGTATGTCTCAGTGTTCATATCTATCTATCTATCTATCTATCTATCTATCTATCTATCTATCTATCTATGCAGTTGGCATTCCGACCTTTTGGCCTTTTGTGCACGACAGAAACCCATTTTTCCTCTCGGGTAATCCTGTTGCCAAATAAATTAACAAAATTTCCGTCACTGGTATGCTACGATATCGACAGAAAAGAGATTAGGCGAATAAGAACTTAAAGTAAACCACTCTTTAATAAATATTTTACATACAAAAAGCAAAGCTCTGTGAGATTTTAGCCCCCCCCCCAAAAAAAAACCCCGATAAGATAAGAACTCCATATACACAGGATATATCAAAAATTCTTTTATAAACACTGGGGGAGGGTTCTTCACACCAAAACAAGGATAAATGTTTACATAAATATATGTCCGCAAATCTGTCGTTTTTGAGTTATTAACTTTAAAGAAAGTTTACGGTACATGACGTTGTGTTGCCAAGTAGACTAGTTTACATTTGTCATTCGTGTACATTTGTGGCTAGTTTGTTTTCAACATTTAACGTGTGTAGTAGTAAGTCAACTGAGAAGTGTTCTGTTTAATAATGGAAGGATATTCCTATTATGAGCAGGCAGATATGGTTTTTACATACGACCGCGAATGTTAATGGACGCGAGGCTGCACGGCTGTATCAGATTGCATCTCCAGGCCGAAGGCTCCCGAATCATCTAACCTTTGCTGCTGTTTATTGGCCTGACGGCGAAGAACATTCTAAAGGCCGTCGGAGAAGATACAGGTATCAGCGCACGTCAAGTGGCCCTAGCATGTCGTACATCTCATAGTATCTATCCGTATCATTTGCAACGTGTGCAAGATCTTTTGTCCTCTGTTCCTTCGCCACAGTAGAACTTTTGCCGATGGTTTATTGCACGAACTGTCGATCGTTTGTTTGTCTCTTCAGTTTTGTCTACAGATGAGGCAATATTTGGAAGAGATGGAATAACAAATTTACACAACGAACATTTGTGAGAGGACCGGAATCTCTATGGTACAATACAGTCTAGGCATCAGCATCAGTTTATGATTAATGTGTGAGATGGAATTGTAGGTGACTGTCTGGTAGATCCACATGTTCTCTCAGCACGTTTTGTAGGAGCTGTCTACAGGGACTTTATTTCGAACAAACTTTCAAACCTGCTAGAGGATGTATCCCTGCTAATACAAAGATGTGGTTCATACATAATAGGGATCCAGCATATTTTAGTTTTATTGTTCGTGATGCATTGGCTAACATGAAAAAGGATTAGGTAGAGGAGAACCTGTTCCATGGCCTGCACATTCCCCCGATCTCAATATGTTGTATTTTATCTGTGGGACCAACTAAAACAATTGGTTTATGCAGCAGAAGTTAATAATGCAGAGAGGCATTGCGAAACCATTCGACACTGTGTGGGAGTATTGAAAAGGTGCGCCAGTCAATGATCCGACGGGTGCATGCATGTTTAGAAGCAAGCGGAGGACATTTTGAACATTTTTTTGAGTTGTTGCGTCGAACGATGGCCTTTTGAACATGTTTATATGTTTACCGTGTTTTGATGTCAAGATCCCGCCTCCAAGATTGTGTCTTAGATTCTTAGATTGTACTTTTAAGAGCGTCTATCTTAAATTTTAAACTTAACTCAAATAACGAAGGATTGGTGTTAGAAAGTTTGTACAAGTATTTTTGATACAATATATATATATATATATATATATATATATATATATATATATATATATATATATGTATATATATATATATATTATGAAATGAAGTCCGACAATTATTTTAAGACATTTTATGTTTATGCATTCTTTTTATAGATACAAAATTAAGTAAATACTCTGTTTATAATAAACAGTATTAAACAACATTTACCGGCCTGAATACCGGAGGACGAATATTTTCTGTAAAAAATTTCTCGGACATGTTGTTCTCGGTAAATGTTGTTTAATACTGTTTATTATAAACAGAGCATTTTAAATTGGAAAACTTTAAGTTTCGCGAACACCCCCAATAATTTTAGTGATAGGTGCAAGATATGTTTAGAAGAAAAAATCAGGACAATAAAATATAAAAAACAAGGCAAACTATTAAATCAACAGAGAGAACTAATCACAAAATGTAGACATAGAAATAAATTCCAAATTACACAAGAATACATGTGCATATATGTGGGGGTGTATCTGTACGTATAGTAGCATATATGTATGAACATGTAAATGCATATATATGCATGTATGAAGATATGTACGCATATAAGTGTGTTGGACGGCACGATTTATTCCATTGGATGCTCTGATATTACCCACAACCTATAAATCTATATCTCAACTAATTTACATTAATCTTAACGGGTTTAAGTTTAAATCCCTCATCGCTTATTAATAATATTGGATACCTGTAGTACAAAAACTATTTACTATGAATCCCAGAAAAACACATTCCGAGCTTGTATAAGAAACGCCACATAGTAGGAAATGATATTAAACTATAAAAAACGAAATGTCCTGGCCATAAATAAACTCCCACACCAGACCCCCCCCCTCCCGCGATAAGGTAACTTACGCCCCCACCAATCGCTAGCGCAAACCCATTCTCATTAAAAAGGCGTCTACCAGACAAGGACTGACATTGAAAATAAATTTAAAACAATTCTCCGAGACAGACACTTAGGGGTTGATGATAGCCGCGTACAGAACGGCTTGAAATAGACTATCCTCTATGTTCAGGTATTTTTTGTTTTTTGCTGGAAAAATACATATGTTTAGTTATGTTGAAACTTGACTAATGCATGGAATAATAATGCAACACAAAATGTACTTAGAACAAAATGTATTGAAACAAGAAAGTGTACACAATATTTACATATAGTCTTTTGAAGAAAAATACAGAAAAAACAAAAAAAAATCTTAATATGCAATTATGCTGTATTAATGTTTATATAAAGTCGACGTCGGACGTTTCGGTCTATTTAAGACCATCTTCATGGACATTTTCATTTAAACATAATTAACATTAGAACATATAAAAATTTAACACAAAAGACGATGGACATAAGAGCACAACTAATCCAAACAGATAACTGAAATTTTTATATAAGATCAGCGTTCCGTTTAAATATGATCACGTCCACGTCACGTGGGCGATGTTGTGAAAACGTATTCGAAGATGATTTCCAAATATTAAAATATTAAAAAGTCGATTGAACTATTTTATATAAACAGTTCAAGAAATCCCTTCCGTTGATATAGGAATACGCAGAGATCAATAGGTTCTATATCCATATATTTGCTTACATATAGTCTTTTGTATATTCCTGGTATGATCGTTCCTGGAGAATGTGTTGACTGAGTCGCAGTCGGGCAGAGTATCTGGTTGAATCTCTTGATTCTTTCCTCTCTTCCCGGATCCTACCACAACAAGTTATGATAAATATATCGAGCTCTTTGTGGATCAGTTTTAATAATTAATATTGCTAGGATTCACCTGGATTATATACCAACAGATCGGTTAATATATATATATATATATATATATATATATATATATATATATATATATATATATATATCAGTTCATTTTTATCTTTGTTCGTTTATATCGATAAACACCAGGCTATTTAAGACATTTTTCTAGCTCAGTGATTCTCAACTTGGGCTGTAACGCCCCTTAAAAGCGTTATTAACTCTTAAGGGAACAGGAAGTGTTCAGGGGAGTTAGGTGTGACTTAGGTGGGCGGTATACATTTAACAATGCGTTAAGACGATTTAAAAAGAAAAAATATTAAGGGCTACAAAGGACAATTGTGGAGAGCCATGATCACTAACTTCCTGAAGGGACATGGCACGAAGAAGAAGAAGAAGAAGAAGAAGATGATGATGGTGATCATCATCATCATCATCATCATCATCATCATCGTGATTTAACAGTTTTAAACCTGATTGAAAAAGAACCACTATTTCATTTACGCATTTGTTTATCTTTTTGTTTTAGACGTAATTTAAACATTTAGCTGTTATGTAAGTATGGAGTAAAAACATGCGGGCAAATGTCCGGCATCTTTTATAGACTGACGCGCTGACCGCCTCTTCGCTGTTCCCCCCAAAGTTTACTTCCGGTGAATGGCGCTGCCATAATGCAACTAAACGTAAACTCGTGACAATAACACTTACATTACATTTATTCTAGCGCAATTTTACCATATGGGGTGCTAAAACCATGAAAATATCTGAAAAAGGGATGCTGAAAAAGAAAAAAAAATTAAGGGGTACTGTCGAGCTCAGGTATGAGCGATCTCTTCTGACCAGTGGGTCGCATGAGATATGACTCATCATTAGGTGAGCAGTAAAAAAAAATCAAGGTAATTTTTCATTGAATGTGCTTCTGTCATTTTCCTTACATAAGCCATATATGTAAGCATCTGTCATAGAAAAGGGGAAAAGTCGTTTTGTTTTCTGAGAAAAATATTTTTCTATAATAAAAATATTGAAGTTTTGGTATAATATTACCACTGGTGATTAACACACACCGCTGTGTTAGATTTGTTTGTAATTTACTCATTTTAAAATTAAAAAAAAAAAAATTCCCCAGAGAAAGAATTATAATGAACGTTATCTGTTTTTAAAGTAAAAGATGTTACACGGATGATCCTCTTTAGTGAAAATCGCCAATAGTTTAAAGTGATGAAAATGTGATCGTTAACGAAAGATTTCAAAATTCAAGAAATATTGTACTTGATCATTCTTTATGTATGTAGTTATGTATGTGGTTATGTATGAGAGAGTGTGTGAATGAACAAGTGAGAGAAAACAAAGAAAATTTTAATAAACAATTATTTTCCGCATGAAATTAAACGTACCATCCAGAAATTCAAATGGGTCACATGCAGCCCGTGGGAAGAGGACATTCCGGCGTAGCCCATTTGACGTCGCTGATTCGACGTGACCGATTCGACATAGGAATTTTCCGATAGAGGAGGATTAAGAGTCAGATTACTATTTCGTCGTTATAGTCAAATTTGCTCTCTCTCTCTCTCTCTCTCTCTCTCTCTCTCTCTCTCTCTCGTTTAGTAGTCAAATTAGTACTTCATCCAATTTCAGAAAAAGAGTATTTGGAGGTATTTTCATATTTAAGAAAAAGAGTAGTTGGAGGCATTTTTAAATTTAAGAAAAAGAGTAGTTGGAAGCATTTTTAAATTTAAGAAAAAGAGTATTTGGAGGTATTTTTATATTTAAGAAAAAGAGTAGTTGGAGGTATTTTTAAATTTAAGAAAAAGAGTAGTTGGAGGCATTTTTAAATTTAAGAAAAAGAGTAGTTGGAGGTATTTTTATATTTAAGAAAAAGAGTAGTTGGAGGTATTTTTAAATTTAAGAAAAAGAATAGTTGGAAGCATTTTTCTATTTAAGAAAAAGAGTAGTTGGAGGTATTTTTATATTTAAGAAAAAGAGTAGTTGGAGGTATTTTTAAATTTAAGAAAAAGAGTATTTGGAGCTATTTTTAAATTTAAGAAAAAGAGTATTTGGAGGTATTTTGATATTTAAGAAAAAGAGTAGTTGGAGGTATTTTTAAATTTAAGAAAAAGTGTATTTGGAGGTATTTTTATATTTAAGAAAAAGAGTAGTTGGATGTATTTTTATATTTAAGAAAAAGAGTTGTTGGAGGTATTTTTAAATTTAAGAAAAAGAGTAGTTGGAGGTATTTTTCTATTTAAGAAAAAGAGTAGTTGGAGGTATTCTTAAATTTAAGAAAAAGAGTAGTTGGAGGTATTTTTAAATTTAAGAAAAAGAGTATTTGGAGGTATTTTTATATTTAAGAAAAAGAGTAGTTGGAGGTATTTTTATATTTAAGAAAAAGAGTAGTTGGAGGCAGTTTTATATTATATTTCCTTCAGTTCAGATTCATATTTTTCAGTTGTCAAATCCCTTTTATTCCAAATGGAAGGAAATATTTTATCAAAACGTGGAAGAATTAAAGTGATACACAGTGGCTACCATTTTATTGTTGATGCAACGAACAAGAGTGATCCTGAATGAAAGTTTTGTCGATGTGAACTAAAAGATCGAAAGTAAGTTTACATATAAAGGATGGAAAAGTGATTCTCTAGTTGAATGAACACACCCATGAAGCATCCGCTGCAAAAACAGAGGTTGAAAAGATAAAAACATATTAAGAAAAGTCGTGCTGAAACTTTCAAAGCATCAACCGTTGTGTTAAATGAAGTGACGTTGAAACAGTCTGACGCCGAAACTACTGTGCCGAATAGTCTAATTATTTTTCTGACGCCGAATCAGCGACGCTAAATGGGCAACGCCGAAACCCCTCAAACCCGCACCCCGTAGACCGCAGTTTACCCATAACTGATCTTTTATAGCTATTAATATTTGCTCAGGCAGTTGCAACATCGTGCTGCCATTTTTATTGGCAAATGTATTGTTTTGACCAGAATGCAAAATTCCGAGCTGTGTTTGTAATGAGATGGCATTAGGAGTGTTCAGTTTTAACTGATTTTATTAAAAAATATCGCTTTAGATTGTATTAGGATTGCGGTTATTCATATATATATATGCGCCGGAATGCTTCATCAGTGAGGCTTCTTATTGGTATAATGGGGGGAGGGGTCTAAAAAAATCCGTCCCTCTCTCTCTAAGGTGACCCAGCCAGGAGTGATCATCTCAACAGTTTACTTTCTGGCATCTAAAATGAATCTGTGAATCTTAGGATCAGCCATTTATTGGTTTGAACCATTTTGTTTTTCCCCACATTGAAAATTGGTTTTTAATGTTTCTACAGTCTCCGTTAGCCTAATTAATATCATTAACTTTCCCCGTATCTGTCTTGTTTGCTATTGTGTTATTTTTTTAATTGTCTCAATTGGCATATTTTTGTTTATTGATTATAACATTGAAGATACAAGAATATAAACAACATCGTTAGATTATTATGCTTATATTATAAGAATAAAATCATATATATTATATAGGTATAAAGAAAAGGGGACGATATAAGAAAAAAGACATGCCTACCAATATTTATATTGTTTCAAAGCATTATTCAAATACTGCAATTTGTCGAAGTGTTGTTCCCTGATATTTACCACATCAGCCTTTCAAAAAGGCCAGAAATCTGAACATTCAGGGTAAGAAAAGCAAAGATTCGAGAATGGCAAATCTCCCAAACGTTTTAAACCAATGATCATTAAACTATTTGATCTTGTAAACTGACAAAATATTTCCTATTGTGTTTATGAAAAATGTTTTTTTTCCGTATTCTATTCTTCTACGGTGGAGTAATGGATAGCGGCTCGGATTGAAGAATCGGAAAGCCGAGTTCGAATCCCAAACGAATCAATTACATTCACTTACGTGCTAATAAACGTGGAAAAGGTATGAATCCTCTTCTTCTCCCTCCCAGCTTAATAACAGGACACACCGGGTTCTATAGCCTTGGATGGCAATTGGTCTAACGCAGAAAGGAATGGCAACCTACTGCGGGAAAAAATCTGCTCGTCAGTCATGTATCGAAAGATACATGATCACCTAAGCGTGTATCACGCATGGCACATAACTGACTAAATCTTCTTTGTGTCGTATCCCTTCAGGATGTTGGCAGTCATGGCTCTCCCCACTTTCCTGTTCTTTGCTTTTTTGTTATATCACCTAAACCCCATTCTGCTATCCATTTACTCAAGTTCGCTTGGTTGTTTATGTGTCATTTTCCTCTGTCTCCCTTTTGTCTTCAATATGTCAGATTTTCCAAGCCCACTTTCTTCATTATGTACCCTCGACATTTCAAATCTATCTTCCTGATGTTAAGTTTAAGTGTCCTTTTTGTTTCCATTTTCTCTGGAAATTCGTTGTTGCTCATTTGTTCATTCCACAGTATTCTCAGCATCCTTCTATAGAACCATATTTCCGTTGCTTCAAGCCTCTTCCTCATGTGTGAGGAGATTGTCCATTATTCACTGCCATACTGGAGGACTTTTATTACGTAACAATTCAGTACTCTTTACTTTATTTCTAAGGAAATTTTCCTGTTTCTTAATACTTTGCTTAGAATTTGGAAGGCATCTTTCGCTACCCCAATGTGCTTTCGGATATCAGTGTCGCACTTTCCGTCCTCTATTAAAACACTTCCCGGATATTTAAATTGTTGCACTTGTTAGATTTTGGGATTTGTAATTTGCATGTTGAGCTGTCTCTTTTGCTGACAACCAAGCAGTCTGTCTTCCTGCATTTGATGGTTAGTTCTTTCCTATGATAATATATATATATATATATATATATATATATATATATATATATATATATATATATAATAAATATGGTAATATATATATATATATATATATATTATGAACATGGTAATATATATATATAATGGTAATATGTATATATATTATGAACATGGTAATATATATATATATTATAAACATGGTAATTCCTGTGTAGCGAAGAAACCATATTTTAAATCAGTTAATTTATAATATTAATGCTCTGTAAATTTACATTGAGCACTGTTTTGTATAAATAAAATATCAATAAGAACACCGAATTATATATGTTACTGTTCTTCTTTTTATTGTAATATATATATATATATATATATATATATCATTACATAACATAATGTTGATATTTACTATGTTTACTGGAGACTAGCATGTATATACAAGATTTCTTAATAATATATTTTAACGTAATAATAGCTTCTTCTTCCAGTATATAGTAAATTATTTCCCACAAAGGTTCATGTAATATTTCCTCACTAAAAAAAGAATTATTCTTACACTTCGCAAAATATGTTCGGGTTTAAATATACCACAAAGGGTTGATAAGCCGTAAAAATCACAATTAAATCAGTTACCTTAATAAAATATTCTCGTGTTGTTTTCATCATTGATTAAATGCACATTTTTTTTTCTTTTCTTAATCATTTCACTCCAAGCAAGGCGGGAATGCTTCTAGTAAGCAGGACGTTACAGGAAGTCAAAGTGAAAGTGAAAGAAAAGACTGAGCATTGAGCAAAGGACAAAAGATAGACGGGATTCAAAAAGATAGAAGATGGCGATTGATGTTACATTTAAATTTTTGAAGATTCTAATCAGGGAAGCAAGTAAACGGAAGGGAGTTCTACAGGCGGGAAGTCCGAGAAAAGAAACTATGGTTTAGAAGTGGCGGTTGCATTTAGCTATTTCAACAGTAAACTTGTGGGACCTAGTTGCCAATCTAGTAGCGCGCTTAAATTCATGTAGTCGGGGCACCAGAGAAAAAAAGCTCTTCAGTTGTCATGAAAATATTTGTAGAAAAAAAATGGGAGGGAAGCCACGTCACCTACAGAAGATTCGCAGTAATGCATTTCATTAACTTATTCTATTAGTTTTTCAGTATTTTTTAAAATTTCCTCAAATTTATTATTAATGTCCATCAAGAAATTATACCAGGACTGATTCGTAAGGGTAAAGCAGCAAATTTAAATTCACTTGATAAAAGATTCTTAAATTGTTTACGCCGTTGATTGAAGGCTCTTGCTTGAAAATGAACATATTACGTTGTCACATATAAAATGACGCACTTTAGAGGTAATGAATAAATGGCATCTGAAATGTTAAATAACTAATTTATTTAGTTGAAATAGGCACCATGTTCATGATTGACTATTCTCCAGTGTACCTCTAAATTCTTGATCCCATCTTTAAAAAAAATTCTCATCCTTTGATTTGATAAACAGTTCAAATACTTTGATTACCTCTTCCTTATTGGAGAATATTTTATTGCACATTAAATGCTCAAAATGCTTAAATAAGTGGTAATCAGTAAGAGAGATATCAGGTGAATATAGAGGAAGAGGCAAAATCTCATCATTCAGGCTATGCAGCTTTTGGACAGTTGATTGAGAAGCGTACAGCCGGGCGTTGCCGTGCAGTAAAGTTGGGCTATCCCTATTCACAAATCTAGGATGTTTCTTTTTTAATTTTTCATTCATACACTCAATTTCTCCACAATATGTTGCTGTTATTGTGTTCCCTTCAGACAAGAATGAATAAAGAATAACCCCTTTGAAAGACCACCATACAGTAACCATTAACTTTTTAGAGTGCAGTGGAGGTTTTGGGTATTGTTTTGATGATTCATTTGCTTCTAACCAATGACCTACTCCGTTACTGTTGTCAAAGAGTATCCATTTCCCATCGCATGTAATGATTCGATGCAAAAATGGTTCCTTATCCTAGTTTGTACACATAGAGTAAGATTACTCGACATTGTTCCATTGTCTTATATAACTAATGGCTATGTCCCAATCCTCATAAATACGTTGGACACTATTCTAAGTGGGGGTAATATACTGTCTATGTAGTCCACCACTAGCAGTGGTTTACCTACTTCACGTCGCTGGCGAGTATTGTATTTTGTTAATGTTATAAAGAGATTACCATTTCCTTTCCAACCTTCGTTTTAGTTATTCCTCATTCAGTAACATTTTCTAGGTTACAACACATTGTAATCTTTTTCATTGGGCTTATGAGTAACGACATATTGAAAGAAACATTATCTAGAAAAGAAAAAGAGTTAAGATTTTTTATATACTAAGGAGGTTACTTCGTTAGACGACCAGATCAAGAACCAGCACCCCCCCCCAAAAAAAATGCGTCATTTCATGTGTGACAATCTAATATATATTTTCTCATATCTCTGTCGTGTATCTACGGTTTGCCGTAACGTTTTTGATGAACTTAATCGATTAGTTTTTAAGTTGTTTTTCTTTTTAAATTTAGCGAATCAGAGAAGGTTAATTGGACTTCTGCTTATTTAATCTCGATAGGCCCAGAAAACCTAAGTTCTTAAATAGCCACATTAGATTTCGACACATATATGGATACCATGCATGATATCCAACTCGTTCAGAAATATCTAAATTATAATTTTCATAAAAAACCGTATTCCCAGATCAATGATTCAAAATGGCTTCAAGCAAATGAATCCTTTAGGTCTTAAATAAAAGGATACTTCAGTCGAACCTATAGACTGGCGCTACACAATCCCAAATAATTTTACTAAATAACTAAAAACACAACACTTCCAAGAGGCGCAAAATAAATGGATAGCACATCTAACTAGAAAGAAAAATAAGGAAAAATATATAGACTTTATATACTACCATAAGCAAATGGTTTAGGTGTAAATCCCCATCATTATTTGAAAGAGGTATAAAATTTAGTGGACTTTTTATGAAAAATCTGTCAAGAAAAAGATTTTAAAAATTTCAACCGACTGTAACGCTGACTGATCGGTCAATGAATGCCGAATGTTTCCTGTATGGAAACGGCTATTTAATACCATTACCATTATCATACCATTACCATCGACGATAGAAATAGCGATAACAGTTAGTGGATTTAGGAAGTCTAATCTCATGAAAAATTGTTTTAAGAAAAAGATTTTATATATTTTAACCAAGAGTAACACTAATTATTCACTCAATGAATGTTGAATATTTCTAAGAAACAGGAAAATTTTGATATAAAAAAAGGTGTACTGAACTGTTATGTAATATCAGTCGTCTTATATGGCAGTGAATTCTGGACAATGTACTGAAAAATGAAGAAGAGACTTGAAACAGCAGAACTATGGTTCGACAGACGGATGCTGAGAATACTATGGACAGAGCATGTGAGCAACGTCGAAGTTTTAGAGAAAATGGAAACAAAAAGGACACTTATACTTAATATCAGGAAGAGACAGTTGCAATTTCTAATGCACATAATGGGGCAAGAGGCGTTTGAAAATTTGATACTCACAGGAAAGGTTGAAAGGCAAGGAGGACGGGAGTAAACAACATATAACATACCTGGCGAGCTTCCGTAAATGGATAGTGAAACAAGGTTTAGGAGCGATAACAAAAAGACAAAATATATCAAGATTTACAAAGGACAGGAAATTATATAGAACCATAGTCGTCATCGTAATGAAAGGACACGGCACATAGAAGATGATTGCCATTAAACTAAAGGTGCTGGAAAATAGCTGCGGGACTTCTATTAATATTATAGTAACTCGACATTTTTTTCTGATATACTTTAGTTACAAGTTTTTTAAAATTTCTGCTTAGGTATTTATAAAATTGGGAGGTCTTAAAGTATGCAATTACATTATATACGACTATATATTTTTTTAAACTGTACTTTTCGTGTTGTACTTAGGAGGTTGTCGATTACATAGATACGTACGTTAGAGAAGTTTGAAATTCATGCACTATTCAAAATTATCAGACCATTGCTAGATGCTCAGCGTGCTGAGAGATGTTCGCCTGTGCTGTTCTAATAAATATTACGTTCAACGTTTTATGCCCTTGTCGCAGCACACACGGGCTAACAGAATAAATATATACTTTCTTGTATCACTTGGGAGGTCCTGTTAAGTTGGTCGCACATTGAGAGGCAGAATAAAAACCCGTTCAAATGTAACGAACGTTAGACTTGTCAAGAATATAATGATCATGATTACCACACACACATATATATATATATATATATATATATATATATATATATATATATATATATATATATATATGTTGCGTATATTTTGGCAGCATGTTTTCATTAAGACATGTCTCAAATAATTAAGGCAGGTTTTGTCTACTTATTTTTAATATCTGTCTATATTTCTGAAATAAGGTATTATGTACACTATTTACATTATTCGGACTATTCTCCTCATCTTTGTTGCCATATTTATCACAATGTTTCGGCCGTTGTACGCTCCGGCCTTCTTCAGGTGGTTGGAATGTCGAACTGAACCTATTTTTAATAGGATCCTTTCATAATTACAAACACGTTTCTTAGTATCCTCATTAAAGGAAGAAAGAAAATTACCAAGTTGATGCATAATCATTTTTATTATTTAGCGTTTTTTTCAACTCACGTAAAAATTTAATTTTCAGAAAAACACAACATTTTTGTCTTAGAAAAAAGATGAACACAACAGTTTTTCAATTAGAAAAAACAAGACCTTAATGACGACAATGTTCTAATGTCTAAAGTACTCGGAATAAAATGAATATGCATCAACATGGTAATTTCCTTTATTTCTTTAATAATTTTGAGGGAGAATATTTCCCTACAAGTTTGGACTCGGCCGTCGGACGAAAGACATAAAAATACACCCACATCAAGAGGAGTAGCAGCAGGAGCAATAGCAGCAGGAGCAGTAGCAGCAGTTGTTTATGCTGAAAATAGTTAGCCATTCACGGCAAAACATTCTCTTCCCTACATTATGTTTCCATGTACCAAAATGTAATAAACTTGTTAAACCAATTCCGGTTTCTAAAATTGTTTGTGATGATTCGGTTACAACAATAAGGATACTAAGAAACTTGTCCGTAATTACGAGAGGAACCTATTAAAAATTTTTTTCTAAATTATTTTGTGAGACGTCTTAGTATATAGAAGGCATTTGTGAATAAGTCCTGAAAGTTTCATTAAAATCCGACAATTATTTGATTTTTGTAAATTTTTTCCAAATCAATGTGTTTTTCATCTGAAAAAGGGCGCAAAACACTAATCGTTAATATTACGTCGACCGCTTATGTAAAAAAAAAAAACCCAAAAAACCCCAAAAAACCCAAAAAACAAAACAGTTTCGAACGTGCTGGAAAGGATTGCTAAAAAATAATAAAATAATAATAAAAATACTTTGGTCTTTTCTCTTAATAATAATATAAACATTTTAACGATAAAACTTTCTATTAAGTTTAGGGCCTTTTTTCATCATTGCTATGCTGTTTTTTCAGCGAGCAAGTGGAAGTACCTACAGAAATGTATAGACATTCAGCGTTCCAATTTCGACTGATTAAAGTAGTATTTAAACATTAATTCAGAGAGAAAGTTATTTTTAAACCGAACATTATTTTCTGAACACTCTAATAATTTTTAGTCTATTTTGTTTCAGCATTGTTAAATAATATCAGCTTCTGAAGAAATCTTTAAAATTCTAATCTCAGACTTGTCTCTTTGTGAGTTGATTTCATCATCTATGTACCGTGTCTTTTCAGAACGTGGGTGATCATGACACTCCACAATTTCCTGACCTTTGACTTTTACAAAAGCTCGTTACGTAGGTTAATCTCTGATTTCCTCTACCCATCTTTCTTTCCATCTGCCCCGTGAGTGTCAAATTCTCCCAGTCTTCTTTCATCGTGATGTGCCCTAGAAATTCGAACTGTCTGTTCCTGATTTTAAGTATAAGTGCTATTTCAGTTTCCATTTCTTCACATGTTCAGTCTATGGCATTCCCAACATCCTTCTGTAGAACTAAATTTCTATCACCTCAAGTTGTCCATCTGCGATGAGATTGTCCAGCATTTACTAGGACCGATATTGAATAACAATTGAAAGCTTTATTTTCTTTGTTTCTAACGAAATTTTTCCTGTTTCTTAATATTTGCTTAGCTTTTGGAAGGCATATTTCGCTATTCCAATGCGCTTTCGGATTTCGGTGTCACCTTTTCCGTCTACAGTTAAAACGCTTCCTCGATATTTAAATTTTTTGTTCTTGGTTGAGTTTAGAATCTCCAATTTGTAGTTCACGTCTTGGGATGTTCCCTTTGGCTGACTACGATAGATTCCCTCTTATCAAAATTGGCAGTCTGTATTCTTATAAAGAAGGAGAACTGTATCCTTATGCCAATAATCCATGCTAACTTTCCGCCCCTTTACTTAATAAAGGAGCAATAAAGGTCGGAAGTTCATTAAAGTGGTATCCTGTGTCATAATATAGTTGGTCAACTTAGGTGGTTGCTGGGTGACAAATCCGCCTTGCGCTATGGCTAGGTGTCCAGAGGAATAGATCATTCACTTGCTCGCCAGCAGTCTCCTGCAAAGCGCATTCTGCGTTCACGTAAGGTTGTAGAAATATCGGGAATGGGTCCATAGAGCTGTGATTTAATTGAATGTTACCTCCAAGAGATGTTCTGGGTATGACGATAAACTAAATCTAGCAGCAAGATCTCTCTGATTGGGAGGTTTTGAGGAGTGTGAAACCGCCTCATCATTGCTGTTGTTTGCAGGTCAACGTGATGAGATTGTCCAGCATTTACTAGGACCGATATTATATAACAATTGAGAGCTTTCTTTTGCTGTTGTTTGCAGCTCAACGCTGATCCAGGCTGTTAGGGTCCCAGCTATGGGCAAATAGTGAAAAATATGGATCAAAGTGTGGTCAAAACAGGAAAATATAAAAATACGTTAGAAAAGGTTACCAGTAATATATTTTCATAGTAAAATATTACCACCATTATATATTATTGATAAAAAAAAAACTTCCAGCAATACATTTTCGGTAAAAAAATTACGAAATCTCACAAGAAAAAAAAATCGGCATTAAATGAGCCATATTGATTTGATATGACATTGAATAAACCAAACAAACCAGACCAAAAGATGTTAAGTATAGCTCTCAGCATTCGGGTGCGTGTTCCATGAAGCTTAGACTCATTAAAACATTAAAACTGACTCTACAGTGGCGCAGAAGAAGCTCCGTTTGAGGTTGTCTGGTAGATCAGATTTCCAGATTACATCCGTTTTATTCAAGTGTTTAGCTATGTGAATTTTCTCATCTTTTGCAGTAGAATCTATTTCCCTTCCCAGGTATATAAAACATTCGAGAGATTTTATTGATTTACCTGAAACAGTTTGTATTGAGCCTTGCCGGCTGAAGCTCATGAATTCAATTTTAGACGCGTTGACATAGAGTCCAGCATCGTCGGCAACATTTTCTTGATGATGTAGAAGAGCTGTGGCTATTATTATAAAAAGAGAGACACTTTCCTTGTTACAACTGAAGGTTATATTAAATTCTTTGGAAAGTAATGTGTATTTCTTGACAAAAATAAAATCTTATATAAATGTTGCAAAAGTTACATTGATTTTTAGTCCTGGGCATGACGATAAACTACATCTGGCAGCAGGGCCTCCCATCGAGAGATTGGAAGTTTTGAGGAGCGTGGAACTACCTCATAATTGCTGTTGTTCTCAGGTCCACCCTGACCCGGGGTGGCAGCACCTGCTAGGGTTCTTGCTATAGGCAAATAGTGAACCCCAAAACAAAATAAAAACTCTACAAAAGTGTAAACATACATTTTTATATAAAAATTACTAACAATATGTATTTATATAAGAAATTGTCAACGATATTTATTTATAGTAAACTAGCAGTAGAGCCCGGCGTTGCCCGGGGATGTAACAGTAAGAGATAGATCAAGTATCAACCATCATAAAGACTGAAAAATAGAATTGACAAAGATTATTGTTTAAGGTTGACGAACAGGCATGTCTTAATTAGTTTTTTTTTTAGTTTTTTTTACGAATTGGTCAAACCCAAACTCAAACAAAAACATTGTTTTCAATCGTTATGAGTCTACCGATTGAATAGAATTTCATTATAAACAATTGTCTTGCAAATGGAATTTTTAAAATAGTGTAAAAATAAAGAAAAAAGTGTGCAAGACAATAAGAAACACTACCTGCCAAAAAAAGTGAAGTTTTGTTGAAATCGTTTGAAAAATGTAGGAAATCCGATCCCATATATAAACGAACACACACACACACACACACACACACACACACACACACACACACACACACACACACACAACCTGGGTTTTATAATAAGTATAACTCAATATGAGTTGTCCCCCTTTCATTCTCGTGATGCCTCTTAATCGTGTTTTCAAATGGATTTTGTGCAAAAACAATTGTGTTTTTCCAATTTTTGGCGCAGTCAGAACCACCGCAAGGTAATTTTACGTAGTCCTGTGAAGTTTTGTTGAAATCGGTTGAAAAATGTAGAAAATCCGATCCAATATATAAACGTACAGACACACACACACACACACACACACGCACACGCACACACACACAATCTGAGTTTTATAATAAGTATGATTACTATCAATACAATTTTAAAGCAATAATACATTTTATCTGTAGTTGTAGGCATAGAACTGTGCTCAAAATATTTATATTTCAGCATTAAATAACACATAGAGGTTGATGTACCAAAATCAATCAACCAAACAGCCAACGTGAAAGAACTCTTTCATAACATTAATCTATATCATATCTTACAATTTCTTAAAGAAATCAAACTGTATTCCAAAATATAACTGTAACAAAACTACAACATAAAACACGCATATATTGCCGCCTCAAGTAATTATGTCCATATAAACATGTATATGCCCAAAAGCTGAGTATCATCTACCATGTATTCAATTGTGAAAGTAGAATAACATCTATCACATTTTTATCACTTCAAAGCCACCAAGAAAATTAAATTTCAGCATTAAATGACCCATAAGGTGTTGATATGCCATTAAACAAATCAATCATAAACCAATCTGCTTATCTCCCTTTTAAGCCTTCAACTTCATCAATACATTGTGTTAAGTGCATTTTTATCAATAATTAATGCATTTTATCAATAATTAATGCATTTTATTTGCAGTTGAAAGCGTTCAAAATATTTAAATTTCGACATTAAATAATCAACATGAAAGAACTCTTTCATGACATTAAACCATATAATCTTCTACAATTTCTTAAAGAAATCAAACTATATTTCAAAATATAACTTCAACAAAACTACAACATAAAACACATATCACCACCTCTAGTAATTATGTCCACACAAACATGTATATGCCCAAAAGCTGAGTATCGTCTACCATGTATTCAATTGTGAAAGCAGAATAACATATATCATATTTTTATTACTTCAAAACTCTCAAGAAAATTAAATTTAGACTTTAAATGACCCATAAGGAGTTGATATGCTGTTAAACAAACAAATCAAATGGAATTAACATTTGATTTTCAGTAATCACAATGGTTAACAATGACAAAGGATCGATTTGAAAATATTTTTGAATCGTTGTGTTATAAACCAACAGCCACGATACACAATTTGAAAATAAAGGATAAAAAACAACTTTTTGTCAAAGGATATGACCAAGGTTTACCATTCTATAGTGGAAGGATTTTCTTACAGGTGCAAATACACGGATGAGGAGAAACAATCAATAGTAACGAACAACAAACGTCCAATTGAGTGGGACACACATGCCTGTCTTAGGTGATCATCACGCTTAGTAATTCACCTGTGCATTTAATATATGCAGCATAGAGTGTTGAGTTGAATTGGAACGAGTCTTCATTGTTCGATTTCCTTTGCTTGACGGTAACAAGTAAAAAGAGATGTTATTCGCTTAAGACTCGGTTTCCAACTAATTTCATTCATTATTTCCCCGTTCTACATTTCATATGTGATCACGTGATTCGTTACGTGTGAGAATCTATTTTTCGCTTGAACCTGTTGCTGGGCCATCAGTTTGTCTGACTTAATTGTTCATGCAGTCAACGACTACTGTTGCAGATTGAAAGAAAGAGGGGATGAGTTGATATACTATATTATAGAGAGGTGGAAAGAGAGATGATTTGCTAAGTGTAAAATGTGCGTGGTTATGGGTTCTGGCTGCGTAAGGATATAAGACCTGTAAAAAGAGTCTGAGTGGAAAGAATTCTGATATTGCGGAATCGATCACTTCCCTACTTTTAAAGTTTCTGCTGCTAAGAAAGCGTACCTTCTTTTTTATGGGTCTTGTTTCTTCAGGACGTAGGCGATTATGGCTTTCCACAATTTTTAGCTCTTAATAAATTCTGCTTTATTTTTATTTCTTCTAAACCTTATTCCGCCATCTATTTAGTCAAGCTCACGATGTATGCTATGCGGTGTTTTCCTCTGACCCTCTTGCCTTCAATATGTCCTGTGAGTATCAGATTTTCAAGCCTTCTTTCCTCGTTATGTGCCCCAGAAATTTCAACTGTCTCCTTTTTATTTCCATTCTAGGTTCCAATAATTTTCTAGGTAGTTGTTCACATATTAAGTCCATGATATCTTCAGCAACCTTCTGGATAACCATATTTCTGTCGTTTCAATTATCTTCATCTTTCAGGAGATTGTCCAGAATTCACTAGTGTTACGGTTTTTTGGGTATATAACACCTGTAACTAGTGAGCAAGTCAGAATGACTTATTTCCCTTTATAGTCGACCAATAGAAGGTTGACCAATCAGAAGCCGCACAACACTGTATTCGTCGTGTATAAAGGCGGCCATCTTGTTTCCTCTACCGGAAGGACCAAAGGCGACCAGGAGAAGGATGAACTACACTCTGCTGTGATATCCACTGCGAACCTAAAGTACGCTTTCCTACTGTCTCCGAAATATTCACTGCCAACCTCTGGATTCTATAATCGAGGACGACCGTCATGAGAATGTCTAACAACTAGCATATAGGAGAACAGGTATCACGTAACAGCTCAGTACTAGTTTCTTTGTCGCTAACGAATTTTTACTGTATACTTTACTTAGATTTTGGAAGGCATCTTTCGCTATCCCAATGCCTCTTTGGATTTCAGTGTCGCACTTTTTGTCCTCTGTTAAAATACATCCTAGATAATTAAATTTTTGTATTTGTTTGATTTTAGTATCTTGAATTTGTAATGTGCCTTTTGGGCTCATCCTTTTGCTCACAGTCATGCATTCTGTCTTCATGAAGTTGATGTTGAATCCTTTCTTCTCGCTTTCCTTCTCTACATTATGTAGAAGTTTTTGTAGTTTTCGTTCCGCGTCTGCTATCAACACTGTGTCATCTGCATATCTTATGTTGTTAAGATTGTGGCCGCCATTAAAATTCCTGGTAGGACTTCTAATTCTCTCAGTATTGCCTCACTGTATAGGTTCAAGATATCTACTTAAAAAGACACATACCTTTCTATTTTTGTATAAAACTCATTTTCAGTTTACTGCCAGTATAGGTTCTGGATTGTTAAAGGTATACAAGGAATTTGAAAAATTTGAGCGTGTTAAATCCAGAAAAAAAAGGACACAAGGATAAATCCTTATAGACCAGTATTTTTAATTCTTATTTTCCTTTCTAGATATTTGCTCAGGCTGCCACCCCCTCTATGTTAAAATGGAAAATTCGGGCCTCGAATATTGCTGCCTCAAATGGTCTGATGTTTCTGTTGTATATAGCGATTTTCCAAGCGTAGCTTAGATGTGGCACAAGGCCGAAAGTATGGGACACCCAGTGAGGATCGAACTCACTAATCATTCGTAATTGTTCTATCGAGACAAGCTTGCTAACCATTACACTGCTTCGAGGGGCCCAAAGCGATTTTCCAAGTGTAGCTTAGATGTGGCACAAGGCCGAAAGTATGCGGCACCCAGTGAGGATCGAACTCATTACTTAGTCGCAATTGTGTTAGCGATACAAGCTGGCTAACCATTATATTTCTCGAGGTGCCCAAAGCGATTTTCCAAGTGTAGTTTAGATGTGGCACAAGGCCGAAAGTATGCGGCACCTAGTGAGGATCGAACACACTAATCGTTCCTAATTGTGTTAGCGAGACAAGCTTTCTAACCGTTACACCGCCTCAGGGTGCTCAATATTTCTGCTGTGTATATAGATATTCTTGACAAATTCTAAAGAAGAATCTGCAATGTTATCGGTTTTGACCTGGCATCTCGGCTCTAGTCACTTTTCCATCGCCGTAACGTAGTTTCCCTATGCTTTAAAAAAATACTTTCACGGTACTTATCCTCTTCGGTAGCTCGATGCCACCAATTTAAGCACAGTCCTAGATTGGGAGATAGATTTCCTCATTTTACTTTTGAAATTGATTGTTGTAACCGTAAGTTCATGCTAATGGTGAACAGCTAACTGTCGCACTTCTCGTCTGTAGAACTCTCTTCCCGCTTTTCTTTCCTGTTAACTACTATCTTCAAAAATTTAAATGCAATGTCAATCTTCTGTCTCCAGGAATTCTGTTCTTTTATCGTTCCCTCTTTATTTTTAAACATTTCACTCCTAGCAAGGCAATGAAGCCACTAAGGCGTAAGGCCTTACCAAGTGTGAGAGAATATGTGAAAAAGAAAACATTATTAAGGTGAGAGAACAATAAAAGAACAGATATTAAGAAGATAGAAAATAACGATTAACATTGCTTTTAAAATTTTTGAAGATCGATGTTGGCTAGTAAACAAGACGACAGAAGAGAATTCCACAAGCAAGAACTGTGAGGGAAGAAACAGTTAGCATAGAACTTACGGTTACATCTAGCCGTTAAAAACAGTAAAATGACGAGAACTTACCACCAATCTTGCAGTAGGCTTAAATTCATAAAGTACCAAATAGGAAAGCACATCAGAACTCTTGTTGTTGTTGTTGCTCTTCTTCTTCTTCTTCTTCTTCTTCTTCTTCTTCTTTGTATCGTGGACAAAGCCTGTACGCTCAAACACTCGGTCACGATGAGTAGTGATTTTTGTGCTAACACAACCATCGATGGCTTCCAAATATTTTTGTCTACCCAATTTCATTCAGAAGGCTTCGGTCAACCCGTGGTATGGTTCCAGGCACTTTCCAGATAAATCAACAATGGTGAAATTAGTATCCAGGTTCTCATTTTGATTTTTTTTACCAAGAGCCACTCAAGGTAGAGTGTTACTGTGTGAAGTTATATTAGCGTATGGAAGAACAATTGTTAGGAGTACAGAGCTGAAGCAGAATTTAGAAGGAACTGGAAACCCTATGCTAAACAGTAAAATGAGACCTTATCACCAATCCTGCAGTAGGCTTAAATTCATAAAGTACCAAAGAGGAAAGCACATCAAAACTCTTGTTTTTGTTGTTGCTGTTGTCGTTGTTGTTGTTGTTCTTCTTCTTCTTTGTATCGTGTCCCTTGAGGCTTTAGACTATCATGGCTCTCCACAATTTCCTGTCCTTTTTAGCTTTTAATAAATTTTGTTATCTCTCCTAGATCTTCTAATTTTCTTGGCAAGGACCCACCATGTGACTTACATAGTAGCAAACCACCTACATCGCCTCCGTGTTTCATCAGTGAAGAGTAAGTTCCACTGGAACAGCTTCTTACCACGAATCACTTCTCTGTAGAACAGCCTCCCAAGAGAATGTTTCTCCGATCGCTATAATCTTAACCTGTTCGAGTCTAGAGTTAATCGTTACCTTCCTCTCCTATCTCTACAAACTGCCTCCTAACGTAAACCTCTACCTCGAGTGACCTACGGGACTTATAGAGAGCGAACCTTACTGAAAAAAAAACAAACAAACAAAAAACAAAACAAAACAAAAAAACGAAAACCTTGCTTCACCATAGATTTATTTAAGCGATCGATGTAACGTTGTTGAGGAGAGGTTCAATTCCTGCGCGCGATGACGAATAGAGGTCTCTGGATTTTCGGCCATATTCTCGTGCACTGCAGCAATGTTTTCAGTTGAACGGCATAAACGAGGACGCTATGGTGTTTTCACATCTACCACCGACACAGTTTGTTTGAATTTACGAAGAATTTTTCCAATTACACTCTCGGTTGGTCGATTATGTTGACCAAAAAATGGCGAAGTATGCGAAATGCATTTCTATTTGAACGTCCATTTTCGTAATAGGCTTCCATAACTTTAACATGTTGTTTTATTATTAATCTTTCCATGGTTGAAATTGCCAAAGACTTAAGTTGTTAAATCAGAAAGAAAAATAAAAAAAAATCATTAGATGCTTAAACTTAACTCCATTTAAAATTGGTCCAAGTAATTGGAACACCCATTAATTATTTCTGAAGACTTCTTTATTATTTTCAAATTTTATTAATTATTTTTCTTTATTAAAATTTGATTTTCTTTATTAAATTTATTTTTCTTTATTAAAATTTATTCTTCTTTATTAAAATTTATTTTTCTTTATCAAAATTTCAAGTGCGCTCCACTTGTGCACTGAATTAAAAATGGTTGAGAAACACTGCGTTGCATATGTTATAAAGGAGCCCTAAATTAAACACACACACACACACACACACAGATATATATATATATATATATATATATATATATATATATATAAAATATTAGATTATAAATTATTTGTTAGCATAGTGATAGGGCTTATGAAACAAACAAATACTGAAATTGTATCAAAAACCCCAGACTAACGTGAGGCAAATGATTCGATCGAGATATTTGAGTAGATTTAATGCCCTCGATATAACGTTACCTGAAATGCTGAATCATAAAAGATTCAGTTCCCCCGACATGTAAACATTAACATTGCCATATTGCAAAATGCTGATTCCGCCAAGCAGCTTGGGAGTACTTAATTGCAGGGCCCTCGAAAAGGCACAGACCGTAGCACGTACTATTTTTGCTAACAGGTTAATTCAGCACCGTGTGTGTGTGTGTGTGTGTGTGTGTGTGGAGGCGGGGGTTTGGTTCGTTCAAACAATGGAGTTATTTCTGCTGATTACTTAATATGAATATTCTCTTTTCATTGGTTCTTGACAATAAAGATCGGCTGTGATTGGCTTCATGTATTCTATGAGCCCGTCATAGAAGAAACTTAACATATTCTATCGACTGTCCACCATGGTCTTACAAGAGCCAGGCTTTGGCTTAGTTAATGACATTATTTGTCTACAATATTAGATCATTTGTCCAAAGAATAAAATAATTATTACATGATAGATTCTGGTCGTTGTGATTAATGAATTTCTATCTAGCTATATTTATATATATATAAGTATAGGGTTAGGTAAATGAAAAAACTAGATATTAGCGACCGTATACGCGCATTCTGCTGTGCATACATTGGTAAGCAAATAAATAATAACCAAATTTAACCAAGAGGTGTAGACATAATAGTGCTCAATGTGATTAGACAGTGCTAAGAAATAGATGTGAATAAATACACATTTGCCTACGTTTGGTGTGCGACTAAAGTATCCTTTGTTAACCAATTCGTCGGGCACAAGACATTGCTTATTGTTTAATTAAGGAAACAATAAGCTATTTCCATATGAGGTAATTTGGGATTTTGCTGTGTAATACTATCTATCTATCTATCTATCTATCTATCTGGAGAGAGAGAGAGAAAGAGAGAGAGAGAGAGAGATATGTATATGTATAACTACGCTTTCTACTGCAGAGTGGGACGCAGGTTCGAATCCTGCATGAGGGCGCATATTTTTCTTTCTCGAAGACGAAAATAAATAAATTGCTTAATAAATAAACGGAGCGTATACTCAAACATCGGTATCCACTAAATATGAAATTTAAGTTATAAAATCTGTCGGATTAATAAATAAAAAAATCTGTTACTTTTACACGCGCGCACACACGCACGCACGCACACACACACACACACACATACATATATATATATATATATATATACATACTACTCATTTTATTCGCAAGTAAAACATTATGGATAGAGAACAATAAAAGAACAGAAATTAAGATAACGATTGACATTGCTGCATTTTAATTTTTGAAAAACAGAATCCAAGAGGCTGCAAGAGAGTTCCACAAGCGAGAGGTACAAGAGAAGGAACTGTTAGCATAGAACTTACGGTTACATCTAACAATTACAACTGTAAAATGATGAGACCTAGCTGCCAATCTAGTACTTCGCTTAAATTCATAGAGTCTAGGTACAATAGAGGAAAGCTAATCAGAACAATTACCAAGAAAATATTTATAGAAAAGGCACAAAGAAGCTACGTAACGGCGATGGGAAACTGGCTGAAACTGAGATGCCAGGTTAGGACCGTTAACATTGCAGATTCGTCTTGATTTTATAAAGAATATCTAAATACACAGCAGAAGCATCAGTGACAGCAATAGTAAATGCATAGACGAACGGTAGACATATAACTATCTAAGACAGATCCAGGTGAGAAAAATGTGCAGGATGACAGAGGGAACCAAATTTACAAGCAGTAATTGATCCAACATAATCACCCCAACAGATTTTGTTCTGTTACCAAAATAGCGACATTATTTTCCAAACAGCCTAATATAGTAATGCGTACATCATAATAAAATGGACATTTTTGGTAGCTGAACTTTTCACCTCGAACGGAACGGATATAGAACTCTAGTTGTAGTCGATGAGAACAGACAATCGTGAAAATTATATTTTTAGATTTTCCTGGTGTATTAGACGGGAGTTGCGCATACGACGCTAGTTGGAATATTTGCCGCTTCTTGTGGAAATTGATTGCTGACACATTTACTGGACAAAAGAAAACTTGATTTCTTTTTTGAAAATTTCTTTGTGCAGGTCGAGCGTCTTCAGGACATTAAAATTCAGGATTTGGAATTAGTAAATACTAAACATTCCAAATACCTTGGTGTAGAGATCAATTATAACAGGTTTATTATAGGAGATAAGGAAACTGAACATAAAATAGGCTTCATTAGATATAGTTTTAAATCAACGCTGCATAGCACAACCTAAACATGATGAGGAGAGCTATGCTGATGACATAGACATATATAGTTGGTATAAGAACGATCTTAAACATAAAATCAACATAATCTAACGGGTGTTCCAAGAAAGAGGATTTAAGATAAATCTTTCAAAAACAGAAACTATCATCAGACATTTAAATGAAGGCAGTGAAGACATGTGCCCAGAATCCATCATAAAAATACAGGATGTGGAATTAGTAAATACTAAACACTTCAAATTCCTCGGCGTATGGGTGAGTTATAACAAGCTTAGTATAGGAGAAATGGAAACTGAACAAAGAATAGGCTGCACTAGAGGTAGTTTCTCCCCAAACCACAAATTGCTACAAAACCAAAACATTAACTTGAAAACTCAAGTCATGTTCTTAAATAACCTTGTCAGATCGAGGCTTTCATATGGATGTCATTCATGGCGCCAAACCTGTTCAATAATAATTAAACCAGCGTCTCTCAACCCATTTACCTTTGTGTAAACACTTGAAATAATTTTTATGTCTCCAGGAAGATTTGCATAAAAATGATTATTTACCATTATTAATATCTATCATTTATATATTTTCTTTTTAGATTTTATCGGGTGAGTTATTTTATCGAGTGAGTTACTCAATTACTACACACGAGTCTTTCACTTACATTTCTTGTCCACTATCCAGTGGAGGCGGTTTGACAATGACGCCATTTTGACATCACTAAATAAATACATTCCCTGTGATTATTATGATTTTAAATAATATGAGGTTGAAGCCTTTATTATAATAATCCAGAATTTTCCAACAATATGCCGTACGTCTAGAGTAAAATTAGGAATTAAACAAAAATGACTAAAAAAATCATTAGCCTATTTATCACTGTTTCCCGCGGAACCCCGAGTGACCTCTTGCGGAACCACAGGGCTCCGGGGACACATCGGTTGAGAAACATTGATCTAAACTGTTAGTTGTATACAACTGCTTTCTCAGATCAATGGTTAAAAATTGCTTCAAGAGAATGAAGCATAGTCTTAGCAAGGAGCATTCTTAATGAGATCTCGTGAACTGGCGCTACAAAATCACAATAAAGGACTTTACTAAATATCATTAATCATATCCCTTGAGGACTTTCAACAGTAGCAACAACTAAAATGGATAGCATTTGTAACTCGATGAGAAAATAATGACATGATCAAGATGTTGACGTTCCACACAGGGAACAACGGTTGAGAAACATTGATTTAGAATCACTATGGAAGGGCACACTCTGTACCCCCCCCCCATCATTAGGATGGGAGGACCCGCCACATCTTCGATGATCAAAACATTTAGCATCAACAGTGGAACTAGAACAGTCTACCCTAGTGATCGAAATAAAGGGTTCAGTTCGAAATTCCAACCACCTGAAGAAGGCCGGAGCGTACAACAGCCGAAACGTTGTGACAAATATGGCGACAAAGATGAGGACAATAGTCCGACTAATGTAAATACTGTTCAACAGATTTTCATTTGCTTCGGTCACTAGAACATTATTCCCAGAAAAAAAATCTTCTTTTATGTATCGTGTTCCTTCCGGACGTAGGCGATCATGTCCCTCCACAGTCTCCTATCCTTTATAGCTCTTAATAAATTTTGTCTTTTTGTTATTTCTCCCAGACCCTGTTCTGCCATCCATTTGTTCAAGCCCGTTAAGTATATCACGCGTTGCTTTCCCCTGTCCCGCTTTCCCTCTATACGTCCTGTGAGTATCAGATTTTCCAAGCCTTCCTTCCTCATTACGTGTCACAGAAATTTCAACTGCCTCTTACCGATATTAAGTTACTTTTTTGTTTCCATTCTCTCCAAAACCTCGTCGTTGCTCACGTGTTCAAACATGGTATCCTCAGCATCCTTCTGTAGAACAACGTTTCTGTAGCTTCGAGTCTCTTCTTCATCTTTGATGAGATTTTTCCAGCATTCGCTGCCATACAGGAGGACAGATATCATGTAAGAGTTCAGCACTCTTTTGTGGAATCGAAAATTTCATTTTCTGTTTGACTTCAGTTGCTGAAAATAAATGTGATTTTTTTTGTAAATGACATGCAAATAGGTGTGGAGTATATTGTAATGGATAAATAGCTTGAAATGAGAAATCGGAGAGTCGGGATCGAATTCCACTCGGGATCGTTACGTTCCCTTACGCGCAGTTACCCTTGGGAAAGGTATGAATCCATCTCTCTCTCTCTCTCTCTCTCTCTCTATCCAGCTTTGAGTTGAATAGCAGAATAGGCCTTGGTTGGCAACCAGTCTACCGCAAAAAGAAACAGCAGCCCCTTCGGGAAATTTTCTGACTAGTCAGTCATGAGGTAAAAGATCTAATTTAACTTTAATATTTTTTTAATTCTCTAGAACCAAAAAAAGTATAAATTCACTTTCATCATGTTTAGGTTTTATTAAAATTTGAATGATGTTTTTTATCATTTCAACCCGAGCAAGGCGGGAATGCCACTAGTACGTAGGGGGGGGGGTTACAGGGAGTGAAAGTGAAAGAAAAGACTAAGAATAGTGAGGATTGAAGAAAAAACAAAAGATAAACCGGATTCAAGAAAAAAACTCAGTTGCTGTGAAAATATTTGTAGAAAAGACAGAGGGAAGCCATCATCCCTTTTAAAAATATTGCAGAGGTGTGAAGGTTATTAAAATAATAACGGTGTCAAGGGAAAAAACGTCCTTTTGACAGAGCATTTTTTCAGGTACGATGGTTAAAAATTGCCGAAATTTTCTTTTTTTTTTTTAATACTTTGTTTAGTGCCACTTTATATTTCGTAGCTGGAACTTTTAGGTTGTTTTTTGCTGACGGCCATGTATTTTGTCTCCTTACAGCTGATGATTAGTCATTTCTTTTCTCGTTTATTATTTACTAACTGTAGTTTTCTTTCTGCGTTTGCCATCGAAACGATGTCATGAACAAGCCTAAATAAATATGACCAGAGAATTGGGTACGCACTAGGTACCCAAGTCTGTGGTTTTCTGCAAGATTAAACTTAGTAAATAGCAACTGTCGACCGTTCTATATTCGCAGTAACTATTAAACTTCAGTTTGCACTTTGTGCTCTCAATATATATGTGTGTGTGAGTGTGTGTATAAAAAGATTTAAAAAAAGATTAAAAAAGAAAATAAAAGATAAAAAATGATAAAAAAAAAGATTAAAAATAATGGAAGCTCTAATAATAAAAAAAGAAAAAGCCAACACTTAACTACGAACACGTGCTGTGTTCGGAAAATAAAACATCTCTATAACATTAAAAACATATACACAAGGAACACACGCAATTAAATCGAAAATAAAATAAAATAAAATCATCCTTGATAATGGCTAAAACTATAGCCGAAAGCGGTTGGAATTAAAGAACATTTGGATAGTTTCTACACACTCTGTGTCCAAAAAAGAAAACACTTGTTCGAACACAAGAAAAATTGAATAAAAAGCTTAATCGTCGTACCTTGTCTGTCGTTTTTAATGAGACATGCATATATATATATATATATATATATATATATATATATATATATATATATGTATGTATTTATAAAGTAAAATGGTTGGTTTAATGACAAACTTAGCTGTAATCTCAGTGTAATCTCTCAACTCGACTGACGCTGTTAAGTTGTATGAAAACCCAAAACTGTCCGCGATAAACTCATTTCACGAAACGCGAAAATAATTTATTTGTTTTTTATTTTGATTTTATTTCTGGTGTGGCTTCGTTTCATTTAGTTTTACTGCGTTTCATTTCGGCGATTTTTTATACGTATATTTTTTTTCTTTTGAATCTCTTTCTCTCTTTTTAAAATTCTTTTTCTTAACTTGTAATGTTTAATTTTAGCGCTTTTCTTTTCTTTTCGTTTTATTATTTCTATTTACCGCCTTCTCAGCTAAACTATTATTCAACCGTCTTTGTGAAAAGCGAAAGAGCGTCGCGTCTGTGCTGCGCGTTTTTTGTTCTTAGCTTTCGGCTGCGTTCGCTCATCGCTATCGTTTGATAACCACTGGGCCCTCACCCGAGACATGTATCCGTTTGTTTTTGTTTTTGTTGTTTTTGTACTAGGACTTGAGCACTGTACCGAATAACCTCTGAGAGTACTGCGCAGGTAGCAATAGCTTTCATTACACAAAATCTCCTAGATAGATAAACACACATAGATAGATGGGCGGAGATGTATATACACTGGTGGACACATACACACACGCACACACACGCGTCCCCCCCCCTATATATGTATATATATATATATATATATATATATATATATATACGCACAAACACACACTTTATATATTTGGCCAACAACCTTTCTTTTATACATGTGATGAAACAGGAAAATCTAATTTGTAGTTACCCCCAAAGAATTAGCATACAAGATGAAAAGATGACCAAAACTCAGCAAAAAAAAAGTTTTATCGTCAAAATCTTTGTGTTATTATTAAGAGGAATGACCCATTTTTTTATATAAAAATTATTGGTTTTTAAATAACTTGTAGCGGGCCATGTGTTTGTACGCATTGTGAGATGAACACGTGTATCTCCTGAAATAGGGCCCACTATTGTGTATAAGAAAACAACCAAGACCGATATATATATATATATATATATATATATATATATATATATATATATATATGTGTGTGTGTGTGTGTGTGTGTGTGTGTGTGTGTGGCAATAATTATATGTCTATTAACAAATAAACGGATACAAATTGCAAAAACAATAATGTGTATGTGTAACAAATAATTGTGTAAAGTTTGTGTTTTAAGAAATGCGTGTGTGTGTGTGTGTGTAATGTTCATGTCGTTTCCCACAAGAGGGAACGCTTATCTTCTTCGAGAGCTTACATGGTCGTAGTTCGCTGAAAATTAAAGAGAGAGAGAGAAAGAGAGAGAGAGAAAGAGAGAGAGAGAAAGAGAGAGAGAGAAAGAGAGACAGAGAGAGAGAGAGAGTGAGAGAGAGAGAAAAAATGGTTTTCTTAAGTATATATAGTTTAGGGATAGGTTTCCTAAGTGGTGGTGTCAGAATTTAGGGGGAGATAACTCTGACAAACTTTTATTTTGATAAAAGCGATTATTACTTTTCGAAATTTTGGTTAAAACCTTTTTTTTTTTTAAATTCATTTTAAAGGTTCAGTGTTTCCTTTTTATTGTAGGTATCTTTTTATAAGTTTTTATTTATTTATTTATTTTTTTAATGTTCTTACACATTTTCATTTGAGGGTTTGGCTAAGAAAGTGTAGAAACTGTTCATAATGATTACTGTCCCAAACGCTTTTGGCCAATCTGGAAAATAACTAATGGATAGGTTGAAAGCGTTTGGAACAATAATAATTACGGAGGATTTCCACACTCTTTCAGTCCCTCAACACCCAAAGGAAAACAGTAAGAACTGTAAGAAAAAATTATATTTTCCTTGATTGTTACAGCCAATAAACATTCGGTCGGATCCATTACATTTACTTACTTGCAAATCGACCCTTGTGAAACGTATGAATCCACCCCGAGCTATGAGTTAAATGGTAAGACTAATTTTTGATTGTTAAAAATTATAATTCTTACTATCCAAAATACGATTAAGCTTTAAATTGACCGCAAAGGGTTGATAAACCGTAAAAACAAATTAGTCAATCAACATTGTTTCAAAACAAACGCAAAGTTGGTATAAATATATATAAATGCACACATACATGCACACACACACACGTGTGTGTGTGTGAATATATATATATATATATATATATATATATATATATATTATATCGCACATAGAGTGCTGATGTTAATAAAACAGTTCTCAATGTAATATAACAAAGCTATTAAGCAAATATTAATAAATCTACAGATTATCCCTGACCGCTAGCACGAGTATGAAGATTGCATTGTATATGAAACTCCGAGTCGTGCTAGAGGTGAGGGATAATATGTAGATTTATTATATATATATATATATATATATATATATATATATATATATATATATATATATGTGTGTGTGTGTGTGTGTGTGTGTGTGTGTGTGTGTATACAGAGAGAGAGAAAGATCGATAGATAGGTAGATATACATACATGATTGTTTCAACAGTGTATGTGCGCTTCCACGAAGGAAGATACGTTCGCACACATGCTGATAAATAATGTACGATTTGGTTTTATATATACGCAAAGTGCGTGTCCATGTGTAGCATCTCCAATACACACATCAGCACATACACATGTATATTTATGTGTGTGTGTGTGTGTGCTTGTAAGTAAAGATATATCTACAGCCTTGTGCAAATCAATTGAAAGAAAACGAATGATTCCGTTATTATTTATTTTTTTCGTATTTTCCCAATGAAACATGACCCAGTGCACATGTTAGTACTTCGTATGTCCTTTCCACAAAGTCGTTCCTTGCAGATTGAACACAGATTCTCGATTGGATTTCAACCAAGAGACTTTCGGGGCCAGTCGATAGTACTTTGATTTGCTCACTGGTAAAATTTGCCAGTATGTTCGGGCAGCGTTAAAATTTTCGTACGCTTTCTTGGAGTAATGTCCATCGCAGACAATGGTCGTAGGACAACTAATCGAAAGTCGAGACAATAGTGTCTGGGCGTGATAAAAATCTGATGCAATCACGGATGACGCAATATTTTTCAAGGCCAAACAAATTTTCTCATACACCCCGAAAATAGATTCATATTACTGCACACCACTGCAAATGACCTAATCTGAGGAAAAAATAGTAATCGATTACACCCTGTCACTCTAGTGAGTTTAAAACTGACCGTATGGTGAAAGAAAGGAAACTAAAGCGGTTGTTTTAATTGCACAAGGATGTTTATGTGTGTGTGTAACAAAAACAAAATCTCTCATATGCACTTGAATTCTAGAAATAATTTATAGTTTTTCATCTCTATTTTACACGCACACACAAACACACACACATATAGTTAATAAATTAATAAAACTTGACTTGACGTTTACAACGTCTCGCGAACACACAAAGTCAAAGGCTCAAATAAATATATATTGAATTATTACCAGAATCTGGAAATAATATAGTGAAAATTCCATGGAATTATTAACCGATACTGGTAATGAATCAATAGTTTTATCTGACAATCTGACGCTGATAATCAATGTATCTGCGAAATATGGGACGGTTGATAGATATCCTGCGGATGGAGATTTGTCTCCAGCTGTTCTGTTCAAACTGTCTGCCTCCTGGCAGAGAGGATCCCCAGACGAAGCTATGTCGAAGGGCAAAGTCTTGTCACGGGAAACAGCTACCCGACCCCGTTTTATACGGGTCTACGGGGAATTTTTGCCGAGCTTACGAGTTCGGATAACCCATATTAAATTCGATCTTGTGCCACATCTGACCGCGTGGGGAGGTTTGTAGATATCCTGTAGATTATATTTCTAAAGGATTAATAGATTTATTTTTAATCTCTCATTTTAGTAACTTCAAACTTTTAGAAGATACTCATGCTTGAAATAGACGCCCCATTTTTATATCAAACAGTGTGTATTGCGTCTATCGGTCAGCACAGTCCATGTTCCTTATCTTTGTTAGGTTCTCTCGAGTGCACAGACTGGCAGATGTAATGCACACTGTTTAAAATTAAAATGGGGCGTCTATTTCAAACACGATTATTCTTCAAAAATAAGGCTTTCAAGTAATAAAAATGAGGTTGCAAAAAATAAATCCATTAATTCTTTACAAATGTCTTTGTTTACGTTTTAGATACGAAAATGGACAGATATAGCCTTTCGAGAACAATCTGAATGCGGGAATGTGCATTCCTGAATAGGGAAAATAGAACCTTAACGAGCTGTGACTGAGCGGGCTAAAGCACGCGGGGTCAAACGGTGGTTTATCCTACGAAGGGGGACGCAGCACCGTATCCCGATGGGAAGCCCATTTTCTGTATTAAGTTTTCTCGAATGCGCAAGGCGATAAACGCAGAACATATATATATATATATATATATATATATAAGACTTCCTGGTGTTATCGGACTGGAGCGGTCGATCCCAGCGTGAGACACCTTTAGAAAGCATACCACGAGTTGGCCCAAGCCTTGTGAGTGAAATTGGGTAGACGGCACCCAAGGGTGCCGTCGATAGCTGTTCTAGCACGAAGTCCAAAGTCATCGTGGCCGAGGGCTTGAGCGTGCTGGCATTGTTCAAATTGTTGATCACGCTAGATAACACGCACTTTCCCAGAAACTGTAACTAAGGTCTGCTCAGCAGAGTTGCATTATAAACCACAGGTTGGCTCTGTGGGTGTTGAATAAACACAAATGCGCCTGATCAAGCGTCTGCAATAGGGATTGGCTGGCCGCTCTAGTAAACGGGTATCATTCGAATATGAGCGTCCATCTATATATATATATATATATATATATATATATATATATATATATATATATATATAAATACACTGCGTCTATATATATATATATATTTATAGACACAGTAAATTTATATATATATATATATATATATATAATGTACTGCGTCTGTCTGTCTGTCTGTCTCTCTCTCTCTCTATATATATATATATGCGTGTGTGTACATATGAAAATATTTAGGTACACTCCCAGACACATGGAAGCATACAAAACCTCTATGTGAGTATATCAATACTTACAACTTTATGTATACAGGTCACGTATGTATACAAACTTTTTTTTTTCATCAAATTACTTCTATGCCACTCACTAAGCTAAACTCCTACCGTAACCTGTTCGCACTTGTAGTTTGTCCACAGATGTCCGTCTTCATATTTATCTTCTAAAAACTTAAAAATCTTTTTCTTTTTTTAACATTTTCGTCTATTTTTTTTATTCGCACTCAAATGCATACAGACATATCTACAAGGGCGATAACCTCTTCGCTCGACTATCTCGAGTTGTTTTTTGCTGTTTACGCTGCGTTCTTATTCTTCTTTGTGTCTTACTTCCGCTTCCTCTTCTCTCTTTTCCGTCTCTCTTTCGCGTTCTCCTCTTGCTATGTCTTTATCTTACTCTCTTTTAACTGAGACTCCTGCAGTTAGAAAAGTTTGTAGTCAGACCCAGGGACATTGGTACTAAAACAACCATTAAAAAGAAAAAAAAAAAGAAAAGAGGAGGAAAAATATACAAATGAAAATGTGGAACGGGAAAAACGAAAAGAAACTGCAAAAATAAACTGAGTCAAGAAGATAAATAAAAGGCAGGACAAAAACTACACTGAAAGAATTAAAAAAAAAATAGAAAGTAAACTCGTAAAGAAAAAATAGAAAGAGAAATAGAAAAAGAAGTATAAACATAGAACAAAAGAAAGCGAAAAGGAAAAAGAGAAAGAACGAGTGAAGGAAGAAGAAAAAAAAGAAGAGAAATTAAAGGGGGTATTATTACATAAAGAAAACGAGAGAGAAACGAAAGAAAAGCCGAACGAACGAATACAAGAACGATAGAAAGAAAAGAAGAAAAACATCAAAAAAGAGAAAAGATAGATGAAGAGAAAAAATTAAATTAAATAAATTGCAAATAATTTGAGTGAAAATTCAAAAATATAGTTTAAAAAAAAAAAAAAATGGGCGAGAAAAATGGGAATAAAAGAAAACCAGACAAAATGAAAGACTGAAGCAAAGAAAAAGTGAAAAAGGAAAAGAAAAAAGAAGAAGCAAACTGAATGAAAAGAACTGAACACATACAAGAGGCGGTGAATGGCATTTCAATGACAGCAGTTGAAGATAGACGTTTTCCAGTGTCATTGAGTAAAATTGGAATTTTTACTTCGCCTTTAACTCAGTGCCTCGCAATGGCTTCAAGTAAAACCTGGTCGTGTCGAGGAGTGCGAATTCAGCAGAGCCGTTGGAAAACAATGCACTCGTCAACAAAAGCAACAAGTACACATCGGACAATATTAACAGGGCCTTCATTCGGGGGTAATGGAGTAGTTATGCACTTTGGGCCACACGATCCGATTTTTCCTTATCGGAAAAAAATGCACGAGAGACCACACACACAGACACACACACAGATACACATACACACATCCCCCACAAAAGTTCACCTTCATTTGATTTCTTGTTGAGAAAGGTCAAAGTCCGTCCGAAATTTCCGATTTTTAACATTGTAATGACAAAAGTATGTAGGTGTAGGCTTTAAGAAAGCTTTATTTAACTGAGAATACATTACTCGCGTATACTATCCTTTTATAGTCTCAGTAAACAGAAATAGCTCTCTCAAAGAGGAGAGTAAGAAGGGGAGATTACTTTTGATTATTCATAACAAACATCTTTTCTCATCTTGCTTCTATTTGGTCTTAAGGCTTAATAATATAGAATAAATATTATTATTCTGTCCTTTGTCTCTCGAATTTCTTTGATCGGCTTACTAGATTTACAAGTTGTATTCATGAGAATTCAGTCAGCATAAAGTTGGGGTTTGCAAAATAGGTGTCACCACACCCTTAGGGGCGTTGAAACGATACGGGGTGATCAGACCTTGTGGTAGATGAGCGGCAGGATGGCATAAGAACGAAGTAATGGACGATGCGACAGAAGGAGTTTCACGGAGGCGAGAAGTTCTCTTCCCAGCTGGTCTCTTTCTTTACGCATCAGTTTAAAGTTAAGATCAGGGCGGGAAAACGTGCGTCTCCCTTCGTCGAAATTCGGCGAATGTTGGGTGAGAGTTTCGCAATTGGTGCGTGTGACAGGTGCTGACCTGGCGTGGTTTTTGGACACAACATAGGAAAAGAGGATATTGGGCCGCTCACCGAAACATCAGTCATCCCAGACCCGGTTTTAAGGTAAGGTAAATTTTTTTTTACCGACTTTATCGAAACTAGCAAGGGTATGCAAGTGGTATAGCCCGCCCCCTTTTTGTCTTACAGTTATTTTCTACTCTCCACCTCCCACTTTTTTAGGTGACAGATATCCTTGTTCTCTGGCGAAATCAGATATTTCCAATATCTGGCCATTTCACACTGTGAACCAGGATTTCTGCCACGTTTTTACTTTGGTGCAGGTCCCGATACTAACACATACTTATATTTTTGTAAATACATTTCATTCATTGCATATATTCATCGATTTTGCATGTATCCACAGCCCCATATTTTGTGTAAATAAATTTCATGCTAGGATTTTATTTGAGTAAATGAGGAAATTTGGTGGTCATGGCGTAAGAGTTAAGTGCAAATATGCTGTTATGGTGAAACGAAAATTGTAAGTACGAATGGGTCAATGAGAGTGACGAGCTAGTTGTGATTTAAGACTAGAGAAGGCCATTCCGTTTTCCCCCATACCCCTCTTCGCCCTTGTGGCACATTTTGTATATTTTATCCAAATAAATATTAAGAACAGAGTAATATATTTCTTCCTCTTTTTTCAAAATCTAAAACAAAACCGAAATCATTTAAATTGTTTGATTTGTTATTTTTTTACGGTTAATCGACCTTTTGCAAATTATTTAAATCCATAAAATATTTTTAGATTGTAAGCATCTTTTGGCGATAATAATGATTTACTGATATAAGTCCTACTAATTAACTTAGTAGCGGAGGGAGAAGTTTCAAAGCTGTTTAGGTGTTAGTCTAATACTGGTAACCAAACCATTGGGTTATAAGATCCAGGGTGAATTTTAAAGGTGTTTTTTAAAAATATTTTAAGATTTAGACTTGTAATCATAGAATACAGCTTAAGAATTCTTTATCTGAAATTCTTGGGGACCGGAAGTGCTTCGTTTTTCCTATTTTTTCGGATTTTGGAATGCAGCATATTTAATTATATAGGGCATCTATAAAATGGGGCAACTTGGCAATGGAATCCAAGCATACATGCAGTATTCTTTTACGTTTCATAACACAGCTTATACATATACCCTGAAAGTAGTTTTATGTAAAATTTAATAAATTTTGTGTACATACAGATACAGGTAATGACGTTAGTCAAATAATGCTTACGCGGATTTTTAAGTGGTGAAGTTAAGATTTCACATATAAATAATGTTTTGTACTTTCTGTGTGTGCACAAAAATCATGACCATTACTTACATAAAATATATAAATGCAGGACTTTTTGAAACTTTGAGTAATATCTTTACTGAGCGCGAAACACCTGACAATTAATCCACGAGCGAAGGTGTTGCTGTGACGATTGCTAACAAAAACACTGACGTCAACATAGGCTACGTAGCTGGGCAGGGGAATCCCCCACCCAGCGCAGATGAGGGTCACTTACAGCAGATGCACATCAGCTAAGAACCTTCCCAGTACTTTTTGAAATTTTCCATTTGTGGAAAGTCTTGTTAGCACCGGAAAGAGTTTCGGATTTGGGAATTTCGGATAAAGGCTACTCAACCTGTATCAAGAAAAACGTTTTTTTTTATATGGGCGGAGGAGAGAAGCGTAGGAGGTCTACCCTTGGAGCCAAAGGGGTGGCAGCTAGAAAAAAAAATTAACAACCACTAGACTGGACATCCAAAGGGAATTTGCTGATTACCAAGACAGAGTTTGGTGCCAAATTGGCTCTTGTACATATATATATATACACAGACATGACAGAATTGAATAGACACCAAGATAAATTTTATTTCTGATTTTTTTTAATAACCAAGATAAATTAACTTAGATTATTTGATTAAAATTGCAGATAACAATACTGGAACATGCCACGAACCAAAGAAGCAGCAGACCTATCCAAATTTCAGTGAGGACGTATCGTGGGCCAACATGAAGGTGGACTTAGTCAAAGAAAAATGTCTGAAAATCTTTCAATACCCGTTTCTACTGTTAATAGAGTGATCGTACAATTCACCAGAGAGGACAAGAAGTGCAAAAAACCTCACCCAGGCCGCCCTGGGCCCTCTGAAATAACCATGCGTCTTGTCGAAAGAAATGTTGAACAGGATCCACGTTGCAAGGCCTCTGACATAGCAACACAAGTTGATGTTAGTTCCAGAACAGCTGTCAGGTATCTTCACAAGCTGGGCTACTGTGGCAGAGCTGCAAGAAGGAAACCACTTCTCCGTCCAGCCAATATCAAACGCAGAAAGATTGGGCTCATGAGATGGGGGAGAGACCTGTGACCTTTTGGACTACTGTCATTTTCTCTGATGAGTCAAGATTCGCATTATTTTCCGGCAGTGGAAGAGTATGGGTATGGAGACTCTGTAGTCCAGAGTTTGATTTAAAATGACTTCAGCCAACGGTGAAACATGGGAGCCTTTCAGTAATAGTATGGGGTTCAATATGGAGTGATGGTCGTTCAGAGCTTGTAGAGGGTGAAGGAAACATTAATTCAACCAATTTTGTTTCTATATTAAAGAAAGGGCTCCTTCCAATATTCTCAAGTAGTAGAATAAGCAAAGTTGACTTCCTATTTATGGAAGATGGAGCTCTATGTCACACTGCTCAAGCAACGCAACATTGGTTGAGACAAAATGGGATCAATAAACTTCCATGGCCATGTCAGTCCCCGGATATTAATCCTATTGAACACCTTTGAGGCATATTAGATCGAAAACTCTGCAAAAAGAACAGGAAGCCACCTTCTAAGCCCGAACTTTTAGGATTATTGCATCAAACATGGCAAGAAATCCCTCAAGATGATATTCGTGAACTCATCGCTAGCATGCCTAGAAGGGTCCTTGCATTAAAAAAAGCAAAAGGGATGTCAACCAAGTATTAGTTATTAAATTTATGACCATTTATAATTACTTCATTTGTATAAATTACTTGTTTAATAAAATAAACGGTTTCTGTGAGCGTCTATTCAATTCTGTCATGTCTGTGTAGATACATAATTATTTATTTAAAAATATAATTCCAACACGCTACATAAGAGTTCTCATGTTTCAAAACAAGAGCCGAAAAGTTCAATATAATTATTTGAATTAAACTGAATTAAAGTACTAAACTCTGTTCCATCAATTCAATTTAATTCAAATAATTATATTGAAGTTTTCGGCTCTTGTTTTGAAACATGAGAACTCTTATGTAGCGTTGGGATCATATTTTAAATAAATAATTATATTTATGCTCTACTTTTGTATCGAGCACTATTTTTTAAAAAAATAATAACAAAAATACTATAGAACTTTGGATTATTAACCTAACGAGTTCTTTCTTATTGTCTATATATTTTTACACACACACACACACACACACACACACACACATATATATATATATATATATATATATAAAATATACATATATATATATATGTGAAACAGAAGAGTTTGTGTTAGAATATATTGCATTTGACATATTTTTCTTGCAATTCATAGGAAATTTAATGCCTAAAATATAATTTTTAAAATCGTTTCACCCCAAGCAAGGCGACACTGTCACTAGGGCGTAGGGGTTTACAGAGAATAAAAGAACATGAGAAGACGTTAGTGATGAGAAGTAAGTAAAAGGACAATAAAGGAATATGGTTTAGAAAAACAAAAGATGACGACTGACGTTGCATCTAAATTTTTGAAGATTGTAGGTGTCAGGGAAGCAAGAAATCGTAAGGGAGTTCCACAGGTGAGAAAAGAAACTATTAGAATAGAGAATACTGTTGAATCTATCAAGTTCATCTTGACTGCAGGAATTTAAGCGTGATACTAGATTGGCAACTAGGTCTCAGTGTTTTAACATTGAGACCTAGTTGTCAATGTAGTATCACGTTTAAATTCATGCAGTCGAGGTTAACCAAGGAGGAAAGCTCATCAGTTGCCAGGAAAATATTTGTAGAAAAGACAGAGGGAAGCCACGTCACGTTGGTGAGAAATTGACTGAAGCCGAGATGCTAAGTCGGGATCGATTACATCCTTCTTTGGATTTTGTCAAGAATCTTGAGATAAGTAGTAGGAGCACGTGACCGGATATGGCAGCGATACTCAATGCACTGACAAATGGTAGATTTGTAAATATGTAAAGAAGATTCTGATGAGAAGAATTGTTTGACACGACGCAGCAAATTCACTTTCCTGACAATAGACATAGCAACTGATTCAGTATAATCACTCCACTTCATGTCATCGGAAAGCGTGATTACAGGAAGTTGCAATATGCTTCTTTCCTGGAGGTTAACATCAGCCATACTGATGGCAACCAGAAAAGGTTCACTGAGGTGATTAAATGAAAGCAGTTTTGCTTTGGAAGTGTTAAAATTTAAAAGCCATTACTTGCACCAGTTAATCACTGATTAGAGGCCCTTTCGAGCGCAGTTGCCAGTTCTACATTGTCGGATCTGTCGAACTAAGACAGAAATAAACAGGTGTATCATCTGCATATTTTTTATGTTCCATCTCCTTTTAGAATATAAACGATCATGAATCTCCACAACTTCCTATCATTTGTAACTCCAGGCAATTGTTTTCGCCTTGCTGCCCCTCCCATTAGTCCCTGTTCTGCTATTCATTTACACAAGCTGTGAAGAAATTCCCCTTTGACAAAATCCTGATGTGTTCAAGAAATATAATAGAAGTATACAACAGCACAGAAGTTAACTTATTCATTTGTCAAGTTAACCTTTGCAGCAGCGAAAGAGGCTTTCTAAAAACTAAAGAAAGTATTAAGAAACATGAAATTTTCGTTAGAAACAAAAGTTAGAGTGCTTAACTACGATGTAATATCAATACTTCTATATGGTAGTGAAAGCTGGGCAATTTCTTCACAGATGAAGAGTGGACGATGTGGTTCTGTACTCGGATACAGAGAATACCATGGACGGAACATATGAGCAACAAGGAAGATTGAAGGAAAATGGCATTTTGTTTTAGATCAGTTAACATTTCTGGGACACCTAATGAGAAAAGAGGGCTTAGAGAATTTGATACTCCCAGGACATAGTGAAGGCAAGGGATAACGAGGGAAAAGGAGTAACCTGTTTAACCAGCTTGTGTGAATGTATGGCAGAATATTGATTAGAGCTTCAAAGAACAGGAAGTTTGGGAGAGCCATGATCATCTACGTTTTGAAGGTGTACAGCTCATAGAAGAAAAAGATTGAAGATTACTTTTGCAATGTATCTAGTGACAAATTTAATATTGTTCAATGAATAGGAGATGAGATTTTAATTACAGAATTACGCACCGAACTCTGGATGGCCATTGTTAATTTCTTTAGTTGTTGTAACCTATGGAAGGTTACTGAATAGAATAATCACACGAAGGTTGATAAGGAACGATAATACTTAAGACACGAACAACACATATAAGATTCGCCAGCGGCGCGTAGAAGAAGTAGTCAACTGCTAGAAGTGAGTCCAATGAATTCCACAATGAATCTCCAACTACAGGATATCTTTCAACCGTCCCACGCGGTCAGCTGTGGCATAAGGCCGAATTTAATGTGGGGTATCCGAGCCCGTAGCCTCGGCGAAAAAAATTCCCCGTAGACCCCGTATAAAACGAGGTCGGGTAGCTGTTTCCCGAGACGAGACTCTGCCTTTCAACTAGCCTCGTCTGGATATCCTCTATGCCCGGAGGCAGAGAGTTTAACCAGCATGGCTGAAGACGAATCTCCAACTGAAGGATATCTACCAACCGCCCCAGGCTGTCAGATGTTGCACAAGGCCGGATTTAATGTGGAGTATCCGAGCCCGTAGGCTCGGCCAAAAATTTCCCCGTAGACCTCGCATAAAACGGGATCAGGTAACTGTTTCCTGAGACAAGACTCTGTCCTTCGATATAGCCTCGTCTGGGGATCCTTTATGCCCCGAAGCAGAGAGAGTTTGACCAACACAGCTCAGAGACGAATGTCCAACTGTAGACCAACATACAGTCTTTACTACTGTATTTATCGTCCGTAGGTATGCTACAACATTAGTGATTCTTGATTAGCCTAGAAATCGTAAATCATGATAATTTTAATCTTGTTTAATATTCAGAAAGTTCGCATATAGTAGTTTTCAAAGCGTAGCTTAGACGTAACGCAAGACCGAAAGTATTCGGCACCCAGTGAGGATCGAACTCGCTACTAAGTCATAATTGATCTAGCGAGACCAGCTTGTTAACCATTACACCACGTCGAGGTGCACAAGATGTTCTAAGTGTAGCTTAGATGTGACACAAGGCCGAACGTATGCAGCACCCAGTGAAGATCGAACTCAGTCGTAATTAATTTAGCGAGACAAACTTGCTAATCATTACACCGCATGCCCAAATAAAGTTTCGCATATGATTTTCCTTTGGTTAACTTATTGGCCTCGCAGGCCATTGTTAATGAAATGTAACCGTAAGTTCTATGCTGCCAGTTCCTTCTCTCACTTAGGGAACTCTCTTCCGGCTTCTTGCTTCCTAGTTAACTTTGATCTTTAAAAATTTAAATGCAATGTCAATCGTTCTTGCATCTTCGTAATTCCTATTCTTTTATTGTCCTTTCACCAAAATAGTGATTTTTTTTCTCTCGTATTCACTCACACTCAGTAACCCCTCAGTAACTTCTATGGCCTTTTGCTTGGGTGTGAAATAATTAAAATCATTGTGCGTGTATGAAGATAAAATTAAATATATCAACTCGTGACAGGATTTCTAACGAGACGAAGGAGTGGTCTTGATTACGCAGTGATTAAAATAGTTGCCTCACAAACAATTATTAATGTCTTTAGTGATTGTTTTTTCATCTAGAAATGCTATATTTTGACAATTTTAGAAGCCTTTAATTTTTGAAGAGACGCCTAAAGTTATTGTAAATTGTTGAATTATTGTCTTTGCAGTCAAGTGTTTCTGGGTTTGATTAATTCAAATGAATTTAAATGTAGTATTTTGTGACAATTTCAGGTGCCTTTAATTTTTAAGAGGTGCCTAAAGATAATGTAAATTGGTCAATTATTGGCTTTGTTGGCACAGTGGACTAATGGAAAGCGGCTTGGATTGAGCAATCAGAGAGCTGAGTTCGAATTCTCGCCGAATCCATTACATTCACTTACGTGCTAATACCCTTGGGAAAGGTATGGATCATCTTCTCAAGGTATGGATCATCTTCTCCCTCAAGCTAAGTAAGTAGCAGGACAGACCGAGTATCTATAGCCTTGGATGGCAACTCGTCAGTCATGTATAGAAAGATGTGAGCATGTGTATTACGTATGGCATACCGAGTGAGCAATTGTTTCTAGGTTGCTTGATTACAAATTAAGTAAAGCGATTCTGAGAGAATTCTTACCAGTATTAAGTATTGGAAGTCACAGTCTTAACATAAGATATGCACAGTAAGGAAACTGCAAGAATTCCTCCAGAAGGTAGTGAAGAAAGAACTAAACATCAACTGTAAGAGCATATAATACACAGTTGTTATTAATATGGACATCCCAACATATACAAGTTGGAGATACCAGCAATTTAAATATCTGGGAAGTGTTTTAAAAGAGGACGGAAAGTGTGACACTGAAATTCGAAGATCGCTTTGGAAAGATGCCTTCTAAATACTAAGCAAGGTATTAAGAAACTAAGTAATACCAGACTTGAAGCAACAGAAATGTGGGTCTACAGAAGGACGTTGAGCATGTGAATGCTGCGGATCAATTATGTGAGCATCGATAAGGTTTTCGAGAAAATGGAACCAAAAAGGACACTTATAGTTAATGTCAGGAAGAGGTAGTTGAAATTTCTAGCACACATAATGAGGAAAGAGGGCTTGAAAAATTTGATACTCACAGGACAGATTGAAGAAAAGAGAGACAGAGGCAAACGAAGCATAGCCTGCCTAGCGAGCTTGAGTAAATGGATGGTGGAGCAAGATTTAGCAGAGAGAGAGAGAGAGAGAGCAAAAAGACAAAATTTATTAAGAGCTACGAAAGACAGAAATTTGTGGAGAGCCAGGTTCGACGTACAAAACGTTAGGAACTTGATATAATAGGTATAACGCAAAGTAATCTAGTTGTGGTCGCTGATACTTTAGTATTCGACTAACTGTCATCCGACATCGACTGACTCACCGACTCACCGACTCCCTCGTTACTCTTACTACTCCTACTTATTATAGGTGGGAGAGTCTATTAACTATAGAATAGGTGTGTTCCACTATAACACACACACACACACACACACACACACATATATATATATATATAATGAAATGAAAATAGTTTACACTTCCATACTACCTAGGTCTCAAACGTAAAGTCTCATCAGGTCGTTAGGTAAAATTGCTTTTCAATGTACTCCAGGCTTCTTTTAAACTATGACACAGGAAATCGAGAAGAGCAGGAGGCTGTAAGAAAAAAATTCGCTCTGGGTAGTAGAGACCGAGAATATGCTTGCCGACGTGTCTAAACTTGGACATAATCTCAGATCTACCATTCAAGAACACAGCACGGTCGGGATGCGTAGCGATCACAAACTTCTCTTCCTGGCATAGTCTACAGTTTCTGCCGTTTGTTCCTCCAGATTTGACCTTCTCAAAATACTCCACTACACACTTGGACTTCTACTACATTGTTCTCCCGACCTCCAAACATGGCCCGTTTTGTATATATATATATATATATATATATATATATATATATATATATATGAGTGGAAACTGATGTCAACATCTACAGGCGACAGTCTGTTTCATGATAGACGCAATCGTCAGGCCATGTGCGTTGAGTTTTGCTCGGCAATTTATATTATACAGGTCAGTGATGCATTGTAGCTAGTCTATTGTATTGCATTGTGTGTAGTCTATTGTATTGCATTGTGGATTGCCTATTGTATTGCATTGTAGATAGTCTTTTGTATTGCATTGTGGGTAATCTTTTGTATTGCATTGTGTGTAGTGCATTGTATGGCATTGTGGATAGTTTATTATATTGCATTGTGGGTAGTCTAGTGTATTGCATTCTGCATAGTCTATTGTATTACATTCTGGGTAACCTCTTGTATTGCATTGTGGATAGTCTATTGTATTGCATTGTGTTTAGTCTATTGTATTGCATTGTGGGTAGTTTAGTGCATTGCATAGTGGATAGTCTATTGTATTGCATTGTGTGTAGCCTATTGTATTGCATTATGCATAGTCTATTGTAACGTGTCCAAACCACGCCATTTTTCTCCATTTGACAGAGGCGAGAAGAGTTTCCTGGTGGGCCACAAAAATTTCAACCCTTTTCCGCACAAACTCATTGGTTTTATGCTCCCAACAGATGATGCCAAAGAGTTTTCTCATGCATTTGTTCTCAATTGCTTCGATCATTTTCTATGTTTTCTGTCAGGTTTAACATCCATATAGGGAAATGGTGACTACCAGCTATTTGTGTAGTTTGTACTTCATATATATATATATATAATGCTCCAACTAAATAACCGACTCTCCCGTCGAGATTCGACGTATGAGGTTTCCAGGAAACCGACAGCCCGACACCGGCACATGAGATTTGATTATAGTGGTGAAGGCTTCGTGCAGGACCATCCACACTTTTTGAAGGGACGAATACAGAGACCTGGTGCACCGAATACCACAAGGTTCCCAAACGACCCTCCGCAGGTTTTGAATTCAGAATTGTCCTTCTCCTAGATCAGTTGCCATCCAAGGCTATAGAACCTGCTATTTTACCCATAGCTGGAGGGAGAGGAAGAGGATTCATACCTTTTCCAAGGGTATTAGCACGTAA